>CM033394.1:41561126-41946645 GCA_019426215.1 Buddleja alternifolia
TATATTATATTTTTCAATCATTAACTAATTATAAACACAACTTTTCAGACAAAAACTTACATGATTTGACTGCTACAGTAACTTTTGTCTCTTCTGAAAATAAAATCAAACACTAAACCAAACATATTTTCATCAAAATACACAACTTCCAATAAACCTTTTCATCAAAATTTTCACAAAAAAAAATCCTAAAAATAAAACCAAACACAGCCTAATATTTTCATAAATAGTTAAAAGGTGCATTCCTTTTGGGTTGAGACGTATTACATAAATTTATTAATTAATTAAACAATAAAAAATTGAAACGTAATGCACTTAACTTCAATAGTTCAACGTTCAATAGTAAACAACAAACCAATAATTTAAAAAACGAGATAAAATACCAATTTGAAATAGAAAATCCTTACCCCATGAATAAGGCCCTTTGTCCATACCGCACGATTGAACTCGAACTAAGATAGAATGTCGAAAATAATTTATAAACCAAAATAATGTGTTTTCTCTCTTTTCAGATACAAATCAAGATACTTAACATAGACCAAAAAAAGGGTTAATTTTTAGTACAAAACGAAAAAGATGTGGCTATGAACTTGAAAGTCATAATTATACTAAACTCATCCTCTCACTTTCTAGCACACAAACAACAAAAAATTTAGTTAAAAAAACCTAAAAATCTACTTGAAATATTCTCACACAATGATCAGCTCCACAAGATGCAAGCTGCATACCCTTACAATCTTCACTCTTCTCCCCATTCCTCCACCTCAACCGCTGAACCGCAGAAACATGACACATAAACGGGTCGAACCGTACCACAAGGGCAGCATTAGGTACTCCTACGTTCCCGTTTTCAGTTTTGGTATTGGAGAAACTCCACAACTCTATGAGACCATTTTCCATTCCCACTGCAAGAAGCCCGTGATTCCTCATCCGGTCGATACCCAGCCACGATAGTGCAGTAACGCTACTTTTGAACATTGGCAGAGTCATGAGAAGCTTAACTGACGACCCGTTTTGTAGTTCCCAGATTTTTACGGTTTTATCCCTCGACCCAGTTGCAAATTCATGGGCAAACGGGTTCCATGAACACGCCCATATTATTCGTTTGTGGGCGTCTTGCTTAATAACGAGCTGGTGACTGATTTCATCTGCTCCTGATATGGAAAAGATATCTCGAGCGCATTAGTGTTCAGTTAGCCACTTGATGTAAAAATATGTCTGCATAATGGAAAATTGCAATATTGGTCCCTCAGGATACAATATATTGCAATTTTAGCATTGTTTCCAAAGTTGCAAAAATAGTAGCATAGGATGTATCTTTTAGCATTTTTTGTTCTATCCGTTAAAAACGGATGGAATTCACGCGTGAAATGCACGCCTCTATGAAATAAGTACTGATCACGTGTCAAACTAACGGTTTCTGTCCGTCTTTAATTATTGGGACTTAAAAGAGTAAAAAATATATTCTATAGGACTAATTTTGCAAGTTTGTAAACAATGAGACTAAAATTGCAAGAGGCACTCATGGGTTTACTGCTGCAATTTTCCTTTTGCATAATAACAAGAGAATTAAATTTTTAGCCACTCGTCTTGCTACTAGTTTAGTTTCAGTCCCTCTGGCTTCGCACTACAAAAATAGTTCCAAAACTGTCAACTTCTCAATATACGCAATCCTTCCATCAACTCTATTTTAACATATACTAGAGTTGCGTATATGTGAAAGACTGGAGTAATAAAAGCTCAAACTTTTGAGAGACTAAACATTTCAAAGATCAAATAAAATTTGATGAGGGACTGAAATTATATTAATAACAAAGATAATACTCAAAGTGTAATTCGGCATGAAATCAATAGCAATATGTAGCAACACTAAAGCAAACTCGATCATACCTGTTTGCTTAATTGCAAAAATAGAAAAATGGCGATCTCTAGACACGGACAAGAGAAAATTGTTATCATGGGAGAATTCCAACTGTGTCACTGTTAAACTGTGAGAGTGCAAGCGGCCTATGGCCTTCCAAGAGCCGACCTGCCACAGCCATATTTCTGCAACGGAGGCCGATTGTGCCTGCGAGATTCAAAAAACTCTTTATATTCCAAATGAGTCTTGCAAAACACTCCCTGCAATTTTCTTACATTTTCACTCAAGTTTGCAAACACTACCCATTTCTGATTTTTTTTCTCAATTCTAATTATTTTCCCACTTATAATTACTTCTGTATAAGCAGTTATGTTTGCAAACACTTACTAAGTCTTAAGTACACCCACAAATATATTTATAAAAAGTGCAAACATAATGGAAACTATCATCGCCCAATTTATGTATAAGCTACAATAAACTTTGTCGTTTTAAGATGAAATAAGAAAAGGATCAACTCCGATGCTATGTTTGAAACTCTGGTTTTTGTGAGGAAACGGAAAAGGAAAAGTATAAAAAGTAAAGCACAATCATGAAATATTTTCCTTGCCAAAATTCAATTTATACACCTAAGGACATTTCTATCTCAGCATGAATAGGAACAAACGAAAAGAAATACCTTGCAAGATGAAGCAACTAGCTTTCCCTCTTGGTCACAACATACTGAAAAGAGTTCATTACCGTGACCATAAAGCTTGTGTGACTCTGGCCATAGTGTATTGTACGCCAGTTGCTCTTCAATTGGTGCTTCTGTCAATGCAACTGGAACTGCTTCAGGAATAGTTTCAAGGGTATCAACGCCTTCATTATTTTTTCTCTCGCTTGACTCGGGTGATGCTGCAGAAGGAGATAAGTTTATTATGGTCGGCTCATTATAACTTTTCTTGCAATAATAATTATTTCATATTTCCGAAACTTTGGAACATAATAGGAAGAAAGCATTAAAAACCAAAAAAATCATGAAGACCATACGAAGCACTGATGGTGATACTATAAAAATATTATTGTGATTAGGGATAATTACATGCATGCACCGTCACTTAGTGGATAATTACCACAAAACCCTTGAGGGTGCAAATTACCAAGACACCCCTTCTTAGATCCTCGGATCCTGATAACTCGAAAAACATGGGATGAAATCGTACTCTGTTCTTATTGATTGGGAAAGTTATGGTAATTTCTCAAACCTCTTAATGTTTTTAGTAATTAGGGTCTCATGCAGGGGGATGGGATGTATACGTAATTTGCTCTTGTAATTAATCTATTACATTAAACCAAACGGAACCTTATATCACAAAATAGTACATGAGGCTTACCTTGAACGTATATAGGCTTTTGTGATAGCCCTAGAGCGGACATATTGGCACCAAGAATTTGCATGTTTGATGGAAGATCATCAGCTAAGGTAGATCCATGTGAAGTGGCGTGATTCAATGTGTTTAAAAAGGAGAGAGGAGCCTCAAACACTCTGGCAACTTTCTCCTCTGCCCCACTTACAAAACGGTGGTTCCCCTTTCCTCTGATTATTGTCACACAATTAATATCATGGCCGTGAACTTGAGGACGTGCAATTTCATGCCAAGCGTCTCCATCCTCTAAAGAAGATTCATCACACCACCGAGAAAATATTCTAGATGTCTGCAAAAGAACAAGGAAGTTAATTTTTTAATATTTTTAACTGTGAAAAATCCACAAGGATGTAAGAGAAATTAGGTTGAGGCAGACACATGAAGACAAAAAATAAAATAAGTAGTTTTATGCAATGCAGACAAACAGTACTACAACTTGCAAAACATCAAATTTCGTCTAACCTAGTATGGTACTATAAATTATCAGGGAAGACTTTCATCCACGAGTTGCCATGTGGAGTCACATTTAAGCAATAAATTGTAATTCTCTTGCCATTTATTTGGATTAATAAGGTGTTCAAATAGTTATTCCCATTTTTCAGTTTAGGAGATAAATCTCATTTATTTATATTGTGCCACAAAATAAATAAAGATGTATCTTATATCAGTTTTTTTTTATAATTTCTAATTTCATACCTATAACAAGACACTTCAAAATTGACATATTTAATTATTACACCACAATATCTTATTAGAAATCAATATACTTCTAAGTTCTAACTACAATAATAGAAAAATACTTGGCAAAAAATAAATAAATCAAGAATTCACCTTCTTCTTACTTACATGTCTTCTCTTTTGCTTAATTTGTTTTGTAACTTTTTTGCAAATTGTTTTAAGCAATCACCACTCAATTGAAATTCATTACATAAGACTTCTCGCTCGGCTATTTATACAGAAAGAATATTAATTTGTTTTACTAAGTTCAATCAATAACTGAAACTGCAATGAATTAACGTCTTACTTGATCATGACTAACAGACAGCAGATATTCCCCACCTCTTGCCCACGAAATATCCGACACTTCCGCAAAGTGTCCAGAAGGAACTTTCTGCGGCTTCCAATCCTCAAAATCAGTTCCCACATTTCTCCATAGATGAAAAGATCCACCATACCCATGAGCTAAAATCGAGTTCCCATTCGGGCTCCAATGACCACCATAAAATCCTAAAGCGCAATGACTTAATTCCCCAACAGTAACCATGTTCATCCATATACCAGTAGTCTTCTCCGGTTGCCATATCATCATTGTCTTGTCCATCGATGCTGATAAAATGCTCTGAGGTTGATAAAATTGAGTCCCATCAACCAATGAGCTTTGAGGAGGCTGCCATTCGACTGAGTAAACCCAATCCTCATGTCCAATGAGGAGAGATTCTAGAGATATCTGATAAGAAGACGAACCCGATGAAAAAATTGGACCTTTGATGTAAGAAGCTAAGGTGGTTTCTTCTTTCTTGTCATTCTCATGTAAAGCCATCATCTTCCATATGCGTATCCCTTTGTCTTGAGATGAACTTACGAGAAGAATATTAGATGTCTCACCATTTGTGTTTAAAGGTAATGAGAAATCGAGACTACGAATCCAATCCGTGTGTCCTTTCAGTTCACAGGCATGAACAAACTGGCAAAATAAACAAAAACACATAATGTTTGACAAATTATGGGTAAATTACGTAGACACACCCTCCATGAGACCGTATTTACAGAAAACAACCCAAGATTTGAGAAATTACCATTACTTGCACTGTCAGTAAAAGCATATTACAATTTCACTCCCCCTGTCAGTAAAAGCATATTACAATTTCACTCCCCCTGTCGGTAAAAACAAATTACAATCTCACCCCCTATTCTTCGGGTTGTCAAAAACTCTAATAGGGGATTTCTTAGTTAAATTTTGAAAATCTTAGGAGGCTCATGGTAATTATTCAGTAAGTGTGGGGACAGCACGTAATTATCCCGCAAATAAAAAATGACTAGAAACATTATAAAAAGGAGAATGCACCAGATGACACACACTTTTCCTGTTCTCTCGCCACTGTAAATGTGAATCTTGTTATCCAATCCACCCATGGCTAAGGCAAGGTGTCCCTGGTTTCCAGGAAGCTCCGCAAGTGAAAGAGCGACCATAGGCTTTCTACCAACAAATACGGAGTCCAAACATGACAATTTGCATTCACCTAAGAGATTCGAATGAAATTTCTATTAGAAATCTGTAATTAGAATATACCATAGGTTCAAATAACAGTTAATATGCCCGATACATGAAGTCGAGAGGTATTAATGTACTTAATTTAATCAAAATTAAGGTTTTTGTGCAGAAAAGCAGCCGAAACTCCCACATCAGAACACATAAATGCTTAATACAAGAAATCACACACTCCCATATATACAGAGTGCCACAAACATTTTATAAAATGAAGTTTTCCTCATAGCTGAATAAGCCATGACCAAGAAGATTGAGACATCTTAACTTTACCAACGGAAAAATGATAAGTATTCATGAG
Source organism: Buddleja alternifolia (assembly GCA_019426215.1). Taxonomy (NCBI): domain Eukaryota; kingdom Viridiplantae; phylum Streptophyta; class Magnoliopsida; order Lamiales; family Scrophulariaceae; genus Buddleja; species Buddleja alternifolia. The sequence continues at coordinate 41,566,961 of CM033394.1, forward strand.
AAAGCATTTGAAACAACTAAAATACCGTAGACGAAGAAGAAAAGGAAAAGCATCTGAGAGATGAATCCAAGTATGGCACAAAGCTATAAGTTTCCCTAAAATCTCAAGAAGAAAATTTATCATGAATAAATTATCAATTATCCTTAAAGATGGCATGACTAATTTGTAAGACATTAAGTTCCACCGACGACTAACAAGCTATGTCATTATTCAAAAAGAGTTAACTGCATGATATCATCTCTCTAGCATGAAAAAGGGGCAATATAGCCATTCCTTGATAAGACAAAGTTCCTCGTGGTTATGGCACCTTTTTTCACGTTATATAAACTTACAAAACTATTTTTATTTTACATGGAAACTTACAAGCATGTCCATCCATCGAGAAAGAAAAAGCGCTGTTGACATAAAGAAGAGTGGGAACAAAATTAACAACAGAGCCAGCAAAAAACTGACTTGATCAGATATTGCAATTATTCAAAAAGTTGGGCAATCGTTGATGCACATTTTCAATTTTGATATTAATAGACGCATGTCGATGCACATGCGCATGCACATACATCATTATACATACAAAAAATTGAACATGGCAATTTGTTTGAGGACCTTTAACCCCCTCCACCCCACTCCCCCAAAATAGAGAAGAGGGGGAAAAAGAAAAAAGCAAACTTTCATTAACCAAACTAAATTTCAAATACACGAAAACAATGTAAATTAAATATAAGCATGACCATAGAATTGCTCAAATCCAAGCGACTCACCTCCAGAGCTTGATGGAAGGATTAATTCCCACACGTTCACGGCACCATCAGAAGAGGTGGATGCAAATATAGCATCTGTATGAGACACCATAATTGCAGAGATGCATGTGACACCTTTCTTGTGTGTTTCTGGTACTTGTAGCACATTTTTCCACTGCAAGTAAATTTGATTATTAGCACATGACAATGACCAATTACTTCCCCCGATGTAGAAATACACATACATGTTATATCTTATATATATTAAATTAATATATACATATTAAATTAGTCTAAAACTGCAGACATTGCTTAAAAACTCTAGCATTCTAAGCATGTTATGGGGTGTAACCAAGGGCCTAAAAGCAAATAATAAGGCTCAAAAGGATAATTTTTCTACTATGTCTTAGTGAACCATAACCCCATCAATCATGTTAAGGGATCCAGTGATGCATTTTTCGCGGATACATCCTGATTCTCAAAGGTTAATTTTAAAGACACCGCTGCAAGAATCACAGATTAATTTAAGCAACAATAATCAGGCAAACTTCACTCTACTCTTACAGTTTTAGAATGTTTTTGGCTTCAGAACATTATCAGCAAGGCTTACCCATTTGGAGCCTAAATATGAAGTTCCATAGTTCTACTTTCTACAGAAATAGATGTTGAATTTCATTAAAATTTATAACGAGAAACTTTTCTGTTCCATGACCCTTTTACGCATCACATATACTCCAGAAGGAGGTCTCCTGCATTGAAAAATTTGTTTTTGACAGAAAATAGCTTATGTTGGTAAACCTATTCAACCATTCTACAAACAAATCCCATGACTAATTTCTCAGACTTGCATTTGATGTGATAAAGAAGCTTTCGCCTATTACCAATACTAGGTACTATATTCTCTCACTTTCTTTGCTCTCAAATGGAATTCCTCCCAAGCTGATAAACGCAAGTATATGTTGTTCACATAAAAAGATTAATCTAGGATATCCATCCTTCAAGAGACACAAATCAGTGCAGAACCTCTTTTGGCAACTGTGAACGATAAACCCTTGTAGCTAAGCAAGCAATAAATACTCCCACTACATGTCAATTTTTCTCATAATCAACCATAGATCATTCTGAAACTTCACGGATAAAACCAACCATGGTTTATATATTACTTCCAAGATTAATAGCGTTAGAATCATAGACAAACATGACAAAACACAAGCAATAAATCATGCCATTCTGAAAGTAAAATATAACATAAACTTGACAGATAGTGTACAAGAAAAATAAGATTACAAACTCTCAAGAAAGCACCTTCTTATCAGCAAGGGAAAACTCCCACAGAAAGATAATTCCATCAGCATCTCCAGATAGCAGATAATGCCTTTCCAAATGCTTAGCTGTGAAAAACGAAACATATTCACCATATGAAGCTATAAGCACTCTACCACCAACAAACTTAGAAAACTAATCTGTTCATGAGAAAGCAATATATATTCAATAAATTATACAAGGGAGAATTGCAATATTAGTCCTATAGGATACATCTTGTTGCAATTTTAGTCCCATTGTTTACAAATTCGCAAAAGTAGTCTAGCATTTTGTTGCAGTTTTGGTTTCAACCGTTAAAAACTGGACGGAATTTCACGTGTGTAATGCACGCACAGTTAATTTTATTACTGATCACGTGACCAAACTAATGGTTTGCATTCAAATTTTAACAGTTGGGACTAAAATACAAACGACGCATCCCAAGGGACGGGTTTCGCAAGTTTGTAAACAATGGGACGGCATATCCCATGGGACTACTATTGTAATTTCCCCATTACACAATTTTCAAACATATGTAAATTCTTCTGTGACTCAACATCCCTTCATGAAATCCAATCAATCACAAACATAAAATAACAAGCAAATGAAATGTTTAACTATCATAATTACAGTTAAAGATCGAACCTTTAAATGCAAACTTGCTGCTGGGCAACCAATGAGTGCAGTTGACATATGCCTTGTGCCCCGGAAGTGTAGTCACAATTTGTGCAGTCTACACAAGAACCCAAAAAAACCCATATACACAGTAAAAGAAGGAGCATGTAAAAGTGAAAATTAGACTGTAACAAGAACACAAAACCTTGGGGCAAAAAATGGCGACAGCGTTTTGAGCACCAAAAGAGAGCAAATCAGAGGCACCCCACGAGACGTTGTTAACTATTCTATTGCAACCTGCTCCTATGAACAGTCTCTCAACTCCCACTTCCATTTCTTCAACAGTTGTACACCTATATATATATATATATTTGTGTGTGTGTGCGCGTATGAGTGTTTGGAGAAGAATTTTTCAGGCGACGGAGGGAGAGCTATAGTAGGGAAGAGAAAGTGGCGGAGGTGATATGACTTGGGCTTAGGATTGGGCTTTTCTTGTATAATAGTTACGAGTAAAAGTCCAATGATAGTTGGTAATTAGAGCCCAATAGGCCCAAATATTATGCTTTTTTCATTTTTCTGAGCAGGAAGGGGTACCTTGGATTTCTAACACGATAAACTCGGGTTCATAGTCTTTGTCCGAGACCAAGTGGTCTCCATTCTATCCAGTTCTAGCATGGTGACAGTTTCTTCGTCTGGACCATGAGTGGTCCACAAATCTCCATGAAGGCCCTATTTCGATATATTATGCTTTTATTTTGGGATTGTTAATATATTATTATGGCCCAAATAATGGGACGCTTGCATATATCCATAGACTGAAAATATATTTATCATGTGTAGTATTTAATAGACTATTTTTATTCCATGTTATATTATATACACTTTTAGTATTCTATTCCATTGGCTATAGGGGAGGCCGTTGAGTGCATTACAAAGGCGCCCTTTAAGCATCGGGAGTTTGGTGCTATCGCAAAAATTAGGAACCTTCTCGATTCAAAATCGATGAATTCATACATCTTACATCTTTCGAGAAGAACCCGAAGACTTACCCCGATGAAAAACTTGGAGTATCCCTTAGCGGAGATCGAAGACCTATTAGGGCAAGATAGGGATGGGTTCACTAGCCCCAAGATTATCATTGAGGAACAACCCGGTATGTCAGGATAGTTCATCGGGATAGCCTCCCTCTAAGATGTAAAAATAAATAAATAAATGATAGCTTGTACCATCACAATAACACAATTATTGGAAAACGATGTTAGTTTTATTTAACTTAATATATACTAGTTAGGTGAATATATTTTCTTAAATATGAATCTGACCTGAATTCTATATACTTATCGTAAACATTAGTGATATGAAATACAAAATAGAGATAAAAACATTAAACCCCCTGAACTTTGACCGTTTTTACACTTTTTTTTTACAATTTTTTTTTTCCACATTGCATCCTGAACTTAACAGGATTTGCAGATTTTTATATAAAAACATATTCTGTGGAATATTTTGACATAAAATGCAATTAAAAACAAAGTTCGGGAAGCAAAGAGAAAAAAATAAAAAAGTTGAGGATGCAAAATGCAAATTTATATTGAGAAAAGTTCAAATTCCGACAAATATTCCGGAATATGCTGTTATATAAGAATTTATAAATCCCGTGAAATTCGGGAGAAAATAAAAAAAATTTTATAAAAAAAATATAAAAAAGACGAAAGTTTAGGGGTTTAATGTTTTTATTCCCACAAAATATATAAAATTTCACATGGAGAAATATCCAAACTAAAAATCATCACATGATAAATCTTCTTTTTATATAAGACACGACACGAGGAGCCACATTGATGACTTTTTTCTGTCAAAACTTCATCCTCATCATTGAATAAGGAAGGCGCCACACCGCATGACGACGTGTCCCTTTTATCACAATCCATTTTCTTCTCCTCCTCCTCACGCATTCCAAGGAACCTCCCTACACACTGGAATTCCGATCAAATCCAACATTTTCCTAAACCTAATCACTATGGCGATCACTCAATCCAATATCAATCCGGCGATTCACTTCGCCGCCTCCACTTTCCGCCACCACCGCCGCCACTTCTTCCACAACCGCTTGCTCTTCCCACGCGCCGCCGCCTTCCGCCGCCTGAGCGTCCAAAACGTCAAACTCAGAGCGTTCTCGATCGGCGAGACTCAATCCGCAGAAATCGAGAAGCTTCCGAATAAGCCGCCGATATGCACCGCCGACGAACTCCACTATGTCACCGTCAACAACTCCGCCTGGAAACTCGCCCTATGGCGCTACAATCCGTCGCCGCAGGTATTACCTTTTCTCACCTCTGATTAATTCAAGAGCTGATAAATGCCTGATGCTTATATTTCAGATGCGATCCGTGTTGATTGAACTCGTACAGTCTTTTCTTTTTGCATTACGATTCACAAGCTAGGTTTGAAACGCAGGAGAATTATTAGATATTACGGTTAAGATAGAAAATGTTGTACTTGTACATGTGTGATCTAATGCAGATTCCGTATGCATTTAGTTGGAGTGTTTCGTTTAAGTTGTAAAATTGAGATACTATTGTCTGTTGGTTTAATGGTTTTTGCATCTTATGTGTTTGTTTTTATTATTCTGTGACTGGAAAATTAACCTGAACTGGATTTTATTTGGAAGCAGGCTCCACCAAGAAATCATCCGCTTTTGCTGTTGTCGGGTGTGGGAACGAATGCCATTGGATATGATCTGTCTCCTGGGGTTAGTTTACTCCTCTATACGTGCACATGCAATATCATTTAAAACTGAGGATTGCTTTTTTGTTAAAGAATGTAGAGTTTATATGGACACTTAAATGGAGAATTTCCTTTTCCTGTGTGTGCGAGTCATTATGCAATTATATCCCAAGGTTCTATGTGAATAATATCGTAAGCATGCGACATGCTTACTCATGTTTCTGTACCAATTTGCAGAGTGATGACTTAGTTTATAAATTTTTCTTTCATTAGATGAGAGATAGAGTTGGGAGTGTATCTGGGGAAAAGACTCATAAAAATGAAATAAATATACAGAATTTTGCTCCTTGATGGTTTAGCAATGTAAAGGAAAACTAATTTATATTAAAGCATGGAATTAGTATCATCTCTTTTTCTAGATGCTGATTGGCATAGATGGAATGTGATTCGCTGTTATGCTTTAGTATTTTGGTACTATTGCTTTTCATGCACAAAGACGGAAAAGAAGTTAAAAAAAGAAACTAATTTGGTTTGCTCTCAAAACAATTTGCAGTGTTCATTTGCCCGTTACATGTGTGGCCAAGGATTTGATACTTGGGTTCTAGAAGTTCGAGGGGCTGGATTGAGCACACAAGGGTTAGATCATAAAGATGTTGAGAAGTCGGCTCATGAAATATCTGAGCAAATGGAAGCTGCTGCTGAAAATGTGACTAATGGGGCTCTCCCCACAAATCAGCAGTCAACCACGGTCGGGGGTACATCAGAAAAACCTGAAATTTTGGTGGTCAATGAAGAACCAACAGCCGCTACAACAGCATGGGATGAATCAAGACTGGTGACAGAATTGACAGAAACTTTTACACGCCTATCGGAAAGACTTTCTGGCTTTCTTAGTGAAAGTCAGTCAAATCTTATGTCTGCAAGATTTTTTGATCAAATATCTAAACTCTTAGAAGGTTCCTATATATTCGAACGTTTTATTGAAGTGAGGGAAAAGTTTTCGAGTTTGCTGGAAAGTAGGCAAAACTCTGGTGTAGCTGGCCAGATTAGAGATCTAAGCCAAAAACTAGTAGATATCCTTGAAGAAGGTCAGCGTTCTGTTTCGCCTGTTTTTGATCTACAAGAGCGCTTAATAACAACTGTGGACGATTTCCAGAAACAATTGGACTTGATTGTCAAATATGATTGGGACTTTGATCATTATTTGGAAGAGGACGTTCCTGCTGTGGTGAGGTGACATTTCTCTTTGTGATGGCCATGACGTTTAATTTGTGATCTAACATATATCTCTTTTATTAACATTGATGTGTTTTTCCCTTTTGGCTATTTCTTAGATGGAATATATAAAAGCCCAAACCAAACCAAAGGATGGAAAATTACTTGCAATTGGTCACTCCATGGGAGGTATCTTGCTATATGCCATGCTATCACGATACAGTAAGTTGGGTTACCACATTTGCCCTGTACAGATAATACTGTAGCTGCTTACTGCCATCGTTGAACAGTCTATTTTTCTTCTTGAAGTAGGATTTTGCTTTGATTTCTTTTATTTTTATCTATGAGCATGAAGTATTAGGTTCAGTTATATGGTGTCTCCAACAGCCGTAGTTATCTTATCTCTATGTCTTAGTTAAATTAACTGATGTAATGCGCCTGGGTATTTGGATTGGTTACTTGTAACTCTACCTTTCATTATATGAATGGAAGGCTCTCGAAAAGACTACCCCAAAAAATGGATAATTTATGCTTCCTTAGAGCAATTCCCCCAATTTACAAGTATAAATTGGCTTTCATCTTCTTCCTTCATTCTTCAGCAAATCAGTGGCACTTAGAAAAAATCTCACCTGGTTATAGGCCTTTCTTTTAAAATGCGATGGTCTTGTGCATATTCAGCTTCTTAGGGAGATGTTGTCAGTTAGTTTCTTGTTATCCTTCTCTCTGTTTTCTTTCCTCTCTAACTGTAGGTTTATTGAGTTTCATTGAAACCACAAATTACTTCAGTGGCAATTCCGTTATTGGTTTTAATTGGTCACTAATGTATTTTTCCGTTTTATAGTTGCATCCAGTCAATGCCATGCTTTGACTTTTGTGTAGCCTAGTGATGGAGTGTCTCTCTCTCTTTATATATGTATATATATAATTATATTCACGTGTGTGTGTGTGTATCCTATACATATTCATGTCTTAGTGCATTTATATCTGTCTATGTATGTTCCTTTGCAAATTCTTGATGTATTGGTTTTAAAAGGTGCGGAAGGAAGAGATCCCGGATTAGCTGCTATTGTTACATTGGCTTCATCACTCGACTACACATCATCTAAATCGGCGCTCAAACTGCTTATACCACTTGTAAGTAGCATTCTTTGTTATCAAGCTCCTTTAGGGCCAAATGTGAAATCTTAATCATCTGCTGTGCGTGCAGGCTGATCCTGCACAGGCTCTCAATGTGCCTGTTGTTCCTTTAGGAGCATTACTGTCAGCAGCTTATCCTCTTTCTTCCCGTCCGCCTTATGCCTTAGCATGGCTTAATGACCTGATATCAGCACAGGATATGATGCATCCTGAGCTATTGAAGAAGCTTGTTCTAAACAATTTTTGTGAGTCAAAAATTTCCTGTGTTAATTGTTATTCTAGCAACCATTATACTTCTGCTGAACTACAAAATTGCAAACACATTGGTCTGCATGTTAAGCTAGCAGATAATGCCACCAAGATGTATATTAGTGTATGTCTAGATTAGGGGTGCAAATGAACCAATCTTGACGAGATTTGGAGGCTCAAGCTCCATTATTCTCTTTGTAATTTGTTAATAATTATTTATAATTATATTATGATAATAATATATTTAATTTATTAACAATATATTGTTAAATAATTGTAATTTAAATAATATTAATTGTAATTTATTATTAAATTATTTAATTAATGTTACAATATAAATAATACAAATATTATTCAAGCTCGCGAGCGGCTCACAAGCTCAAAAAGAGAAATAATGGAGCTTGAGCTCGGGTTGATGAAGAGCTTGAGTGCTTTCAACTCGACTTGCACCCCTAGTCCAGGTTTTCAATCTCTAGAGCACAGCAGTACCAAGTAATAATTACGACTGATTGACATAGAATATAATCACTATTGGCAGGTACTATTCCTGCCAAACTATTAATACAGCTGACAACAGCTTTTAAAGAGGGGGGGCTCCGCGACAGAAGTGGCACATTTTTCTACAAGGACCATCTTCACAAAAGCAATGTCCCTGTCTTAGCTCTTGCTGGAGACCGAGACTTGATTTGTCCTCCAGAAGCTGTCCATGGTTTGTTTTCTAAGTCCTGCTCCAAATGACATACTTCCCAAATCTAATTATCTTAGCAGCGTTTTTAATTTTTTGTCTTTCAAATATGTCAAGCAGAAACCGTGAAGCTCATTCCAGAGCACTTGGTCACGTATAAAGTATTTGGAGAAGCTAATGGTCCACATTATGCTCATTACGACCTTGTGGGAGGGCGAATGGTACGTATATTTTTATACTATTTCTCCTTTCCTTATTTTTTTCTTTAGGGTGAATCATCTTTTTAAGAAATTACCGACTGAATAATGCCTCTGCAGGCTGTGGAACAACTATACCCGTGTGTAATCGATTTTCTAAGCCGTTATGATTCGATTGAATAATCGAAGGCATGAGCTTAGACGTGGCTGTAGTTAAGCATGAATCACATTTTGGCAATTTGCCCATTCCTCTTTAAAGTTATTGGTTGTGGTTGTGTTCATAGACGATGCCATGACCAGGGTCAGCTGTGCAGGCATGCTATTCTAACACCATTCTGCTTTAATTTTCACAATATTCAAAGTAGTCTCATGACTTTCGAAATGCATTCCTATTTTTATGATGTAGGGTGTGAGGTGAAGTCATTTACTTCCGAGGGGTATTCCAACTATAATACGCTCCGGCAAAAGAAATCTTGATTTGCAAATTAGTAATAATCATGCCAGCTTCAATTGTGTTTTACTTTCTATTGCCTTGTCATGCTTTAAATTCTTTTCTTTTAGGTTCTTGTTATTGGTATTTGATTTCCTTTTCCCACAGCAAAAAACTGCAAAGTAGAATTTTGAGATTTCTGTACATGACAAAGATATTGTGTATTTAATCTGAATTTGTAATCCAATTTCTCGTGGTATGCAAGATCCTGAATGATTTTAGGAAAGAATGGTTACTTAAAAGGGTAAATTAGGCAGCCTTGTTTCGTCTTTCTGTTTTATGCATTGCGGGCGATGATATTGTCCAGAATATTGCAATTCTCCTGAGGTATTTCTCGTCATTCTGCCCACCTGGATACCAATTTAAGGCTGTGAGCAGTTTGCATTCCGCCCACTTGGGGTACCAATTTAAGGATGCGAGCAGTTTGGATTTTACGCAAACTATTTCACTTTATTGGCTTATGAGATTTTACCCATCTAGGTAGGGGTACTTCACTACTTGATGCTTCTCCAATGAGACAATTAAGTACCTCATAAGACCCATAATCAACATTCAAGTCCTTGCTTGGTATCGTGTAGCATTTCTGATTTTGTTGGAGCATATCGACATCTGTAATTTTTATTTTATGTTTCACTAAACCGTAATATGATACAATGTATGCGCTATTTGAGAGTTTCTTAACGAAATTACTGCACTCAAGAAGTCTTACCTAACTCGTAATCGGACTTAACCTACGTGCAGAACCAGTTCAAAATTCCACTGAGTGTAGAGTGAAGGGTCATTGAGTATTTGTCAACAAATGATCAGGAAAAGCAAGAGCTCGGGCCAGAACTGTATGATTTCTTCTGCAGAACAACGATTTTTCTGTAACAGTTTTCCAGGATGCAGCATATGAGGTTATGAGAATTGGAGAAATTAAATAAATACAGAAGGCAAGGAAAATTAAATAAGATATATACGCATAGGTTCAATTTTCCTTCATTGGTATTGTGGTTTACCACAAAAAAAGTTTGGCTGAGTGATTCTTATAAGAGTTTTTTTGTATAATTAAAATTACTTGTCTATTGTGCATCTCATGTGGGTAAATGTAGACTCTCCTGGAAGAGTTCTGGACTTCGAACCTCGATAAATTCACAAAATCAATCCGTATAATGTGGATTTGTAGACCTACCACAAAAATTATAGTAAGTTCTAGAACTCTGAGTTCCGAGAGTTTCTAACAATAATCCAAAACAGCTATAGGCATACCCTTTTGTAAGTGGACCCACAGTCTTGAGGGAGTAGGTGAAGATATGGATTTTTTCGAGGGTTAAGTCAAATTAGTTGATAATGTATTTACTTACAAAATGCATACCCTTATTTCTAATATTTCAAATAGAAGATATAAACACAACTACAAGAAATCATTAACTAATCCAAGACCTGTTGGTCTAGTGGTATCCACCTTCCACTTTATGTGAGAGGTTCTGTGTTCGCATCCACAAGTTGTGACTCTATTTACCTTCCACTTTAACAATTCAGTTTTTTATTTTTATGGCTAAAGATTATGACTATCAACTCGAATTTGTCGAATTAGATATATAAAATATCCCTTTCCCTCTTGAATTAAAATAAAAATAAAAAAATCATTAACTAAGATTTGGTAGGGTGCGCCAGGCCAAGGCAGTAGTGCAACACCAAGGCGACACTCAAGAGCCCTGACAGCAAGCTGCCACAATGGGCTCTCCTCCTACAAAAATAAATTTAATATCGTGTAGGCCGATGGCCTACATATCAGATATTAAACTGATAAGAACAGATACTACACTTGATCTTAGCCAAAAGGCCGAGAAAGGTATGCTTTGATTTGTTTTTCGATTCTTCTTTTATATCCATGTTGTCTATTGAGACTGATGTCGAACCTTCGATGTGGGAATTTGATCATGCTAGTTATTCTACTTCATGGGGACTTTTCTTGAACTTGCTAAACAATGTAACATGCAGTTAAGCATTTCAAACTTCTTTTTATGCGAAATCAACATCAAACAAGTATAACAGATATTCTGAAAGTTAAAAAATTTATTTGCCCGAAATCTTGAATATAATGCATGGACAACATTTTGTGGGTATAGAAGAGCCAAAGTTAATTTCTTCTCATGCTTTACCAAAATTGTGCAATAAATTTGACAGGTTTGTACTGCTTTTTGAATTTTCTGTTAACTTATCAAACTTCGAGACATCTCGCCAAATTTTTTTATGCAAAAAGTCGTTTCGCATTAAAAATTTGTTGCAAACTACCCACTTCGTCATTGGATGTGTCGGAGATCCAAAGTTCCACCAAGATGTTATATGGACTTCCGAGATACTGTTACGTTCTAAATGTGATTTTTCGAAGTATGTTCCTTACAAAAAAAATGAAGTCTCTTAATAGTATGGTAAATCTTGGCAAAAATGGTTAGTTTTATTTTATTATTTCAATTTTATTTAATCTACATACCATATTAAACAATCTACTGAAACTTTGAGTGACAAATATTGTATATTAATTTTGATAATTAATTAGTAACTAAATTTAATACCAACTAAAGGAAATTTCAACTAAAGAATTGGTGGGGTGTGCCAGGCCAAGGCAATAGTGCAATGCCAAGGCGACCCATGAGAGCCCCAGTAGCAAGCTACTGTGATGGACTCTCCCCCTAAAAAAATTAATTTAATATCGTGTAAGTCAATGGCTCACATATCAGATATTAAACTGATAAGAACAGATACTACACTTGATCTTAGCCAAAAGGCCGAGAAAGGTATGCTTTAATTTGTATTTCGATTATGCTTTTGTATCGATGCCATCTATCAACACTCCTTCGAGCTCTCAATGTGGGACGTCGACCATGGTACTCATCTACTAGATGTAACCTTTTCTTGCACTTTGCTAAACAAATGAAACACGCTGTTAGGCATTTCACTTTTATATACAAAATCAACAGTAAACGATAATAACTTATATCTTCTGTAAGCAGAAAACCGAATTTTCCAAATACATTAATGGATATTAAATACTTGAAATTATGCTGAGAAATCAAAATAACTTAGCGAGCTCAACATGGAATCATGGACGGGATCCCTGATTTCAATTAAAACTGGAGAAAAGAAATGATCTACTTCGTATACATTATTCTCGATCATATTATATTCGATGAGATTATTTCATGCGATACGAATGGAACTGCTATGAAAACTTACCGGTGGGGGTGGGGCGAGGCAGGTTTGATGGATAATCGAATATGATTATGTAAAACTTGCACTTCACAATGTTATTCACGTACATGGAGCGGTTACAATTTCAAATATCACAGTAAATTAGATATTAGATGCAGATTATATGAAGAGTTCATGGCTTTATCAATATATCTACTCCATGACATGTTTCATAGCTTATTCACTAAGGTCTATATTTTTCATTTTAATGCCTTTGGATTGAAACTCCTATAATTTTATCCATTCATGAGTGAAAGACAAGACAATAAAAATTAGTCCCTGACTTTTACAAGATCACGAAACTTGTGTTATTGCAATTTTCATGATGAGAAGACATGATAGAACTATCACAAACTTAAATAAGCTAATACTTTAAACTTGAATTGGGTGGGGGCTGCGCGAACGCAAGCCCCCTCTACCACAAATTATGACATAGGTTCGACCACTTGGATCGACCTTAGGCGGACACCCCTCCTAAGTGCAATGGAAGTTGTCAGCCTAGGCCATGGGCCTTCATGATCACCCATTGACCCCGTCCAGGTAAGTACTTAACTTGAAATCCTTCCGGCCCATTATATACCGCATTTCCTTCTTATGCCACATTCTCTATTAGATGTGGGACATACTAATAGTTATCATCTTCTATAAGATTCTTGGCAATAAAATTAAAAGTTGATTTTGACATCAACAAGGGATCATAGACTCCATTTTGTTTCAACAATATTGAAGATGCGAAGACAAATATTGTCAAAAGACATGTATTTTTAATCGAACTATAATGAATGAGTTTGATGCCAGTGAGTTTGATGTATAATAAAACGTGTAGGTGCTTGATAGGTTTGATGCCAGTGATTCTGCCTTGGGCTCAGGGGAGGGTTGACATCCGGATCGATCCCTACTCCACCGCCATGAGATGTTTCACTAGCAGGTCGTCCATGGAGTTCGCGAACTGATGCAGCTACTGAAGCTATCATCTCCCTCAATTCCTCAATCAATTTCTTCGTTTCATTGATATATATATATATATATATATATATATCACCATTACCCTCAGCTCAACCCCATATACCTAATAAAACCCAATTATTACATATACGTTAAAAAAGTTATGATATAATCATCAAACTCTTTTCTATAAAAAATTTAGGTTCGGCAATAATATTATATTTAAATTTATTTATATCTAATAAACGGTTCGACAATATTTTCTTTCACAATATTCTTTGTTATCAAGCTCCTTTAGGGCCAAATGTGAAATCTTAATCATCTGCTGTGCGTGCAGGCTGATCCTGCACAGGCTCTCAACGTGCCTGTTGTTCCTTTAGGAGCATTACTGTCAGCAGCTTATCCTCTTTCTTCCCGTCCTCCTTATGTCTTAGCATGGCTTAATGACTTGATATCAGCACAGGATATGATGCATCCTGAGCTATTGAAGAAGCTTGTTCTAAACAATTTTTGTGAGTCAAACATTTCCTGTGTTAATTGTTATTCTAGCAACCATTATACTTCTGCTGAACTATGAAATTGCTAACACATTGGTCCGTATGTTAAGCTAGCGGATAATGCCACCAAGATGTATATTAGTGTATGTCTAGATTAGGGTTGCAAATGAACCAATCTCGACGAGATTTGGAGGCTCCAGCTCCATTATTTCTCTTTGTGATTTATTATTTATTATATATAATTAAAATAATATTATGATAATAATATATTTAATTTTTTAACAATATGTTGTTAAATAATTGTAATTCATTATTTAATTTATGTTACAATATAAAATAATACAAATATTATTAAAGCTCGCGAGCTGCTCACAAGCTCAAAAAGAGAAATAATCGAGCTTGAGTGCTCTCAACTGGACTTGCACCCCCTAGTCCAGGTTTTCAATCTCTAGATCACATGATATATAATAAGCAATGACAACTGCCTCCCCACCTATTATTCCTGTCTTTAACAAGATATTTTTGTCATAGCTACATCAGTATAGTGAATATCTTGTTCTTGAGTTACTTCTGTAAGAAATATTTATTGAACACTAAGGTTAAGGTGAATATTTTAAAATGTCGACATTCTCAATGGATTTCTTTGAATTTCTTAATTGTGATTTCATGATCGGCAGTATCAAGTGATAATTACTACTGATTGACATAGAACATAATCACTACTGGCAGGTACTATTCCTGCTAAACTATTAATACAGCTGACAACAGCTTTTAAAGAGGGGGGACTCCGCGACAGAAGTGGCACATTTTTCTACAAGGACCATCTTCACAAAAGCAATGTCCCTGTCTTAGCTCTTGCTGGAGACCGAGACTTGATTTGTCCTCCAGAAGCCGTCCATGGTTTGTTTTCTAAGTCCTGCTCCAAATGACATACTTCCCTACTCTAATTATCTTAGCAACGTTTATAATTTTTCGTCTTTCAAATATGTCAAGCAGAAACTGTGAGGCTCATTCCAGAGCACTTGGTCACGTATAAAGTATTTGGAGAAGCTAATGGTCCGCATTATGCTCATTACGACCTTGTGGGAGGGCGGATGGTACGTACATTTTTATCCAATTTCTCCTTTTTTTTCAGGGTGAAGCATCTTTTTAAGAAATTACCGACTCAATAATACCTCTGCAGGCTGTGGAACAACTATACCCTGGTGTAATCGAATTTCTAAGCCGTTATGATTCGATTGAATAATCGAAGGCATGAGCTTGGACATGGCTGTAGTTAAGCATGAATCACATTTTGGCAATTTGCCCATTCCTCTTTAAAGTTATTGGTTATGGTTGTGTTCATAGACGATGCCATGGCCAGGGTCAGCTGTGCCGGTGAACTATTCTAACACTCTTCTGCTTTATTTTTCGCAATATTCAAAGTAATCTCATGACTTTGGAAATGCATTCCTATTTTTATGATGTAGGGTGTGAGGTGAAGTCATTTATTCCTGAAGGGGTACTCCACCTATATAACGCTCCAGCTAAAGAAATCTTGATTTGCATATTAGTAATAATCATGCCAGCTTCAATTGTGTTTTACTTTCTATTGCCTTATCATGCTTTTAAATTCTTTTCTTTTAGGTTCTGGTTATTGGTATTTGATTTTCTTTTCCCACAGCAAAAAATTGCTAAGTAGAATTTTGAGATTTTTGTACATGACAAAGTTATTGTGTATTTAATCTGAATTTGTAATCCAATTTCTCGTGGTATGCAAGATCCTGAATGATTTAGGAAAGAATGGTTACTTAAAAGGTAAATTCGGCAGCCTTGTTTCGTCTTTCTGTTTTATGCATTGTGCGCGATGATATTGTCCAGAATCCAGTGTTCGACGATTGTCTTTACTGCATTCTGCCCACTTGGGGCACCAATTTAAGGATGCAAGCAGTTCGGATTTTATGCAAAACTATTTCACTTTATGACCTCATTGGCTTATAAGGTTTTACCCATCCAGGCAATTAAGGAAGTGCCTGGATGCTTCACTAATTAGACAATTAAGGAAGTGCCTCATAAGACCTATAACGAACATTCAAATCCTTGCTTGGTATCGTGTAGCATTTCCGATTTTGTTGGAACATATCGGCATCTGTAATTTTCATTTTATGTTTCACTAAACGGTAATATGATACAACTTTTATGTTAATTGAGAGTTTCTTAACGAAATTACTGCACTCAAGAAGTCTTACCAAACTTGTAATCCAACATAAACCTACCTGCAGAACCAATTCAAAATTCTACCCAGTGTAACTTTATACATTTTTTCCGAATGGTGCAGAGTGAAGAATCATTGAGTACTTGTTAACACATGATCAGGAAAAGCAGTAAATGTCCTCGACTCTTCTGGAGGAGTTTCTGGACTTCAAACCTCGATAAATCCACAAAATCAATACGTATATTGTGGATCTGTAGACCAACCACAAAAATTATAATAATTTTTGGAAATCTGAGTTCCGAGAGCTTCTAACAAAAATCCAAAACAGATCCAGACATAACCTTTTGTAAGTGAACACAGTCTTGAGGGACTGGGTGAAGATTATGGATTTTTTCGAGTAGTAAGTCAGCTAATAATATCAAAATAATTGATCATTATATACTTACAAAATGCATACCCTTATTTCTAATATTTCAAAAGATAAAACAAAGACCAACTACAAGAATCATTAACTAAGATTTGGTGGGGTGCGCCAGGCCAAGGCAATAGTGCAACACCAAGGCGACGCTCAAGAGCCCTGGCAGCAAGCTACCACAATGGGCTCTTCCCTTACAAAAATAAATTTAATATCATGTAGGCCAATGACCTACATATCAGATATTAAACTGATAAGAACAGATACTACACTTGATCTTAGCCAAAAGGCCGAGAAAGGTATGCTTTAATTTGTTTTTCGATTCTTCTTTTATATCCATGTCATCTATTGAGACTACAGTCGAACCTTCGATGTGGGAATTTGATCATGCTAGTTATTCTACTTGCTGGGGACTTTTCTTGAACTTGCTAAACAATGTCACATGCAGTTAGCATTTCAAACCTTTTTTATGCTAAATCAACACCAATCAATTAAAGGATAACAGATATTCTGAAAGTTAAAATTTTTATTTGCCTGAAATCTTGAATATATAATGCATGGACAACATTTTTGGCTATAGACGAGCCAAAGTTAATTTCTTCTCAAACTCTACCAAAACTGTGCAATAAATTAGACAAGTTTGATGGTCGGAGAACGTTTTAATCGACAACCGCCAGTAACATGTTTTTTGCTGCTTCTGATAAAATGAATCTCTGTTAATATTAAACCTTTCTGTGATCAATCCTTGGTGCAGTTTTCCTATTCGGAGGAGCAAAATAAGAAGAAATTTCCAATCCCTGGAAGAGTACAACAACATCAAGCACAACATTTGCTCGAATCTTTGATCTTACGATGCATCTGGTTCATGTTTCTTGTTTGCTTAGCAACGAACATTGCCGGTGCTGATGCCCCTCTACATGTTTAACCCTTTAAGCTTTACAAACAAATATTTCTTCTTTTTCTTGGAATTTTTACAAAGTGAGCTTTTTGATTTACTTGTGTCAAAGTAGGATGAGGATTATATTTGGTCTCAAAATGAGGCTAGTTTGTACTATTGTTAGAATTTTCTGATTACTTATGAAACTTCGAGACATTTGATCAAACAATCTAAGTAACCCCAAATTTTATGCAGAAAGTCGTTCACACTAAAATTTGGTGCAAACTATTTCCTTCGCACTAAAAATTTGGTGCAAATTTCCACCAAGATTTTATATGGACTCCGAAGATAATGTTATGTTTTAAAAGTGATTTTTCGAAGTATGTTGTCTCTTAGTAGTATAGTAAATTTTGGCAAAAATGGTACTTTTTCTATGATTTCAATTTTTCTTCAATCTACATGCCATATTATAGAAAGAAAATAAAGAAGACTGAATTGTTGAAATCTTCACCAAGTCTTCATCAAGACTGAATTGGCTAAGTAAGAGGTTAATAATCTAGACTTGAATTGGGCAGGGGCTGCGCGAACGCAAGCCCCCTCTACCACAAATTATGACGTAGGCTCGACCACTTGGGCCGACCTTAGGCTGGTGCCCCTCCTAAGTGCAATGGAGGTCACCAACCTAGGCCATGGGTCTTCATGATCGCCCATTGACCCCGTCCAGGTAAGTAAGGAACTTGGAATTCTTCCAGACCATTATATACCATATTCCCCTCTTATTCCATATTCTTTACTAGATGCGGGATAAACTAATATTTCACATCTTATTTTTATATTGCATTCTTGGTGATAAAATTAAAAGCTGATTAAAACATCAACAAGGAATCAAACACTCCATTTTCTTTCAAAAGTATTGCAGATGCGAAGCAAAACATTGTTAAAACATACATGTATTTTTTATCGAATTCTAATGAAGAGTTCTTATGTACAATATGATACTTAATCAAGTCGAAAGAGTAAAAGAACATAAGTTAGATGGATAATCCAAGACGATTACATGTAAAACTTTAACTTCCTAATGTTATTCAGCATATAATATGGTGCAATTAGATTTCAAATCTCATAGATGCAAATTATGTTGAGAGTTTGCAACTTTATTAGTGTATTACTCTATTATATTTTTGTGGCCTATACACTGAGTTCTCTAATCTTTGTACTCGGCAAATGTTTTTCCTATCTGGTTCTGCATTTTGTTCATTTAAGATCGTAAGTTGTCAACCAAATTATTTTTGCTTCAAAATTGTGATTGTTCAACAATCTACTCAAACTTTGAGTGACAGATATTGTATATTCTTTTTTATAATTATGCAGTAGTTACTAAATTGAATACGAACTAAAAAAAAATTCAACTAAGAATTAGTGGGGTGAGCCAGGCCAAGGCAATAGTGCAACGCCAAGGCGACCCGTGAGAGCCCCAGCAGCAAGCTACTGTAATAGACTCTCCCCCTAAAAAAATTAATTTAATATCGTGTGAGCCAATGCTCACATATCAGATATTAAACTGATAAGAACAGATACTACACTTGATCTTAGCCAAAAGGCCGAGAAAGGTATGCTTTAATTTGTATTTCGATTATGCTTTTGTATCGATGCCATCTATCAACACTCCTTCGAGCTCTCGATGTGGGACTTCGACCATGGTACTCATCTACTAGATGTAACCTTTTCTTGCACTTTGCTAAACAAATGTAACACGCTGTTAGGCATTTCACTTTTATATACAAAATCAACATTAAATGATAATAACTTATATCTTCTGTAAGCAGAAAACCGAATTTTCCAAATCATTAATGGATATTAAATACTCGAAATTATACTGAGAAATCAAAATAACTTAGCGAGCTCAACATGGAATCATGGACGGGATCCCTGATTTCAATTAAAACTGGAGAAAAGAAATGAATTACTTCGTATACATTATTCTCGATCATATTATATTCGATGAGATTATTTCATGCGATACGAATGGAACTGCTATGAAAACTTACCGGTGGGGGTGGGGCGAGGCAGGTTTGATGGATAATCGAATATGATTATGTAAAACTTGCACTTCACAATGTTATTCACGTACATGGAGCGGTTACAATTTCAAATATCACAGTAAATTAGATATTAGATGCAGATTATATGAAGAGTTCATGGCTTTATCAATATATCTACTCCATGACATGTTTCAGAGCTTATTCACTAAGGTCTATATTTTTCATTTTAATGCCTTTGGATTGAAACTCCTATAATTTTATCCATTCATGAGTGAAAGACAAGACAATAAAAATTAGTCCCTGACTTTTACAAGATCACGAAACTTGTGTTATTGCAATTTTCATGAAGAGAAGACATGATAGAACTATCACAAACTTAAATAAGCTAATACTTTAAACTTGAATTGGGTGGGGGCTGCGCGAACGCAAGACCCCTCTACCACAAATTATGACATAGGTTCGACCACTTGGATCGACCTTAGGCGGACACCCCTCCTAAGTGCAATGGAAGTTGTCAGCCTAGGCCATGAGCCTTCATGATCACCCATTGACCCCGTCCAGGTAAGTACTTAACTTGAAATCCTTCCGGCCCATTATATACCGCATTTCCTTCTTATGCCACATTCTCTATTAGATGTGGGACATACTAATAGTTATCATCTTCTATAACATTCTTGGCAATAAAATTAAAAGTTGATTTTGACATCAACAAGGGATCATAGACTCCATTTTGTTTCAACAATATTGCAGATGCGAAGAAAAATATTGTCAAAAGACATGTATTTGTAATCGAACTATAATGAATGAGTTCTTATGTAAAATATGATAATCAAGTTGAAAGTGGTAAGGGGCTATTTTGGTAGATAATCCGAGATGGTTTCTTGTAAACTTTTGACTTCCTAATGTTGTTTAGCATATAATATGGAGCAACTATAGATTCAAATCTAGCATAAGATGCAAAATATGTAAAGAGTTTGTGGCTTTATTAGATTGTACTTTGACATTTTTGTGGCCTATTCACTGATTTCTCTAATCTTTGTACTCTTGGGCAAAAATGTTCCGATCTACGTCTGCATTTTGTTCATTTAAGAATTAAGATCATAAGTTGTCAACAAAATTACTTTTGCTTCAGCATTCTGATAGTTCAACAATCTACTCAAACTTAATGGAGTGACAAATATTGTAAAGGGATAATTATAAATACACCCCCTGTAATTAGGCCTAATTACAAATATACCCCAATTTTTTTTATTACTCACACCCCCTTAGTTTGCAAAACCTTACACGGCGGAATTTGCCTCAACGGAATCGTTGAAAAGTCAAAAAATGCCTTTGATTAAACCCTAAATAAGAAAAGCAAAAAGAAATCCAAAAACCAGAAAATAAAAAAAGTGGGAAATAGAAAAAATAGAAAAGGAAAGGAAAAGGGGAAAATAGAAAAATAAAAAAAAACAGTTTGTCTTCTTCTTCACTACACCCGTCGCCCACCGCCCACAACATCGTCTTCTTCACCGTCGCCGCCTCATTTCGAAATGAATCAGTTTGATTTCAGTTCTATCAAATCGATTCGATTTGAATCGATCTCGAGCTTTGGGGCGGACGGGGCTCGCATTGGTGTGGGCAAAGTTCAGCGATGCGGCGGCGGCGGTGCAGGGAGCCCGCAAAGACGATCCATTTTCTTCAATTTTCATTTCTTTTTTTTTTGTTTTTAAAAATTAGATATTTTAATATATTTTAATATAATAAATTATAATACAAACCAAAAAGTAGCTTAAAATATTTTGAACGTTTATTAGATATTTTTTACGAAATTAGATATTATAATATATTTAAATATAATAAATATAGTGCATTTAAATATTTTAATTATATTTTAAATTACATTAATTTTTTTTTATATTTAGTAGATATTTTTATAATTTTTGTAACACCTTAAAAATTTATTTAAAAAATATTTTTTATATTTAAAGATATTTTTAATATTTTTATAATAATTTCTAACATTTACTAAGAATTTTTCCATTTTTCAGATATTTTCTTACATTTTCTAAATAATATTTATATTTTTTGGAATTGTTTCAACATTTGCTAAAGATTTTTTTTTATTTAAGATATCTTTATAATAATATCTGATATTTAATAAAAACATTTTATATGTTTTAGATATTTTCTAATACTTATATAATAATTTCTAATACTTTAACATTTATTTAATGTTTTTGTATTTTTATAATAATTACTAATATTTTCTAAATATTATTTTATTTTTCAGATAATTTCTTAAATTTTCTAAATATTTTTGTTTGTTTCAAAATTTGTTAACATTTAACAATTCTTTTAATATATTTGCGCGATATTTTATAATAATTTTTGATATTTATTAAATATTTTTTTAGCGTTATATATTTTCTAATATTATATAATAATTTCTAATATTTTGAACCTTTATTTAATGTTTTTTGCATTTCTTTTTCCAAAATTTCAATTTCTGATTAAAAAAATTCAATAATATTAATTATGAGGGCATTCTAATCAGATCACAAAAAATCTAACAGAACCCTAGTGTAATCCTAACGAAAGCTGACGGATGTAAACATTTGCAAATTGTAGGGGGTGAGTAATAAAAAAAAGTTGCGGAGTATATTTGTAATTAGGCCTAGTGTTTTCTAAAAATTGATTATTTACTAAATTTGACATAAAAGAAATTTCAACTAAGATTTGGGTGGGGTGCGCTAGGCCAAAGCAGTAGTGCAACACTAAGGCAACGCTTGAGAGCCCTAATAGCCAGCTATCATAATGGACTCTCCCCCTAAAAAAATAAATTTAATATCGTGTAGGCCAATGGCCTACATATCAGATATTAAACTGATAAGAACAGATACTACACTTGATCTTAGCCAAAAGGCCGAGAAAGGTATGCTTAGTTCAGAGCCTGACTTCTCAATTTATACTCATTCTGTGCTTTTGATCTCTTCCGCTCTCGATGTGGGACAAAAGTTCAGGTTGTCTTTCTAGTACTGAAGTGCGGAAACCAATATATTGTGGCTGGGAATTGGGATAGTAGTATATATATATATATATATAAGTCTGATTAACATCTAATGATTTATGCTTTTCCATCTTAATCCTAACAGTTTAACCACTAAGTTCATGAAACTAAGCTTATTTGACGGGCATTAAGTTTCATAGTTCTGTGTGTTCTCACTGTCGATTGCTATAAAGGGAGCTTTGTTCTTATTACAGTGGATGTCTTGATGATGAGCCCTGACTACTGATAAGAGGCGTTTTTACGTGTTTTTAAGCCCCTTTGCATTAATGTTTTAGGTTCATTTATCGCTTGAGTGTTGCCACATATGCATTTAATTCGTGCATTAAGTGATTTCAGACCTTAAATGGATACAATCAAAGAACGGGCGAAAAACGACGTATAGAACAAGTTTAGGCCAAGTTGCTTCGCACTCCCACGCCCAAGCGCCCCTCCAACCACGCCCAGGCGCCGCTGACATCCGGCTCCAAGGATTTGCTTCGCACTCCCGCGCCTAGGCGCCATCATACCCACGCCTGGGCGCGGATTTCGTAACACCTGCCACGGTTGAGCGCTATTTATGTACATTTCGAGACCGAATTGGACGAAGGTTTCTTCTAAAACGTTGTAGATATATGTCTTATCTTCACGTGGGAACTTGAATCATCCAAATCGGAGGTCTGTGGAAAGAGTTATAAAGGAAATACGATTGCTGCGCAGAAAAGTAAGAAAGCTGCCTAGACTTCGCACATACGCGCCTAGGCGCCGAAATACCCGCGCCTGGGCGCCTACACCTCCGACATTTGATTCCTTTTAGCCAAAAGTTCAGCATTTTAAATGGAAGGGAATCATTTAAAGCCAAGAGGTCAGCACATGTGTTGAGGGATGGTCATAAGTGTGTTTCTTGGTAGATTTACTTTATGGAATTTTATACTACACACTTTAGAGTGATGGAGGACACAAGAGAGGGACAACACATGGGATGGAGGAGAATATACACCTATAAAGGCAATCATCTCTTGTATTCCTAATCATCAATTGGAGGGGGAGCCCATACTCTTCATATTTCACCATCATTCATTATCAAATGGGAGAGGGAGTGACCGATCATAGAGGGAGAGGAGAGAATACTTTTGATTCTTGATTCATCATCACCATTGGAGAAGGAAGATTCAATTGGAGTTCCATCATTATTCACTTTGGAGGGAGTTTTAATTGCTTGTTATTTCATTTATGTTTATGAATATGTGTATTAATTCATTTATGTTTTTCATATTATCAATCATGAACTAAATTCATAAGACTAAGGCCATGTAAGGTCAAATTGTGATATATGCTTATAATAGATGATTGTTGAAGTTATTCTTATATTGTTATGTGATGTGAATTTGTGTTTTTACCTATCTTGCATATACTTGATCACTATATGTTAGAATCTTATGCCTAGGTGAATATTTCGGGAGAAAATTGACTTAGGGTGCAAGAAATTCACATCATGACCCGCAACTAATGAGGAATTGCCCTAGACATAGGTAAAGATTCCCGGGTGAAGTTGTTCGATTCTAATCGAGTGAACTCTAGTACGTTAATGCATGTTTAGTGGTTAGATTTCCGGATTGGAATATTTGGGAAATCACGATCTAAGCATAGGAGTTTATACGCGAGACATCGGTTATTCTCTACCCTCGGAGCTCTCACCATAACAATATAAGTGTAATCCTTCAACAAGAACCTTTATAAGTATATTTGATCAATTTGGACCTAGCATGTGCCTTAGTCTCGCTTTATACTTTGTTTAAAATCAATTGTGTACTTTTGTTCTTATTGCATGCATTTTACATCCAATTTACTTTAATTATATTTGTTCTTTATAGTTTCAAATCATCAACTAGAATTCAAGTCTCCGTGGTTCGACAACCCGGACTTCTCGTCCACTTTTATTACTACACACGACTAGTGCACTTGCTATCATAGCATGTTAGTTATTAGCGTGTCAACTACAGTTCTAAAAGTGTGAGTTTTCTTAATATTAATGAGTAGCTGATATTCTTGCAAATTGTTATGATGTTTAATGTTATTCTCTAAGCAATGTTCAAAATGTTCTGTTATAATTTATCGTCTTGCATAATTAGAATCACGTATGTCAATAATATTAGCAATTTTTTTTCTTTTTGATAAATAAAAAACTTAGCAAATTGACAGTGCAAAAACACAAAGTATTATGAAATATACTGCCCACCATACATATGTACGCTTGCAAAGTACTTAATACATGTTGCCAAAGTCTTTTAGACAACATCTTTAGACTAAATTGTAGGGGCCTCCTAAAGCCATAAACTCACAAAAGTTCAGGCCCTCCAAAAATTGGCGTATGCTGCTTGGAAGCAGCAAGCACACGGCATTCTTTAGTAAAAGGCGAAAGAATAGTTTGCTTTGTGCTCACTACACAACTGCGTGTTCTTAAATAATGATCAAATATCTTGATTCCATTGTAAGGGTAAATTTTGGGGAAAAATTTAATAGACAAATATTTTCTAAGAAAAAGTTAATTTGTTTGTTACTTTTTTTTCTAGATCAACCACAAAAACTACTCACTTATTAAAGCATATACAATACCAATAAGTCGCTTAAAAAGATACCACAAAACAACCCAAAAGAATTCCTATATTTGATGCGATGGATCTAACTTTAAAAGTTAAAACTAAGATTTGGGTGGGGTGCGCCAGGCCAAAGCAATAGTGCAACACTAAGGCGACGCTTGAGAGCCCTGATAGCAAGCTATCATTATGAACTCTCCCCGTAAAAAAATTAATTTAATATCGTGTGAGCCAATGACTCACATATCAGATATTAAACTGATAAGAACAGATACTACACTTGATCTTAGCCAAAAGGCCGAGAAAGGTATGCTCTAATTAGTTTTTCGGATCTCCTTTTATGTCAATTGCATCTATCGACACTCTTTCGAATCTTCGATGTGGGAATTTGACCAAGGTATTCATTCTACTTCATGTGACCTTTTGTTGTACTTGCTAAACAAATGAAACATGTTGTTAGCATTGCTATTTTATATATACAAAATCATAAGAGCATCTCTTCTGTAAATTGAAAATTCATTTTGTTTGAAATCTTTGACGTGACAACATTTTGGGGCACATAAAAAGCAGCAAAAACTCTTTAAAATCCTACCAAAATTTCTTCCTATTTTGTGACATGTCTGATATCCAGCGAATCATGGAATGGACGACGAAAACTAGCATAACTTCTTCTGCTTCTGAGAAATACGAGACTTCCATTTGAAACAGAATGATTTTTTTTAGCAATTTGGCAATGTAAGTAATAATCCAAGACTCGTTTTGGTGATATCACTTGAGGCCTTACCTTGTCCTTGTGTTTATTTTAGAACTCTTTTTCGACATGATTTACACGTTGAGTATGGATCGATAATTGATAGTCTTTCTTGCCTTGCATTTGTCTTTACTACTTCTTACCATCTCTGTTTCCATGTTTAATTTTATATTGCGGGTGTTTCAAATATGCAAATGATTAAACGCTCGATTATTTTGGTGTTCATCAGACATACCTTAAACATTAAGATCTTAGCTTGGTATTGATGTATTCAAGTCGCACTTGCACATGCTAGATTTTGTTGCAACATATCGGCATCTATAATTTTCATCTTATGTTTGGCTAAACTGTAATGTGATACAACTTTTACGCTATTCTAATATTTTCTTGTGCTAAATTAGACCAAAAGGCTACAATTCACAAAATGACCCGGTGCTTGTAAATCGTAATCCAACTTAACCCGTACCCGCTTCCGAACCAAATCAAAATTCTACCAGGCAATTTTATATTTTAAAACTGTATGATGCAGAGTGAAAGATGATGGGTTAAGTGGAGACAATCAAAGTGCAAAAGGAAAAAACCAAAAGGATGAAAAAAAAACATTTTGTCAATGTGGCGCTGTAGCGCCAAGTTCAACCAAAGTTTCTGTCAATGTGGCGTTGTAGCACCACATCTGGCGCCGTGGCGCCATGGTCACGGACAACAGTTTTAGTTCACGCGTTTTTGGGCTTTCCTAAGTGTGTTAGGGCTTGTATTACTTAGTCTCCAAGGTTTTACTATATAAGTAGATGGTTATTCATCTTTGTAATGTGGATCACTCTCATACATCAATAAAATCTCTCTAGCATAGGTCCGTGGATGTAGGCAAATTGCCAAACCACGTAAATCGTTGTCTTGTTTCTTGCTTTGATTTTTACTTTTAAGTTCTTTTATGCGCATTGATTCCTAATAACTGGTATCAAGAGCACGGGTTATAGCAATCGATGTGAATCAATGGCGTCTGAAGAAGGAAAAGTAAAGATTGACAAATTTGATGGAAAAGACTTTGGATTCTGGATAACACAGATGGAGGATTATCTGTACCAGAAAAAGCTCCATCAACCGTTGTCAGGGAAAAAACTTGAAAAGATGTCAGATGAGGATTGGGCGTTATTGGATAGGCAAACCCTAGGAGTTATTCGATTGACGTTATCAAGAAACGTGATGTTTAACATCCTAGATCAAACTACAACGGCGGGTTTGATGAAGGCATTATCCAATATGTATGAGAAGCCATCCACATCGAATAAAGTCTATCTGATAAGACGTTTATTCAATCTGAGGATGATGGAGGGAGGATCGGTGGCCAACCATATCAACGAGTTCAACGTGATCATCACTCAATTGAGCTCGGTTGATATTAATTTCGAGGACGAGGTAAGGGCTTTAATTTTGTTGTCTTCATTGTCGGATAGTTGGAACGCGACAGTAACTGCTGTAAGTAGTTCGCCTGGCCAAAGGAATTTGAAACTTCAGGAGGTTCGGGATCTGATTTTGAGCGAGGATATTCGCCGGAGGGAATCAGAAGAACTCACGTCTGCTGCATTGAGTGGGAAAAGCAGAGGAAGAGGTGTTCAACGGGTGGTCAGAAAGGAAGAGGTCGATCCAAGTCAAAAGGGCGAGCAAAGTCAAAACCGCATAAGGAGGCTGATTGCTAGGGCTGCGGGAAGAAAGGTCATTACAAGAGGGATTGTCCTGAAAAGGCGCCTCAGAATCAAAACCGGGAACATCAACAAGCAAATGCAGCAGTAGACGACATCGGGGTGCTTTGGTTTGCTGTGTTGACAGTTTAGTTGACCAACGGGTTCTAGACTCAGGTGCGTCGTTCCCTGCTACTTCATGTAAGAATTATCTAAAAAATTATGTTTCTGGAAAATTTGGAAAGGTTTTTCTTGCAGATGACTAACCCTTAGAAATAGTTGGTAAGGGTGAGGTCACAGTGACGATGGCACAGAGAATGCAGTTGAAACTGCATAATGTGAGACATGTTCCGGGGTTGATGAAGAATTTGATCTCAATGGGTCAAATTGATAGTGATGGTTACACCACGGTGTTTGGTGGTGGTGCATGGAAAATCATCAAAGGGAATCTGGTGGTGGCTTGTGGTAAGAAGTTAGGGACTCTGTATACCACAGAAATTAAAAAGGACTCGGTTGCTTCAGTCGAGGCCATAGAGGATGTTCACTTATGGCATAGGCGACTTGGGCCTACGAGTGAGAAGGGAATGAGAATCATGGCATCCAAGGGGAAGCTACCAATCTCGAAGATGGTTGAATTGGGTCTTTGCGAAGACTGTGTGCTTGGAAAGCAGAAAAAGGTGAGTTTTTCCAAGACGGGTAGAGAACCGAAGGCAGAGAAGTTGGAGCTTGTGCATACTGATGTATGGGGACCGACTCCTATACAATCACTTGAAGGGTCGAGATATTATGTTACCTTCATTGATGATTCCACTCGAAAGGTATGGGTCTATTTTTTGAAAAATAAGTCGGATGTGTTTAATACCTTTAGGAAATGGAAGGCAGAAGTTGAGAATGAAACGGGGTTGAGATTGAAGTGTCTAAGGTCAGATAATGGCGGGGAGTATGATAGCCAAGAGTTCAAAGACTATTGTGCAGAGAATGGGATCAAGATGATCAAGACCATTCTGGGGACTTCGCAGCAGAATGGGATTGCTGAGCGGATGAATAGAACCTTGAATGAACGAGCTAGGAGCATGAGGCTTTACTCCGGGTTGCCAAAGACATTTTGGGCTGATGCAGTGAACACGGCGGCTTACCTCATCAACCGGGGACCTTCAGTACCGTTGGACTTCAAAATACCGGAGGAGGTTTGGTCTAGAAAAGAGGTAAATTTATCGCATTTAAAAATATTCGGTTGTTTATCTTATGTCTTGCGAAGTTCTGATGGCAGGGATAAGTTGGATCCTAAGGCACAGAAGTACATCTTTATTGGCTATGGAGGAGAGAGTTTTGGGTATCGGTTCTGGGATTACCAAAACAACAAAATCATAAGGCATAAGGATATCACGTTCAATGAAAAAGGTGCTCTACATGGATAGATTTGGAGCAGAGACTGAGGAAAACGAGAAACCAAAGGCGATATTGGAATAGATCACTTTAGACGAGGTGGCTAGGAATGACACTGAGAATAGGATCGAGGATGATCCGGAGACTCCACCACCAACCTTGAGAAGATCGAGCAGAACTCCTAAACCAAACATGAGGTATTCCCCTTCTTTACACTATTTACTTTTGACGGATTCGGGTGAACCCGAGTCGTACAAAGAGGTGATGGGTGTAGGAGATTCTCTCAAGTGGGAGCTAGCCATGAAGGATGAAATGAGCTCACTTGAGAGAAATAGAACTTGGAGGTTAACTGAGTTACCGGATGGGAAACGGGCTTTGTAGAACAAGTGGGTATTCCGGGTTAAGGATGAACCGGATGGTAGTAAAAGGTACAAGGGGAGGTTGGTGGTCAAAGGGTTCCAACAGAAGGAAGGGATTAGCTACACTGAAATATTTTCGCCGGTTGTTAAGTTGACTACTAAAAGGATGGTTCTAAGTGTTGTTGCTGCAGAGGATTCACATCTTGAGCAGTTAGATGTAAAAACGGCATTCCTTCATGGAGATTTGGAGGAGGATATTTACATGGTTCAACTAGAAGGTTTTTTGGAGAATGGGAAAGAAGACCTTGTATGCAAGCTAGAGAAAAGCTTGTATGGACTTAAACAAGCTCTGAGGCAATGGTATAAGAAGTTTGACACTTTCATGGCTAGTAGTGGATATACTAGGTGTCAAATGGATCATTGTTGTTATTTCAAGAAGTTTAGAGATTGTTACATCATATTGTTACTGTATGTGGATGATATGTTAGTGGTTGGATCTAACATGAGAGAAATTGATAAGTTGAAGAAGCAACTATCCACTAAATTTGAGATGAAGGACTTGGGAGCTGCAAATACAATTCTCGGGATGAGGATCATTCGAGATAGGTTGAATGGGAGTCTCAAGTTAACTCAAGAGAAGTACATTGAAAAGGTACTTGCTAGATTTGCAATCTCAAATGCAAAGTCTAGAAGTACTCCTTTGGGAAGTCATTTCAAGTTGAGCAAGGAACAATCACCTAAGACTGAGGAGGAGCGAGATCAAATGGCAAAGGTTCCTTATGCCTCTGCCATTGGGAGTTTGATGTACGCAATGGTGTGTACAAGGCTGGATATAGCTCATGCAGTGGCAGTTGTGAGCCGGTATATGGCTAATCCGGGGTTAAAGCATTGGGAAGCGGTAAAGTGGCTACTGAGGTATTTGAGGGGTACATCGAGTATGTGCTTGTGTTTTTCGAGTAGTAGTGTGAACTTTAGAGAGATTCGTGGATGCGGATTTAGGTGGTGATCAAGATGGTCAGAAGAGTACATCGGGGTACATTTACACTTTGGGTGGCATGGAAATAAGTTGGACTTCTAGGCTACAAAAGTGTGTAGCACTCTCCACAACCGAAGCTGAGTACATGCTATTTCAGAAGCGGGCACAGAAATGGTTTGGTTGAAGAACTTTCTAAGGGAGATTGATAGGGAGCAACGGGATTGTGCACTTTATAGTGATAGTTAAAGTGCCATTTGTTTGGCAAAGAATTCGTTGTTTCACTCAAGGACGAAGCATATTCAATTGAAGTATCATCATATCCGAGAGATGATAGATGATGGAACTTTGGAGTTGAAGAAGGTGCTTGGTGCGAAGAATCCAGCGGATATATTAACTAAGGGAGTTGCCACCGAAAAACTGAGGTTCTGTATGACCTCAGTTGGCCTCGAGTTTCTGTGATGAGGAGGCCGACTTATTCTAGAGAGAGAGTGCGTTTACTTGGAGAGTAAGGATCGCGGGTTTGAAGATGGGATTTCATTCTACTTTGGATTAGTCTCCAAGTGGGAGATTGATGGGTTAAGTGGAGACAATCAAAATGTAAAAGGAAAAAGCCAAAAAGATGAAGAAAATACATTTTGTCGATGTGGCGCTGTGGCCCCACATTTGGCGCTGTGGTGCCAAGTTCAACCAAAGTTTCTGTCAATGTGGCGCTGTGGCGCCATGGTCGCGGACAGCAGTTTTAGTTCACGCGTTTTTGGGCTATTTTGGCAAGTTTTTAGGTTTCCTAAGTGTATTAGGGCTTGTATTACTTAGTCTCCAAGATTTTACTATATAAGTAGATGGTTATTCATCTTTGTAATGTGGATCACTCTCATACATCAATAAAATCTCTCTAGCATAGGTCTGTGGATGTAGACAAATTTCTGAACCACGTAAATCCTTGTCTTGTTTCTTGCTTTGATTTTTACTTTTAAGTTCTTTTATGCGCATTGATTCGTAACAAAAGATTATTGAGTAATGTAAACACAGAAGAAGAAGAAATTAAGGCGGTTTCAAATCTTTTATTGCAAATTGATATTTTATCTTGTATTTCACCTCACATATATATTCCAAGTGGATAACATATTTCATGAATATAAAATTGATATGAATGATCTACACTTGTGTAGAGATTTTATGAAATATAGATTGAAGCATAAATCTGCACTAGAAAATCTAAAATACCTGCAACAGCATAGCTTCAAGCTTCCCTCAGTGCGTTATAGGACACAAAAGAAGGGTGTAGTGACCCTGGGAAAGTTATAGGGACTTTAATTCTTATATAATCATAATCATTCCTTTATTGTGCATTCCGCATGAGTCTAACCATAGAAATGGTTGTAAATTTTATGGATTTAAATCTCAATGAAATGACAAAACCATATGTATATTGGGGGTCCGCAGATCCTATCGCATAAATACTAGTAATTGTTTTTGATATCGGAGTTCGGAAAGCGCCTTATAATAACTCAAAATAGTTATAAGCACTGGGTATATCAAACTCGCGATATCAACTAATATCGATCGTGGCGTATCGGAATATCATCAGGTGATATGAAATAAAAGCATGATAGGATCCTAAAGAAATTGTAAATAATTTATCATTATTGAAAAGATAGAAACCAATAGTTACCGATTATTGGAATATTGTGAAAGAAAATATTGTCGAACCGTTTATTAGATATAAATAAATTTAAATATAATAATATTGCCGAACCTAAATTTTTAATAGAAAAGAGTTTGATGATTATATCATAACTTTTTAACGTATATGTAATAATACACCCATTAAATTATATATCCCAAAACATATATGCCCCGTATTATCCGGTATTATCGTTGTATCGGTGATATCATTTGATATTATTGAATGTTATCGATAATACATATAACCTCATCAGTATACATATAATCTCGGACAATAATATTAGGGATGGTAGGCATCAGAGCACGAAGAATAAACAAGAAACAGTAAATCTAAACCTAAACATGAAGATGAAAAATACGGGGATTTAATGTGTTTCGGCATAATTGCTTATATCCACGAGTCAACCTAAACTACATCTTTATTTCTTTCAAAGAGAATCAGAGTGCATCAATGAATTACAAGGAGAGTTCTCATATTTATAATAGTGGAGAAGTCTAAACCCTAACAAATTAGGAAAACAATCCTAATTAACAAGGGAATAATTCCTAAACATAATAGGAAATATTTTAATCAAAGTAGGACTCAAATATGCCAAAATCCGCCAAACTTGTACCCCAAGGCAAAAAACTTGCCAAAACTTGTCAAAGCACGCGTACAGCTTCATAAATCCACGCTTGGGCACCATTTTCCGGTGCCTGGGCGCCCATACTGAATCCTGGGTGCCACCTCTGGGCGCCGGGCACAATTGGCCATCCCTCACACTGCTCCGACTCTGTTTTTCGACCCCTTCGCAATCCCGGTCTATTCTGACCCTATTTCACAATCCTGGGTCTATCCCAACCCATTTCAGCTTCATCTTGGCTCTATTTTTTCTTACTTCTAGGTGAATTTCCTTGGCTATTTAAAATCATCTCCACACAAACCCATCGAAAAATAGTTATTGTTCAATATAATCGAATTAGCAATGGTCGATCTGGATATGTATCGATTGTATTATCGAATAACCATGGATACTTTAAACTATGGCCATGAGGGACCTTTACATATAATAGCTGCTACAAGAATTGTTGACTTGGTGGACTGTGCCAAACCGAGGCAGTAGTGCAATACCAAGGCAACGATTGAGAGCTCCAACAGCAAAAGCTGCCACGATTTATTTTCCCTAAAAAAAAATTAATATTAAATGTGGGCCATTGGCCATGTCTCAGATATTAGGTATAATTGCAATATTGGTTCTATGCAGATCCAAAAATTAAAGCTATGTTTGTTTCTATTTTGGAGGGTGTTTTGGTAAAAATGTGTGGTTTTGTTTTCAGAGAGAACAAAAATCACTGTAGTAGTCAAATCATGTAAGTTTTTGTTTGAAAAAATAATGTTAATAATTGGCTAATGTTTGAAAATATATTATATTATAAATTTTAAATGATTTTAATATATATAATAATAATATTATATGTATATATTTATGTATTGTAATTAGTGTACATATATATATATATATATATATCTACACACACATACACATGTGTACTAGAACACATATAATATAAAATTCATTCTAACACACACACACACACACACACACACACACACACACACACATATATATATATATATATTTCTATAATATGTGATGTGCACCAAAAATGTCTAGGGACATTATCGTAATTAGCATTCCCTAGGCTCGGGCCGGGCTCAACACGTAGGTCCAATCCACGGTTATTATATTAGTTAAGCCCAAAAGGGCTGACGACCCACTAAGAATGATTGGGCTATTTAATTAGTCTAACGACTAATAAAGGGATTATTGTTAAACTTGATGAGTTGTTGCTAAACCTAAGCCTACGGCCCATAGCCCACTACCTGCTCCATATAAATACCTTAGAGGAGCCGAAAAAGGCTTATTATCTACTCCCCTAGTAAAAATTTACCGGCTATTGAAAGTAACCCCATAAAAGAATTACGAACAGACTTGATCCCTATTCATCGGGTACGTAGGCAACTCATCACATTCGAGTCTAGTCTATACAATCATCAACCCCTAACCTAGTTTGTCGTGCGTTGGATCGGTTCCACCACCCCACGTGGTCAATCACGTGTTATTCATTGACTGATGATTTTTACCATCATCAGATTGGCACCGTCTGTAGGAACAGCGCTCCAGCCACTGAGCATGCAAACTAGGTCACAAACGCGTACTACCAGTGATAGGATGACTAGCCACTATCATCCCGTTGCTGCCGATGAACTTCCTAACCCAACACCTAAAGATCGGCCTGACACTCATATGGGTAAAGAGAATCCCCCCCCAACGGTTCGACTAATGGCGGGGGTCCTGGAATAGCATCCCCGATGAACGAGCAAAATGTGCTTCCCGCGACACCAATAGTGATTCCACCCCCTGCTTCCAGGGTGTTTGATATCACTCAAAAGGCATTGCTTACCCTGGTTGAAGATGCCTCTGTGCGAGCAGCAGAGAGGCCGGTTCAGCAATACACCTAGGCACATCCATCGCGTGCATCACCTGCTCCGACAGAGGTTCCCAGGTGAGGAACGCCCAAGAGATGCCCCCAACTCAAGGAAAGGGGCCCCAAGATCCGCCAC
This sequence comes from Buddleja alternifolia, assembly GCA_019426215.1. Taxonomy (NCBI): domain Eukaryota; kingdom Viridiplantae; phylum Streptophyta; class Magnoliopsida; order Lamiales; family Scrophulariaceae; genus Buddleja; species Buddleja alternifolia. The sequence goes on from CM033394.1 coordinate 41,601,583, forward strand.
CTTAGTCGGTTCGTGGAGTTCGGGAGCATCAAGACAAAAATCACCCCCACAGAGTAGCGCCTAGACAATCGCCCCACCGAGATCAGGAGTCCTTGACCCCCAGTGGGAATGGATCAATGCGATTCGACTCTCAGGTGAATGGGACAACACGAGATAGAGAATAAAATAGTGTGGTCTCATCCCCCGAGAGGCCACCAAGGGGAAGAGATAGAAGGCCAATGCTTGCTAGGTCTCCACGCCGAGGTCAAGTCTCATTGACCCCCGAAGAGACCTTACCAAGGCAAGAGGGCCGAAGAAGGTGCGCACCTCACCATGATGGAAATCTGGAGGACCATGTGTGATATGAAGACATGCGGCTAATACCACTAGCTGTAGCACCCCCTAAGAGAAGTCCTTTCTGCCTGGAAATTTTGGCAGAGTCACTGCCGCAAGGGCTCAAGATACTACACCTGAATGAGCATGAGGGAGCTGGAGACACTCACGAGCATGTTAGCAAGTTCAATGCTAAGGCTGACATGTATGACGTCAGTGATGCGGCCTACTGTATGATTTTTCGGACCACCCTATCAGGTCGGGCCTTTAGCTGGTTTAACCAATTGCTCGCAGGTAGCATTATCGACTTCGAGCAGTTGATAAAACGCTTCCTTAACCACTCCTCCATGAACAAGAAGTATCAAAAGACAACCTCATTTCTATTCGTGGTGGTGCAAAACGATGGTGAAGTCCTTGGTAATCAAAGCCCCCTCCCCTACAGTGTCATTTTGGTGAGGCCGAGCTTAAAACTATTCCAAGACCGAGGGCTAAGCACGAAATGACAACCACTTAGGGATACCACCAAGTCGACTAACTCATTGTGCTCAGGGAGGCATCAGCAGGTAACAAATTTTTTTAAACATTATCGTACTTTTTATATTTCTCGTTGAGCAGGGGTGCTCACTAGCACAACCTACCTTCACTTAAGTTTTAAAGTGCCCATATGCACCCCCTCACCTTTTTGCACCAATGTTCAATATAAATTTTCGCTATATGCTTGTTAAGTGCCTTAAGGCACCTTTCCCTTACAGTGTTGTGGAAGTTAAATTTATCTGATAGCATATTAACACATCATCTATGAATGTGTATGTCCCCAACCAATGGTTGATTCAACAACACCTAAAACAATAAGCCCCTCGGAACCATTATTTTCGATCGAGGCTACTTCGTAAAATTCAAAGCTCTCTTCTCGAGGCTAACATAGGTGGAGCAACAAATGTCCCCCGAACCCTTAAGAGCTCAGTCGAGACTAGCCTACCTTGTGATCCCTCCACAATTACCGAGAAGGTATGAGGATTTAAAAATCACCCCCCCTCCGACATGGAATTTGGACCGAGATCATACCAATATAACGAAGGTGAAAATTCACCTCATACAATCTAAGGTGAAAACTCACCTCATATGCATAATACATATGTATACATATATAATATAATATAATAATTAATCGAAGTATTTTTATGTATATAATTTTGTATATGTATATATAAGTGTATATTATTGCGTGCATATAAAAATGTGCAAATCTAGGAAATATATATGCATGTCAATCTCTTAAGCTCATTTAAAATATAATATCTAAAAATATAATATATAATATATATATATATAGCTACATATATAATGTATGTCTTTATATAGTTGTATACATATATATTTATTTATATATGTATACCATGAATGAAAAACCACAGGTGAACATAATTGAATACTTACAAAATTTCTTAACTAAACTAAATGGTTAAACCTAAGTCACATAGAGCAGGAGAGGGACCGTAGATCGATAAAATTTGAAAGAAATTGGGAGTGGGAGCGCCTTAGAGCGTATTTAATATAAATATATTTTAAAGCTCATCTCATCATATGTCTCACATGTTATTATAAATTGTTTAGTCAAATTATCTTTAGATATTATTTTGATAAGATTATCTCTTATTAAAATAAGTATTATGTATATGTACACATACATAATTTTACAATATTACAAGTTTATTATGTATTTATTATATATGTATATATACATATATATATATATGTATTTAATGTGTAAAAAATAATATTATATACATCTGTATATAAGTATATACAAATATATATTTGATATAAATATTTAATAATATATTATTCATAATGCATATATCATACAATATATATATACACACACACACACACATATGTAAATATACATTATACACATGTATATGCATATGTTTATACAATACATAATATATAATATATGTATGCATACATATTTATAAAACATACGTATTATATTCTATAAAATATATACATATAATGTATTATATATATTTATAATATATACATAATAATATTACATAGAGGTATATTGTAATTGATGTAATTATATATAAGAGTGTATTTTATTATGTAACATATATAATGTATACGTATACGTAAATATAATATCACATGTATTTACATATATATTACATGTACATAATTTTATAATATTAAGTGTATATTACTTATATAATATATATATATATATATGTATGAATATACATATACATATGCATAATAATATATATATATGTGTGTGTGTGTGTGTATTAAAATATATACATCAGTCTATAATTATATATGAATGAATAATACATATATATGTGTCATAATACGTCGATATATATTATTATTCATATATATATATATATATGTATTATTTATAATATATATTATATGTATAATATATATGCATCAATATACATAGTATATATATAATATAAGTAATTTATAATATTATGTGCATATTACATATATAATATCTATATTTACGTATACATATACATATACATATACATATACATATGCATAGACATAAAAAATTAATATGTATTTGTATATTATGATATGTGCAACGGTATATAATTATATATACATACATAAAACGTCAACATAGATATTAGTATTATTCATAATATATATATATATATATATATATGATAGTGATACATATAAATAATATATATACATACGTCAATATACATAATATATCATATATACGTATATTATATGTACACACCTATTATATATAAAAATATATATATATATATATATATATATATATATATATATATATATATATATATATATATATGAGAGAGAGAGAGAAGTATCTCTCTAACCCCTAAAACTAGGACAAGCTGTTTTGGGGGTGTTTGGCCAAACATGAGTTTCTATGTTTGGCCAAATTGTTCTGGTCCAAACAAATTTTGGGCTGGGTTTTTCGCCAAAACCCAGCCAAAAATAGAGACAAACAAAGCTTAAATTTTTTTCGTAGTGGATAGATATATTTTTTAGTCGTTCAGTTCAAATCAAATATCAACATCAGAAAAATTGCATTTATGATCCTATATGTTTGTCCTTTTTCAATTCTGGTCCCATTCATTATGAGAATCTTACATTATGTCCCTTAACTTTTAAAAATTCTCACATTTGCTCCCAATCGAATATTCTATTCATAATTTAATAGTCAACTCCGTTAGTGAACATTTTGACTAGTTTTTTTTTTTTTTTGGAGAATTCGTAAGTGAATGCACTCACATACATATTTTAGTCAATATTACGATGTATCTATTCAAAACCACATGCTACTCACGCACAAAATATCTCAAAACAACTGGTCAAAATGTTGACCAATGAAGTTGGCCGTTAAACTTCAGACGAAAAACTCGGTTGGGGATGTGAGAATATATAAAAGTTAGGGAACATAATGTGAGAACCTCGTAACAATTTCCTCTAATAAAGAAATATACAATATATCTCCCTTATGGGGAAAATTATATTTTTCGTCTCATAAGTTTGGCCCATTTCAATTATAGTCGCATCTGTCACAAATTTCTCACATTTAGTCCAAATCGAAATTCTCATCCAAAATTTAATGGTTAATTCCGTTAGTTAATATTTCGACAATTTGTTTTGGAAAAAATTGATGGATTTGTGGATACCGATTGATATAAAAATTTGTGAGAAGTCAAAAAGGGTTCAAGAATGGTCAAAGATAGTTTGACCGGGATCAACGAGGGTTTGACCGCTAATTGTTTTTCTGTTTGGTGTGTGCCTTCAATGCCAACGAGGAGTTAGATTGTTGTTTCTGGGGAAAATTGCATTTTTCGCCCTGTAACTTCTACCTAGTTCATTTTTGGTGACATTTGTTACAAATCCGCACATTTAGCCCTATAACTTTCAAAATTTCTCATATTTAGTCCCGATCGAAGTTTTCATCCAAAAGCTATGGTCAACTCCGTTAGTCAACTCTTTGGCCAGTTTTTTTGGGGGAGACTTCGTGTGTGAGTGCATCCAAGCATGAATTCTTTTTAGGAACGACACATTATTAGTTGAATTGCAAACTGCCATAAATCAACAATAATTAGATGACACAAGGAATTTTAATGTGGATTGAAAAATTTTCTACATCCACTGGCCAATACTAGACTACATCTTGACCAACAGAGTTGACCATCAAATTTTGGACAAAAAAATTCTGTTGGGACTATATGTGAGACAATTTATAAGTTATGAGACTAAATGTGAGAAATTTATAACGAAAGAGACCAAAATAAAAATGAAGCAAAGTTATGAGACGAAAAATGTATATTTCCTTCCGTTATGCCACTAAAATAATCTTTAACATTCATTATCCGACTTTAGTATGTACACTTTATTTAGTGGGATATTTAATTTTTTTCGGAGGCCTCAAGCATTTGAGACAAACGAAGTCTGAATCCCTGATCTCACCCTTTCCTAAACAAAGTCCGCATTTGAACTAAACGTTTTAGAAACAATCTTGAAGTTCAAATTTGTTCTGCCAAATCAATCTAAAAAACAACCCTTTCCTATCTATTTGTGATAGCAGCCCAAACTTTCAAATTTAACACTCCCACATCAGCCTACAATGACATCCTATGTCCCAAACCAGGCATCTTTAGTTTGTGCAACAACGGCTCAAAACTTCATCGTATCTTCACGGCCAAGGAATATTCTGGTAAGGTTCGAATGGCATTGCAAAGTTGGCATATTTGAGGCTTCATCGTCGATGTATCAATGGAATTCCTCGAGTGACTGAATTACTGGATATTAATAAGAGCATTCATATATAGCCAAATAATTGATCCATATATCTAATCAATAAAGAAATCCATACCACCGTCCTGATCAATTTTTACTTCGGACCCTTGTGCGGGGCCAAGATTGTATATCATGTAGCTAGATGTATTTATGAATAACTCATAATCAAATTAATCTAGAAACAAAAAGTAAAAGCTGTAAATATATATAGAACATATTAATTAAATCGAATACAAAATAATAACGAGATTGATTTAAATTTCATTGATGACAAATATGAAAAAATGTTGCTAATTAAGTAGTACTCTTGCAGAGGTATGCAAAATCTGAATTATTATAATACTGAGTAAACTTGAACTATACAACCAATCTATCTATAAGAATATTCCCAATTGAATAAGAATTAATAAATAGGGTCGACCTAGAAACGTCGACATATAGTCAGAAAAACTACTCAAATTGTTGCTTGAGATGGATCTTCCGTTGTTTGGGCCGTCGACCTCCAAGTGAAAATGATCATAAGGCGGCATCAATTGATCATTTTCATCATGATCTCCATGATCATCATCATCATCATAAAATCCAACTTAAACATTCGTCTACAGCGCTCGCCCAATCAAAATCCTCATCGTCTTCAATATTAGATTGTACTTGATCAGCGGGTAAGATGACAACCGTTGAAGCTCCACCGTTTCCAGTAGTACCCTTCAACAGATCATAATAATAATTATTATGATGATCATCAAGAAGTGAATTAATTCCGACTTGATAATCAGAATCGTCCTTAGTAGTATAAATATGATCATGGAGTTGATTAATATGATGGCATGCTTCAAAAGATAGAGTTACATCCTGCACCTTCCCAGTAGTAACCTCCTCCAACTCTTTATCAATCATGTCTTTTAGAATAAACTCGAGTTGAGTATCATCAATAGGAGTAGTATGATCCTGAATTAGATGATCCGGTTCATGATCATGTGAATAATAGTATTCTTGATCAGTAGGAGCAGTACTATTATAACTAGACAGCACCAACATATCATCCGAAGAATTATATGGTATATGATCTGCCGGTATAACTTGATGATCATGATCAAATGTTAATGTTGTCTTCTGTTTCTTACAATGTAAATCACTACTCCTCCCATCTTCTTCTTCTTCTGATCTTTTCTTCGACACTTTTCTTGTGATTCTACAAATCACATAGTCCTTATATTTCAAGTCATAATTATCCTTTAAAACCCTGTCTAATGAAAACTCATGCATGATCTAGCGATCTCCTTTGGATCCTCCTAATTTCCTCTCCTCAAAACTCAACATCTTCCTCTTCCCGATTACTTCACAGGTGGATTTGCTGACTATAGTTGTTAGACCGGTCTGGCCTTCCCATGTGCCATGACCGTTGCAGGTTCTTGAAATACGTGTCTTGCCCTCTGTCATGGACTTAGCCTCAATACTAAGGTTGTATGTGGCACTTAGCTCAATCCGCCTCTTGCTTGACTCGCTAAGTCAGCCTCTCCCGAACTGTGCTCGTGTGCTAAAGGAAAATTGGCAAAATACACAAGAAAGCTCTTAGAGGGAAGCACTCTTTATTGCTTTTCCAAACTTGGATTGATACAAATGAGCCCCTGACCCCTATATATGTAGTACTTCACCTCCTCAATGGATGGTGGTGATCATCTTAATCTAACACCTAATATTTTCTATCTAGAGAATTCCACTAGATATTTACAAGGATATTTCTAGATACATTCTAGATAATTCCTACACAAGTTCTACACATTTCTAGAACATTCTAAAACCTTCTACAAGGTTCTACAATCATTCCAGAGCTTTCTACTAGTATCTACATTATTCTAGAGTATTCTTGAACATTCCAGAATTTTCTAGATTTTTTTAGAATTCTCCAGAATATTCAAATAGCTTCTAGATTCTCGAAAATCGGGAAAAATGTCATGTCCCCATCGTCTCAAATTACTTCAAATTGTCTGTGCGTGACACCTCGCTAACTTTGGATAACCTCGTAAAAACATACATCTCTCTTGAGGTCATTGGTGGTATTCCAGTACGGACAATCAAGAATATCACTAAAAACATCGGATGGATGTTTGTCACCATATAAATCTTTCTCAACTATGGGATTGAACCCGGGCAACTGCTATCCCATAGCTTTTCTGAATAGGAAGAATTTGATGAGTTGTTCCTCTGTAGGTACAAACTTAAACCCTATAGCTGGATCAGTTTCAGCTATATTACTCATCTCATCACCATCATCCCTCTTCTTCATCTTTCCCAAATTCTTCATCAATCGATCTCGATCTCTCAATCTTTGTCGTGCGTACATGTCTCTAGCTCAATTTTTCTCTCTCGAATTGAATTATTTTCTCAGAACTAGCTAGCTACACTTCCTTTCAATTAATATTCTGCAAGTGCAGGTATTGGTAGGGAAAATTAAGAGAACAACAACATTTTGCATAACCAATTAAGCATATAGCAACCAAATCCAAAACCTTTAAGGGCATAGCACCCTCCAATTTTCAATTTAGCCCCTCAACCAAGCCACTATTTTTGACCAAGTCAAAATGGCCAAAACCAAGCAAAAACTGACACATGGCAAGTAATTTTTCTTTTTAAGCAAATAAACTTTTTTGCCTTTTTCAGTTTGGTCCCTTTATTTTCTTGTTGAATTGTTTATACCCATTATTTTCTTGTTGAATTATTTTTAAGAGTAATTATACATATTTTAAAGAAAAGGGAATCCCAACCCGCTTTTATAAATTTGCATAAAACTCTATATTTGCACTCATAATTTATTTACATGCCTGTACCCGATAATATTTTGAACTCCTCTATTGATTGTCTTAATACTTTAGAAAACTTAGATTATAATAATCAGGAATTAATCTTAGAATTATGAAACCAATTAATAAATATGAGAGATAATTGGGTTAATATTTATTTTAACACACCACCTATAGCACGAGATCACCAAAGCTATATTAAATTTCTTTTAGTTTTAAATATATTAATACCAGCATTTTATTAAAAATAGATCCTTCTAATTATAAAAAAAATTAGAATATTTAGATCTAGAATATAGTTTATCCGATAGAACTATAATCTCTTTAGATAAACATAAATTTATTTGTAGATTTGATTCAAGTTTTAAGCACAATTTACATTCGGAAAATAAACATTTAAATAGTTTAACGGATTTACTTATATCTCTAGCGTCAAACTTAGAGTTAGAAAACACAAAATTTCATAAAATCTTAGATTCATTAAAAGAAGCTATTTTAATAAATAAAGAAATAATAAAGAAGGGTGAAAATAATAATTTAGATTATATTAAACAACAATCTGAGGATACTCTAAAAATAGTTAAAAAATATAATAAGCTTTTCCCTACTAAAGACGAAATAATAGATTTAAAATATAGTTTGGAAAGTAATAAGCTAAAACAAATAAAAATCGAAACTAAGAAAACTCTAAGTAAAGTAATAAAAAAAAATTGAAGCTCAAAATTTAGAAACTAGTAAAACTTTAAAAAATATAGAACGAATAGTTAGCGGATGAATAGTATAGAAAATAGATTAGAATATAAAAGAGCCATTGAATTAGCAAATAAATACATATATACAGAAGAAGGATTTACTACCTATCAAGGAACTAGTAATTCAGATAAATTATATCCTAAACTTTGGAATATCCAATTTGCTTTAATTTTACAAGTATTTGAAAGGCTAGATAAATTAGAAAAATTAAGCACTAAAATAGACACAGTATCCCAAGTAATTAAAGGAGATTTACAAGATAGTATAGAAGAAAGATTAGCAAATCTAGCATTAGAAGAGTCTGAAAAACCTAAAAAGGAACCTAAAAAATATATATATTGATAAAAAAATGTTGAGATCATTTAGTGGTACTAATAAAACTATAAGTGAATCAAGTAATAAAGAAAAAGGGAAAGGAAAAATAAGTAACACTTTTACTAAAAGAATGTTTAGAGGATCGGGAAGTCAAAGCTTAGCTAGAGAAGTAGAGTTGGAAGAAATAATAGATGTAGAAGAATATCATAATTTGTATAACAACAAAGGAATAGATAAATTAAAATCTAAAACGTTATACAAAGTGGGAAAAATGGATTTTAACACACATTTAATTAAGAAATTTAGAGAAAAAGAAGTAAAAGTTACAACAAATGCTGAAATTATAAGCTTAGTTAGCCCGGAATGTATAAAGCAATTAAAACAGTTAAAGCAAAAGTATATACATTTAGGATTAATTATTGTAGGAATAAAAGGATTAACTAGAAAAGGAACTGGTGGAAAGGTTTTAATTTTATTATTAGATAAAAGTTGGTTTGATGATAGGAGAGCAGTATTTGCTAGTATGGAAATAGATATGATTAATAATGTAAGAATATTTTATGTAGCTCCAAATATGATGAGAAGTATTAAAGATATTAATAAAATTATTATGGGAATACAAACTAGAGGATATGAAACATATGATGGTAACAATGTTAGGAATCAAGGCTCTCAATGGTGAACTAACAACGGTAAATATAAGAAAATATGGGAAAACAAAAGCAATAAAGAAGACAAAAAATTTTATGGTGGAAACCCAATTAAGGGAAAAAAACCACCTCCAACTAGATCTTTTATTTCAACTCTCTCAAAGTGATTCGATTGCTATTACAAGATGAATTCTATGCTATTTAAATAGACAAAAGTGAAGTTAAAACCCTGATAGATTTAGGAAAAACAATCCTAAATCAACCCTTGGACTTAATGAAACAATCCTCATCAAAATAGGACTTAAAAAACATGCCAAAAATACATAAGCCTCGAACAAATGGAAAAAAGCGCATCTCCAGCGCTGTTACCCGCACCTGGGCGCCATACGGTGGCGCCTGGGTGCCATATTTCTAGGCACTGCCATGACGGCGCCTAGGCACCGCCATCAGCGTGTGGCGCCCCCCTTGCTTCACTTTTTCGCCTCCTGTTTGTCCTTTTGAGATCTCGGTCTAACCCCGATCCTTCTTGGCTCTATTTTGGCTCCTTTTCCAACCTATTTTGATCCGACTCCACACAATTACCCAATAAACAATTTAGTAGTTTCTATAGCATTCTTAGGAAGAGTAACCAATAATAGTTTCCCTCAATATAAAATTAATATAGACCGAATAATAGATGGTTTAGCCTCAGTAGGAGTAAAAATGATTAAACCTTTAAATATAGATAATAACGATTTAAATGGAGAAGAGTGAGAATTAACCAAACACCTAGAAGAAAATGAGACTATTAAGATTCCAGGAGAAAGTGTAATGTATACAAATAGTAGAGGTCAAACTTCTATTAGATTTATTAATTATCAAAAACAAGATCCCAAAGAAAACTTAGAAGATTTAGAAGAAAAAACTGATAACGAAACTGAAACAAGCTATATGAATATTATAGAAGAAGAAGAAGTTAGAATAACCAGTAGATTTGCAAATTGAGAAATAATATCTGACATAGAAAGCGAAGAAAAAGAAGAATAGGAAGAAAATATAGAAGAAATAGAAGAAGAGATTAGACAATTAGAGAGTCAGCTCAAAAATGATTATAGGCCAAAAAGAAAGAATTTTGAGATAAATAATTTAAGAGAATTAGTAGATGAAATGTATTTTGAAGCAATGAATTTAGATATAAATTTAGAATCAGCTGAAAAAAAAATTTAAACAATATTATAATATTGATTTAGTAGATGATATATGTTCAGGAAAAATAGAATTTGAAAAATTCTTTAAAAATAAGGAAAAAAGTAATAATGACGTAACTTTTATGGCAAATAGTCAAGCAAGTACTAGTAGTAATATAGGAAAAAGAACTAGAGTAGAACCAGCTTATAGTGAAGTTCCAACCAGAAATGTAGAAATGAGTGGTAGACCAGAATGGAAAAGCCCAACATATGAATACGGATCAGCCCAGCCAAATAAATATATAGGATCAAGACAACCCATAGGAAAAACCATGAGTGGAACCATGTTAGTAATTGAATTAGGAAGTCCACAAATGTGGTCAGAAGAAGTAAATATATGGGAACAATGTGTAGTAAGACATTGAGAAATAAATAAAAAGACAGATATGGATATGTTTAACTTCTTAGAGACATGTTTAGGACGGGAAAATTACACTTTTCGTCCCTGAAGTTGAAGCCAAAAACACATTTGGTCCCTCATGTTTCGGCCTCAACACATTTGGTCCCTCAACTTACAAATTTCGAACAAATGTGGTCTCTGCCGTCAATTTACCGTTAGAACTAACGGAATCCGCACTGTTCATCATCTTCCCCAACTCTAAAATCCGATTTCAAACTTTAAATTATGATATTTCACTCATTTCAAGTCCATTTTTAACGAATCTTATATGGTTAGAATCGTCTCAATGAGTAGAATCCATCCATGTAAGTTTTGTCCCAAAATACGCTGATTCTATTGACCCGAACCGCACAAATTCGAAAAAATCCATTTTTTGAATCAGCCTATTTTGGGACAAAACTTACATGGATGGATTCTACTCATTGATACGATTCTAACCATATAAGATTCGTTAAAAATGGACTTGAAATGAGTGAGATATCATAATTTAAAGTTTGAAATCGGATTTTAAAGTTGGGTTAGTTGGAGAAGATGATGAACAGTGCAAATTTCATTAGTTCTAACGGTAAATTGACGGCAGGGACCACATTTGTTCAAAATTTGTAAGTTGAGGGACCAAATGTGTTGAGGTTGAAACATGAGGGACCAAATGTGTTTTTGGCTACAACTTCAGGGACGAAAACTGTAATTTTCCCTGTTTAGGACCTACAACATTATCTATTTGGCAAAGTAAGAAGAAAAAGGATCCTAATAGAATTAAAGAAATAAAAGCCTTAGGAAATAATCCTTATAATTTTACTAGTTTTATTAGAACTTTAATAATAGGAATAGATCCGGGAAGAGAAAATACATTCATACAAGATACGGCACTTAGAAATCTTGAACAACTTACTATAACCGATATGAAATATATTATACCTTTTAGTCAGGATTTTACAAGATTAATAGGAGAAACTAATAAAGCATTTGATGAAGAATTATGTAATAGATATTTTACTAAATTACCACAAGATTTAGGAAAAAGAATACATGAAGAATGGGTAAAAAATAATGGTAATCTTACAAGATTAGGTATAGGACCTAGAGTACAATATACTTTCTTTAAACTTCAAGAATGGTGTAAAGAAGAATTTATTAGAGAACAAATTAGAAAACAATCTTATGAGTTTTGTAGAAAAGCTATATACACGCCACAACAATATGGACAGAAGAATTACTTTAAGCCAAAACAAAAAATATTAAGAAAATCAAATAAACCAAAATCTATTTTTAGACAATATAGACAAGGAAGAAAACCCCCTAATTATGTTAAAAAGCCATTAACTTGAAAATGCACTTGTTATAATTGTGGAGATCCTAAACATTTAGCTAATAGATGTCCGAAAAGACAATTTAATATGGAAAAGGCAGCTATAGCAGAACAATTAGATGAAGATGTAGTAAGTATAGATGGTAATGAAAGTATATTTAGTATAGTAAGTGAAGGATCAGAAATACCAAATATAATAGAATATACATATATGAATACTTCATGTGAACATAAATATATAAATGGAAAAGGAACTATGAGTATAGCTTGTAGTATTTGTTGATTATATCCTGATATGCATTTAAGATATCAGTGCAATATATGTTTTGACAAAATTTGTTTTATTTGTGCTAAAGACGCATATAATATAGAAATAGATGTATCTCCTAAACCTAGTAAAAAACTAGAGATGATAGAAATTCTAAGTCATAAAGTGAAAAATTTAGACTTAAGAATACAAATATTAGAATTAAAATTAAAAAATAATGAAAATATAAGCGGTAATCAAAATAAAGGAAAATGTATAGTTATAGAAGAAATTGATGAACCTAACCAACAACTAGAAGAAACCCATTTACAAAATACAGCGTATGAACCTCAAATACAGGTACCCTATACTAGTAGTTTAATACTTTTAGATTGTCGAATATGGTGTAATCAAGAAAAATATATTGAAACTAAAGTCATTTTAGATACAGGAAGTACAAAAAGCATGCTTAGCTCTAGTCTTGTTCCAAAAGAATTTGAAGCACAATTAAGTTATACTGTTACTAGTAAAACTGCAGAAAATAGACTAATGAAAATAACAAAAGAGTTAATTAACGTAGGAATACAATTTAAAATTTTTTCAGGAAATTATAGTAGCAAATATATATTAGGACAAGTACTTATAGCGCCAGATAACATAAAAAGCCATGAATTCCATTTAGGGTTAAACTTTATTTGTGCATTAAATGGAAGTATATTAGTGGGAAAAAATTATATTACTATTAGCAAACATAATTATATAGTTCCAACAAATAGATATATTAAACAATCAGAGTTGACTGCAAAGCGTGGTGGACATGGTAATAATGATTTAGATTTTTTCAAAAAATTAGAACAAAATAATATAGAATCTGAAACCATAGATATCCTATTAGATGAAGAAATTAGAGATATAGGAAAGGGATTAGAAATGTTAAACCTAGAAAATGAAAGAATTCTGCATAAATTAGGAGATGATTTGGCAAAAAATAAAGTAAAATATACTTTTAAACTAAATATCTTAAACCCCGATATAGTAATAAGAACAGCAACTATAGAATATACTCCTGAAGATATAATTCAAAACATAAATAAAAGAAATGTTAGAAATTTGTATTATAAGAAGAAGTGATAGTCCACATAGATTAGCATCTTTTATAGTAAGAAATAATGTAGAAATAAAAAGAGGAAAACCTAGAATATTGTATAATTATAAGAGACTTAATGATAATACAGAAGATAATGTTTATAGAATACCGAATAAAGATGAATTAATTAATCTAATACAAAATAAAAAGATATTTTCAAAATTTGATCTAAAGAGCGGTTATAATCAAATTAAAATGGTAGAAGAAGATAAAAAATGGACAGCTTTCAGTTGTAGTGAAGGACATTTCGAGTGGAATGTTCTATCTTTTGGTTTAAAAAATGCTCCAACAATATTTCAAAGATTTATCGATAGTATATTTAAACATTTAGATTTCTGTTTAGTATATATAGATGACATTTTAGTAGCTTCTGAAAATATTAAACAACATCAAGATCATTTAAAACAAGTGTTTAATTTAATAGAAGAAAATGGAATAGTAGTGTCTAAAAAGAAAATGGAACTTTTTAAGAGAAAAATAAGTTTTTTAGGATTGGAAATAGGAAATGGATAGATTAAATTACAACCTCATATATCTCAAAAGATTTTAGATTTTCCCAATAAACTAGAAAACTTAAAACAGATACAAGCATTTCTAAGAATTTTGAATTACTCTAGAAAATTCATTCCTAAACTTAGTAAATTAGTCGGACCATTATATAAGAAAACCGAAAAATCAGGTCAAAGACATTTTAATCAGGAAGATATTAACCTAGTCAGAAAAATTAAGGAAATTGTTAAAGATTTAAAACCTTTAGAATTACCTTTAAGTACTAATTATGTCATAATAGAGTAGATAGCTCTATAGAAGGATGGGGAGCAATATTAAAATGTAAACCTCATAAATTTTCTCCAAAAAGTGAAGAAAAAATCCCAGCTTATTCCAGTGGTAACTTTAATAAAACCGGAAGTAATTGGACCAATCTAGATTATGAAATAGCAGGAATAGTTAAAGCAATAGACCATTTTAGACTATATTTAAATAAACCTTTTACAAATAGAACAGATTGTGAAGTTGTGGTTAGATTCATAAAAAATGAAAATTCTAAAAAACAAAATAATAAAAGATGGTTAAATTTTAGAAATGCAATAGAAGGTAATGGATATAAAGTAGAATTTGAACATATTAAAGGATCAAACAATAGTATAGCAGATTTATTAAGCAGACAATTAACTCTAATTTTGGGTAACAGATCATGGCTTCCAACGACCAAGACAACCAACAAATATGACCTCCCTCTGCAGCTCTAATACCATTCAACCAAATAGTCTGAAGACCAGCTTTCAGGCCTACCTTTCAGCAAAATATTCAGAATAGACCAGCCTTTGCAATTGAAACACAATTCTTTAATCCAGCCACTCAGAATGTTTTTAAAACCTTTGGCAAAATAGCACTTCCAATTAGACATGCTTTCAGACCCCCAAAAGATACTCCCTATATTAAAGAAGATCAAAGCATTCTACTAAATGCACTATGGGAAGTCAATTCACCATCCAACAAATTATCAGCGTTAAACGCACTCTGCTATTATTTCGAGAAAGAAAACAAAAATTTTCCAGCAGAAGAAGCCGCGGTATATCTAGTTATTAGAGGACATCCCGTTGGAATTTTTACTGACTATCAAATGGCGTTACAGAGCATTCAGAAGGTAGCAAAAGGACACTTGGAGCCCTTTAAACAGTTTCATGAAGCAATAGCAGCAACGAAGAGACTTTTAGGCCTAAACTTTTACATCCAACCCAATGCCGAAAATACAAAGCCCAAAATACTTTCAAAGGGGAAGTAGCCTATAAGCCCAGATGTAGAATCACTCGAAGAAGATCTTAAAACCATAACAAATCGCTTTACCAACCTTGAGAAATTCTATCAAGACCTATTAGTCCAACATCAAAATTTATCAGCCCATTTAACAAACCCAAGACAAATAGATGTCCCCAAAACAATCAAGGATAAATGCTACTAATTCTTATCAGTCCGAACCTTTTATTATCCCTGTCACACAGTTTTAGCCTTACCAGAAGTAATACAGTCCATAATTTGGCAGAAAGCAGAAGATATTTTTTATGCAAGAATGCTAAAAGTAGCTCAAATCCTCATCACTCAGCAAATAGAAGGAATAAAACCCTTAACACATTTATTGCAATGGAAAGGAGAGCCTATTCGCCATGAGGAAATGTTAAAATTTTATACAGTCAAGTATTCTTCATGGCTTAATGTTCACATTGACGCTACACTCTTCAAAGAAGGATGGATAGATGATCAGTTTATCAGCATACGACAACTACTAAGCTTCGGTTTTGTGGGAAAAATATTTATGTCAAATCCAGAACAAGTAACACATTTAGGCAGACAAATTTCAGAAACAGTCAATTTTTCGTTCAGCCAAGCAGCTTTCAATCTCCGTTTAGACGTATCATCATTACCTTCAGTTTGGAATACTACAGGGGTAGAAATAGGACATTCATTTATTTCAATAACCGAGAATTATGAAAAGTGGGAACCAATGTCAAAATTGTGGAATTTCCCTGAAGCCATTAATCCATTAGCAAACATAGAAGAGCTCAAATTAGGTTTGGAAATACGGAGGAAAATGCAGCGACATTACATGATGCCCAATTCAGATTCGGACCTCAATCTTATTTTCCAAGCACCTCATCATAGCATATTTATTCTGGCAAAAACCAAATGCAAGCATCGCATTACAACATTAGGAAAAAGAGCAATGACAAGCACGGAGTATCAGCCAATGTATGATCTAAATTTCGAGTATAATCCAGATCTAGAAGGAACCAGCCGAGATGCATACTAGAAGACAAAGATTCAAAGGTTTCAGCAATAATTCATTATCTACAGCAACAAGGAGCAATAAATCAGTAGAAAAAATTTCATCACTCAGACAAAGCATTAAATTAGGAAGCACCAATTATTGTACTTTTACTGTTTATTTTATTTTGGCCGCATGTGGCATTATTGGTAGTTACTATTCATCTTTGCCACCTTTGGCATAGATTTTTACTGTTTGAGCACTGTTTGTAGTACAATAATTGCAGACGTTGTATAGCCTTACCTGCAACCTGTTTTGGAATCCAAATTTGGATTTCATTTTGTTGTAATTTTCTTTCATGTCTGGAGCCTATATAAGGACTCCTCCTCTCATTGTAAAAACTTGCACCTTAACATTCTCCAACCCACACTTCTTGGTTGCTAGAGAATCTCTCATCCTTTCTTGTAATAAAATATCTACTTTGTGTGCAAAAATCTCTTGTAAGTTTTTATGCTTTATTAATATGCATAATGAGTAGTTTACCCCTAGGGATGAGATTCCCCTACTATTTAAAAATGTTATAACTCTCTCATGGTCAAAAAATATAAAAAGATTAAAAAATCAAAAACCCAAAAACATTAAAAATGCTTGAAAACCAAATAAAAAAATAAAAAATGATGATGAACAGTAATAACATTCCACCCTTTCATCGTCTCAAAAATATGTTTCCGTTGTACAAATTATTGTTTTCAATAATCTCTGATACTGCTTTGGGAAGATTTTATTTACCGTCTCGGTGTTACCGGTCGGGAGACAAAATGCACGGGATAATTCCCCCCAACGTGCAAGCAATCTGGTATCAGAGCTTGAGTATTCTGAGTATGCTCTGTGGTCGCAATTTAATCTGATCTTCCACATCAGAAAGATTTTCTCAAGCTATTATCATAACAGTGTTCTTGAGTTTAAATTATTAAATAAGTTAAGAATATATTTTGAAATTCAAAAGGGTAAAATAGGTGCTTTACTCCAGATCCAACATAAGTCTTTGATTATGAAGCAACCGGATTTACGAAGCAACCCTCTTACATGAGAATTTTGGAATAGAATGCTTAACTTGTTAAATGATAAGAATTTGGCAATACTGTTCATTTTTATTTAAATTCGTATGCTTTTGTAAAATTTTATTTTATAAGGACCAAAGTTAAAAGTCTCCAAAAATTACTGGACCCATGTGCAAGTAAAAGAAAGTGGTCAGGTACTATGCTACAATACGAGTTGCTATTACCTTAAAGGGATTGCAAAAAGTTGCTATTTGCCTAAATGTCCCGTATTGGTATGTATGTATGTATGAAATATATCTTGAAAATTAAGTTAGGGTTAGTATATATGTGTATATATAGAGGGTAACCAGTAGAGTTTCAATAAGAGGCTTTTTCGTAAGGAATCGAGTTGAGTTGAGTTAAAATGCATGTTCAGAGTATATATCTAGCTAGCTAACAATTAGATATTGAGCTGTTTCGTGGCAATTGTACCACAGCCGTTAATTAGATATCATTGTCCTAAGCTAGCTGCGTAGTTCAATGTCCCATTATTTCCTAGGATTCCTAGTTGAGTTCAAATGCTACTTAGCTAATTCAACTGTGGTAATTAAAACATTCCCTCGAGTATTTAGCTGAATTAATTAGCTAACATTATAATTAGATAAGATGAATGTTGTTTACTTGATGGGAAATTTCCTACCACCGTTAACTTTGTTGGAGATCTCCTTTTCTTTTCCATTTTTCTTTCAATTTTGCACTTCCTACCACACGTCACGAAAATGATGTTCACTATTTTACTTTTATCTGCCTCAAAATATTCCTTCCTTTTTGATAAAAGAGTGTATTTATTGCATTGTTTGACTTTATTGCACTTGATTTGGGGAAATTGCATTTTTTATCCCGTGATTTTGCTGTATTTCAATTTTGATCCCATTCGTTGCAAAATCTCACATTTAATCCGATAACTTTGGAAACATCTCGCATTTAGTCTTAACCAAAACTTTCATCCAAAATTTAACTGTCAAAGTCAAATACTCCGTTAGTTAACATTTTTGGACGGTTTTTTGGGAAGAATTTGTGCCTAAATGGACTCACATGCGGATTTTATTCAATATTATGGTGTTTGATCCATTCATAATATATACAAAATATAATATAAATATTAAAAATATTTAGAAATATCCAAAAAAGATATAAAAATCATTAAGTAAATATAAAAAAATTATTAAATAAGCGGTAAAAATCATTACCCACCCGAACTTTGCATGTTTTTACACCTATTTTTCGTTACACTTTTTTATCTCAACTTCACGGGTTTTACACTTTCCTATCTTTAGCATATTACGGCCAAATATTCCATCGATATTTCAGCACATATGGTGGAGTTAAATAAAAAAGTACAAAGTTAATTTGGATAAAAAAGTGTAAATAAAAAACAGTTTAGATAAAAAAAAGTAAGTGTAAAAAAAAGTTGTTTAAACTCCACTCCGGCGGAATATCCCACCTAAATTTGCTAATAGAACAAATTGCAACATTGGTACACTATGTTGGCATGTACGTTTTTTTAGTATTTTAAGTTGGTCTACTGGCAATTTGGGTACATTAACTTGCAAAAATCGGCAATTTTGGCACAAATTGGCCGGAAAATTTGGGGATTTTGAACGAAATTGGAGATTTCGACTAAAATTTGGAGATTTCGACTAAAATTGAGAATTTTGATTGAATTGGAGTTATTTTTTTAAATAAATTTAATTTCTAAAATAAATTACTTATTTAATATATTATTTTATAAATTAAATAAAAAGAGAAAAGGAAAAAAAAAAAGGTGAGGGTGGGGAACAGTGTCATCTTCCACACCCCCACCCCATCCTCACGCACACAGACACAGTCCACACACACACAATCAACACACACATATATATATCACACACAGTCCACACACACACAAATATATATATATATATATATATACACACACACACACATATATATATATATACACACACACATATATCTATATACACATATATGTGACTGTGTGTGTGTAAGGACTGTGTGTTTGTGTGTAATTGTGTGTGTGCTTGAGGGTAGGGTGGGGTGGGGAAAACGACATTGTTCCCCACCCCCACTTTTCATTTTTTTTTCTTTCCCTTTTTTTTTATTTAATTTATAAAATAATTTCAAATTGGATAAAATTGGGGATTGAGGGTAATTTGGTAAAAAAATAACTCCAATTCAATCAAAATTCTCAATTTAGTCAAAATCCCCAATTTCGATCAAAATCCCCAAATTTTGATCAAAATCCCCAAATTTTCTTGCCAATTTCAAAATTTCCGGCCAATTTGTACCAAAATTGCTGATTTTTGCAAGTTAATGTACCCAAATTACCAGTAGGCCAACTTAAAGTACTAAAAAAACGTACAAGCCAACATAGTGTACCAATGTTGCAATTAGATAGGAAATGGTAAAACCTGTGGAGTTGAGATAAAAAGAGGATAACGAAAAATAGTTTAGATAAAAAAGTGTAAAAACACGCAAATTTCGGGTGGATTATTTTATTTTTACCCCTTTAAATAAATTTAAATTATCTTTTGAATCTGAAAACTATACATTTTTACTCTAATTTTTTAATTTGAACAAAATTATTTTATTGAAAAAAATAAAAAGTATATTATTTAGATTATACAATAAATTTAGACAAATATCCTTTTGTAGCTTATTTTTTTTCTTTTTCTTTTTGAAAGATCCAGATGAAGTGACTGTTGTGTTTTTGAAAAAAATTCCATAATGTAATTTTGAATTATGGCCAAGCGTCAAGGCCGCGCTTGACCATTCGAGCTAGGAAACATGTTCTATTAAGATTGCAACCCAAAATTTGGTCATATCTTTGCCCGAGTACACTTTTGGTCCCCTTTGTTATTGAAATCTCAATTTACATCGTATAACTTTCAAAAAATCTCAATTTTGGTCTTGCCGTCAAGTTCTTAGCGCCGAAAATCATGTGACCAGTCTGTGCATCATTAGTCAACTGACTTTGGAGGTTTGGGACAAAAAATCCCCGCTTGATAGGCACGTAAGGTATGCTGAATAGAAACATTGTGGCAATGTATATAACTTGTGTATGAGTGAATTTATGCACAAATTCTCCCCAAAAAATGCAATATTCCCTAACCTAAAATTTTCAAAATCAAACATCAATTTATAGCACAAATTGAACGATTTCATTAAGGTTGCAGTAATTTGAAGATGTCATGGAAATCAAAATTTGCAACAATTTGAACAATTGTGTCCAACAAAGAAGGTGTCAACAACAATTATAACAAAGAAGGTAAAGCATAAACCAAAATAGCTATATGAAAATGCCGTGGAAGGCACAATTATAACAAAGAAGGTAAAGCATAAACCAAAATAGCTATATGAAAATGCCGTGGAAGGCTTAATTTTGACGAAAGTGACCTCCAACCACCCAAAATCTATTTCTCATGCTTGTAATAAGATTTTTCAGCATATTTTCTCTATTAAAAAACATATGCCAACAATTTCCCCAAAGTTAGTTGACAAATGGCGCACACACGAGTCACATGGCTTTAATTTTGGCGTTAAAAACTTGACGATAGGACCAAAAATGAGATTTTTTGACTGTTGTGGGATGTAAATTGAGAATAACGTAACAAATGAGACCAAATCTAGAATCGGACAAAGATAGAAGACTAAAATGCAATTTTCCCAAAAAGTTAATAGTCTTTCCCACTACTATACTTTGACTTGTCAAATTTTAATACCAGCAAAGATCACTACAAGAAAATTAAGTATTGACAATAAAAATATTTGTCGTTGTTTGAAGCTGTGGTCCATAGAGATCTAAACTCATGGATAGCCATGGTAAATGTTTCATATTGCCATTCAGACATCAGCCACGGTAGAAAAGGGATGATAATTATTTTATGCTCGAACAAGCCGTGGTGAAAGAAATGATAATCTAATACTTTGTTACCATGGTTGAAAAGCCATGGTCTTTGTCATGAACTAAACTAGACAATGGCTATAAGTCATGGGTAATGTTTTGGCCATTCTTGCAGATACACGACCAATGACGAGGTGCAACCGTGGTTTATTAACTTTGACCATGTGGCTAATTAAGGGGGTTTTCACCCTGAATAAGTAACATCGGCAAAAATCAATTTTTTTTGTAGTGGATTGATATATTTTCTAGTCGTTAAGTGTAAATCAAATATCAACATCGGAAAATTGCATTTCTATCCTATATGTTTGGTCTTTTTCAATTTTGGTCCCTTTCGTTACGAAAATCTCACGTTGTGTCCCGTAACTTTTAAAATTCTAACATTTGGTCCAAACCGAATATTCCATTCAAAGTTTAATGGTCAACTTCGTCAGTCAATATTTTGATTAATTATTTTTGGGAGAATTCGTAAGTGAATGCACTCACACGTATATTTTATTCAGTATTACGATGTTTCTATTCAAAAATCACGTGCTACTCATGCACAAAGTATCTCAAAACAACCGGTCAAAATATTTTGGCCATTCTTGCAGATACACAGCTAAAGCCGAGGTGCAAACGTGGTTAATTAATTTTGACCATGACTAAGTAACGTGGGCAAAAATCACTTTTTTTTTTTGTAGTGGATTGATATATTTTCTAGTCGTTAACTTTAAATCAAATATCAACATCGAAAAATGGCATTTTTGATCCCATAGGTTTGGCCTTTTTCAATTCTGGTCCCATCGTTATGAGAATCTCACATTATGTCCTGTAACTTTTATAAATTTTCATATTTACTCCCAACTGAATATTTCATTCAAAATTTAATGGTCAACTACGCTAGTCAACATTTTGGCTAATTGTTTTTGGGAGAATTCATAAGTGAATGCACTCCCACACATATTTTATTCAATATTACGATGTTTCTATTCAAAATCACGTGCTACTCATGCACAAAATATCTCAAAACAACCGATCAAAATGTTTTGGAGAATGATACACGGCTAAAGTCGAGGTGCAACCTTGGTTAGTTAATTTTGACCATGGCTAAGGAGGTTTTCACCATGGCCAAGCAACATCGGCAAAAATCAAGGCATTGTTTGTTTATGTATTTTAGGCAAAATCTTGAAAATTTCTCGAAAAATGCTTACTACATGGATTCGTGTGAAAATGATGTGATATGTGTTGTGTTTGTTTATATTTTTTAAAATAGTTGAGATTTGTAAAGTGTGTCAAATCAATAGTTGATGTATAATGGGTTAAATGATTAAGTTAGTTATTTGTGTAATGATTATATGAATAAATAAATAATAGAATAGGATAGATAGAAATGTAATGTTAATTTATTTTTAAAATAAGGAAGATTGAATAGAAAAGTAATGATTGGAGAAATTTTTTTTGATTGATGAATGTGTGAAATTATTGATATAGTGAGTGATAGGTAGTTATATAGAAGATTGAAAAAGTTAAGTTGAAAAAAATTGAATTTAAATGAAAATGGTTTGTGTTATATTTTTAGGATTTTGTGATCAGGATATTGAAAATGGAATTTGAAAACATAAACAAACAAGGCATAAGTGTTACACGACAAAAAACAGTTGTAGTTGTCGTGGTGTTAAGATATTATTGAACTAGGAAAAATTGCACTTTTTACGTCCCATAGCTTTGTCGGAATTCAATTTTGGTCCCACTCGTTACAAAAATATCACATTGAGTCCCATAACTTACAAAAAATCTCACATTTGGTCCCATCCGTCAATTTTTAACGGAGAAGGACATGTGTCCGTTAGTTAAGGGCCAATTTTTTTTTATAAGTAATTATATATATATAAGTAAAAAAAAATTCCAATCGTTCACTGTTCATCGTCTTCACAGTGAAGACGATGAACAGTGACTATATTTTTTTGTTATTTAATTTTTATATATAATATATTATATAATTTTGTGTGTATATATATACATATTATATATGTCTATGTGTGTGTATGGGGAGGGGGGGGATATTTGGTCACTGTTCATCGTCAATTCACAGTGTTATTTAATTTTTATATATAATATGTTATATAATTTTGTGTGTATATATATACATATTATATATGTCTGTGTGTGTATGTGTGAGTGAGTGGTGGTGGTGGTGGTGGTGGGGGGGGCGGGGGGGGCGGGGGCCCAACACACACACACACATAATCACACATACACACACATACATATATAAACACACATAGACATATATAATATGTATATATATACATACAAAATTATATTATATATTATATATAAAAATTAAATAACGAAAAAAAGAGAGTCACTGTTCATCGTCTTCACATACACACACATACATATATAAACACACATAGACATATATAATATGTATATATATACATACAAAATTATATTATATATTATATATAAAAATTAAATAACGAAAAAAAGAGAGTCACTGTTCATCGTCTTCACTGTGAAGACGATGAACAGTGACTCTCTTTTTTTTTGTTATTTAATTTTTATATATAATATATTATATAATTTTGTGTGTGTGTGTATATATATATATATATATGTATTATATTTTATGTTTTTTTGTTAAATTATTAAACTAATTACAAGTTGGGGGGGCTTTTTTGCAATTCTCCCTTGTTTTATCACGGTCAAAGCTTTGACTAACGGCCCACGTGCAAGACACATGCCTTCTGCCGTTAAAAATAAACGGAAATTGACGGATGAGACCAAATGTGAGCTTTTCTGTAAGATATGGGACTCAATGTGATATTTTTGTAACGAGTAGGACCAAAATTGAATTCGGGCAAAGTTATGGGATGTAAAGTGCAATTTTGCCTATTGAACTATCACAAACTACACTAAATAAGCTAATAATTTAAACTTGAATTGGGTGGGGGCTGCGTCTACCACAAATTATGATGTAGGCTCAACCGCTTGGGCCGACCATGGTTCAAAGTATAGGCCGATATCTGATAATATCGACCGATACGTACCGGATCGGTCCTTTCTGATCCGATAATATAGGGCGATATCAAATATTATCGGAGATTATACATATCGCCCATAACATCCGATAATATCGATGATATCTCTGATACAATGATATTATCGATCGTATTGGGATATTATCGGTGATAATATCGGGCATCTTGGATATTATTTTCAAGAACAAAACTTTCATTGATTTTTTATAAATATACTTTTAGGATATAACTTAGTGGGCATATTATTACATAAACCTTGATATAATTATCAAAGTACTCTTTTTTATTACAAATTTAGGTTCGAAAATATTATTATATTTAAATTTTTAATATCTAATGCGATATTTTTTTTTTACAATGTACCAATTAATGGAAACTTTTGTTTCTATCAATATAAGTATATAAATTTTTTTAGCAACCTAGCATGCGTTATTTCGTATCGCCTACCGTGATCGATATGAAACAACACCTACCGATATTATCACCGATACCACAACCTTGAACCATGGGGCCAACCTTAAGCAATCACACCTCATGCCAACCTAGGCCATGGGTCTGCATGATAGCCCATTGAACCCGTCCAGGTAAGTATGGAACTAGAAATCCTTCCAGCCCATTATATACCATATTACCCTCTTATTCCAAATTCTCTACTAGATGTGGGATAAACCAATTGTTTACATCTTCTATTGCCCTCTTTGTAATGATTAAGACATCAAGAAGGAACCATAGACTCCATTTTCTTTCTACAATATTGCATTTATATGCGCAGAAAATTATTGTCAAAAACGTACGTATATTCTTATCGAATTATAATGATAAGTTCTTTTACGTATACTATGATACTTAATCAAGTTGAAAGAGTAAAAGTGGGTATTTTTGGTAGATAATCCAAGATGATAACATGTACAAAACTTTTGACTTCCTAAGGTTATTCATCATGTAATATGGAGTTATGAAAGATTGAAATCTCACAGTAAGATGGAAATTTTGTTAAGAGTCTGGGGCTTTATATTGTATTCTATAACATTTTCGTTGCCTGTTCACTGAATTCTCTAACTATTATACTTTACTAAGCCAAACATGTTCCTATCTACTTCTGGGTTTTGTTAATTTAAGATCATAAGTTGTCAACAAAATTATTTTTGCTTCAGAATCTGTTAGTTCAACAATCTACTGCAACAGATTGTAATATTTTTTATAATTAATTACTTAATAAATTTGATACCAAGTAAAAAGAAATTTCATCTAAGAATTGGTGGGGTGTGCCCGGCCAAGACAATAGTGCAATGCCAAGGCGACACATGAGAGCCCCAGCAGCAAGCCACTATGATGGACTCTCCCCTTAAAAAAATTTAATATCGTATGGACCATTGGTCCACATATCAAATATTAAACTGATAAGAACAGATACTACACTTGATCTTAGCCAAAAGGCAGAGAAAGGTATGCTTTAATTTGTTTTTCGATTCTCCTTTAATATCAATGCCATCTATCGACACTCCTTCTAATCCTCGATGTGGGAATCTGACAATAGTACCATTCTACTTCTTGGGGCCTTTGTTGCCCTTGTTAAACAAATGAAACATGCTGTTAGGCATTGCAATTTTATAAACAGAATCAACATTAAATAATAATAGCGTATCTTCTGGAAATAGAAACGTGAATGTGTCTGAAGTCCTGGGCACGACAACATTTTTTGGGACACATTAAAGCAGCAAAAATCTTTACAATTTAGTCAGCGAACAGTGCAATCGACAGCGGAGAATCTAACAAAATTATTTCTCAAATACTTAAATCTGACAAAAAATAATCTTATACTTACGTGAGAATCTTTTCTTTTGAACACGATAACAATGAACGGAAAACTTAAGTCAAGATACGAATCACCTATCAAATACTGAAATCTGAAAACAGATAATTCATACCTCCATGAAAGTTTTCAATTCGAGAAAATTACAATTGATCGAATGCCAGTACAAACCCTGAAGGCCGGATCCAGCGATTCTCGATAAACTATTACTATTTACGACTACTGCTAATCTATGCTATAAACTATTTCTAATTACGCCTACTCCTAAGAAAAGAGTAAATAAGTTATTGATGATTTTGATGATCATGCTTTTTTCTTTCTTTCTCTTTGCGCTTATATACTCCACTTCTTTTGTTGGTTTCTTCGCAACCTCCACGTTCTCCTCTGCTTCGGGAACCGCCGTCAACTCCCTCTTCAAATTTCTCTGATTTTGGCGCCCGAGTTTAAGTTGATTTTTCTGGGTTCAGGCTTATCCTTTCTCTTATCCTTATTGGGCTGCTCCATACTCTTTTTCAAATGTTCTATTTGTCTTTGTTCTTGATTTCTTCAAACCTAGGTCCTTTCGACTTTACCCAAGTCATTCCTTTTTCAAGCTTTACTCGAACATAAGCCCAATTTGATTATTATTTTCCGATTACTTCTTTATTGGGCTTTTTTTTAATTTGAAAAGCCCGTTTAGTATTTTTAAGTGTAAACATATATTTCTAAGTATTGGCCTATACGTATCCGGATCAGCCCTTATCGATTCGATAATACCGAACGATATCCAATATTATCAGAGGTTCTATGTATTGATATTCGATAATATTGGATGATATACCGATACAATATTATCGGCCGTATCGGGACAATACCAGGCATATCGATATTTTTTCCATAAATAAAATTTTATATATTTTTTGTAAATATGTTTTGGGATATAATTTAATAGATGTATTATTACATATACATTGAAAAGTTACGATATAATTAGTAATAAACTATCTACCAAAAAAAATGCTCACTTCTATTATAAATTTCAATTTGATGATAACATTATATCTCAATTTATTTATATCAAATGTAATCTTTTCTTTTATAATGTACCAATTAGTGGAAAGTGTTGTTTTTTATATTTTCAACAATTTTACAAATTTCTTTCTTAGCATCCTATTATGCATTTATTTCGTATCTCCCGATAATATCCCAATACACTGCGATTGATATGAAACAAGACCTGACGATATTTTCACCGATACCGCGAGTTTGAACCATGGTTGGAGGCGGTATTTCAAATAACCTAAGATGATTACATATGGGACTTTGAATTCACAACATTCTTCGCCATAAATATGGAGCCATGCAGTTTTTCTTTTTTAAATTGATGAAGGGCAATTTCGAAAGAAAAATCAATTTTCAACTTTTCTACGTCGGTGAGAAAACGTCAAACAGGACTATAAGACATTCTCTTAAACCTTACCAAATACCTTATACATAAATGGTTGTTGAAGAATTGCCTAATTTTTCCATTTTCTACTCTTTTTTTTCTTCGTCTTTTTTTTTTTTAAGTTTTGAAGCTCAAACTTTCTCCATCTATAATTTGCATGATTGGCGGATGACCTTGATTTCAAGGAGTGAGGCTGTAGAAATGTGAGCCCACAAAACTCCAATATGCAATTGACAAACTAAATTCCCACAAGAATTTTTATGTGCATGTGCTAAAAGTCAAGCATTGGACCAAATCAATACCGAAAATTGGTTGGCAAAAATTAAGTCGCATTTTGTATTCACTCCTTACTAGACCGCACATCATTAGAACATAGAGCCACAACTTGCCTCCATATATTGTTGTGTAGGGATGCAAACGAGTCGAACTCGAGCTGAGCTTGATGAAATTTTCAGGTTCGAGCTTGATTATTTTTGTTTGAGCTCGAGCTCGACTAGCCTAATTTTCTGGAGCTCGAGCTCAAGCTCAAAGTTGATGAGAGCTCGAGCTTGAAGTAGAATTTAATTTAATTCTTTTCTATTTTTAGATAATAAAATAATTATTTTATTTGTCACAATATGCTACTAACGTATAGTACCCATTATTAAGATTAGATAAATAATAACTAAACGCTTTATATTCAACAAGTATTTAGAAAATAGAGGAGAGTGTTATGAAAACATGATTTCATTAAATTAATTTATAGAAAAATATATCATAAATATTAACTTAAAGATATATTTTATGATTGTTTTTGTTGTGCTTGATTTAAACCAGAAAAAAACTTAATTATCATTAAAATATGTTGTGTATAAAATTTTAAGTACTATTATTATGAAATCTCATTATTTTTAATCATATATAAATCTAATTAAATAATTAAAAAAACTCACGAGCCGGCTCATAACCGTCTGAACAATTATAATGAGCTCAAATTCGGTTGATGAGACAACATGAGCTCGAGCCGAGCTCCAATTGAGCAGGCTCGACTCACCTTACAACCCTACAGTTAAGTTGTGAGTTGCGACTAAATACCAATGTGAGGCAATGATGTTTAACTCAAGTAGCAAAGATAGAGCCATGAATACTACACAATTATGAATTTCTTCTACAATTCAAATTATCACATATCAAGTACATCTATTCATAAATCTTCTTTTGTCAATTTATATCGGCATTGTTATTATACAACTGTCCCTTATTTTTTTTAATTGCTAATTATTCAATTGGTGCACTTAACTTCATTAAGGAAAACTGGAAAACAATAATATATCTTGTTTCGAAGCGAAAGTGAAAGCTGATTGCAAAAGCAAGATTATTCTCTTTAACAAAAGTTGAATAAGAAACTTACAACAAAAAGAAAACCGAAACACATATTTATTTAATTATTTGTAACACTAATGAATAAGAAATTAGGAGTTCTAGTACTCTATACCCACATTCACACAAAATTTCTCTTCTTTTAAATAAAAAATAAATTTCTTATTATAAAGCAAATTCTTTTTCTTCATACATAGCAGCATCATTACATTTTTTTCTCCTTTTTCCCTGTCATTAGTTGCAGTGTGACATTGTCCTGGATGAGACAATCAATCAGAGGGCAGTGCCAGTCTTTCCAGTGCATCCGAGACGTGCCTCATCGACGGTCTCCTATCGGGGTTGCTCTGAGAGCACGCCATTGCAATCTTCAAAACAGCCATAATCTCTTCTTCATTATCACCTTCTTGAACTAAGTACGGGTCTAATACATCACAAAGCGGCTTTTTTACCTCAATGCATATTTGCATCCAATGGACCAGATCAATTTCTGAGGAACCCACACGAACAAACCTTGATTTTCCAGTAACCATTTCCAGTAAAATTATCCCAAACGAGTAGACATCCCATTTTTGGGATGGTTTCATCACTTTAAACGCCTCAGGGGCTTGATAACAGGACCTGAAAGAAGCTGTGCTGCTTAGTTGCCTCCGTTGTGGTTCATCAGAGACTGTTAGATTTGATCGTATGGCTGAGGCTCCACCGGCTATATTAGCTAGGCGACCGAGGCCAAAATCAGATATTCTGGGCTCCATATCGTGTCCAAGCAATATATTCGATGGCTTAAGATCCCCGTGAACATATTTCTTGGGACTATGCTCGTGTAGATAAACCAAACCTCTTGTAACTCCTTTTATTATTTTCAATCGAGTAGACCATGAAAGAGGAGTAAACTTTACCATCCCAGGGTTCCCTGTGGATATTATTAGCGCGCGCACACACACACAAAAAAAAATTAAAGTTACCACCATGTAAACAAACAAGAGAACCAAAATAATTGTAAACGATAATGTCACTTTGGTCCCTCATGCTTAATTTAAGAATCACTTTAAACTCCCATGTCAAAATCGGTTAGCATTCCTAATGTTCAAATTTAGTTTTACTTAAGTCCTTCTGCACATATATACCCTTAAATGTGAGTTTGCATATTTACCCTTAAGGGTAAAAATGTACTTAAGTGAAACCAAATTTGAATATTATGATGCTAAATCATTATTTAAACATGAGGACTAAACTGATTCTAACGTTAAAATGAGAGACCAAAAGTGACATTACCCATAATTGTAAGTCACATCGACTATAATGAAAATGATAAATTTGTTTCAAGTCTATGAAACTCACCATGGATCGCAGTAGCAAGATTCCCATTCGGTACAAAATCATATATCAACAACTTCTCGTCCACCGACCAATAATACGCTCTAAGAGTTACAATATTCCGATGTCTTAGCTTTCCAATAGCTTCGACTTCACTCCGGAATTCACTCAACCTTTGCGAACCTCCTTCTCCCAATCTTCTCACAGCCAAAGTAAGCCCATCATCAAGCACAACTTTGTACACAATTCCAATCCCACTCTTACCAAGCACAAAAGCAGAGGCCTTCAAAAGCTCGTCGAGATCAAATGCCAGGTCAGCATCCAACGCCACCAAATCATACTGTTCTAAATTCTCTGATAAACTCTCCGATTCATCTTTCCTAAAGCATAAACATTTGCCCCCTTTCCCTCCATTTTCGTCCTTCCTCTTGGCACAAGAGCAAATTTTTGAGTAGCAATACGAGAAGATCAACCCGAAAACACAAATACCAATCAAATCACTAACAATAATTAAGGCAATCAACGCGGCCTTACTTAGACCCGTTCCACCAACTTTTCCAAAATTTTCTCCATTTCCGGGGAAGTAAGGAAATGAGGAAGGTGAACTTGCTTGACTATCATAAGAACATAGATTCTTCAATGGAGGGCCACAGAGACCAACATTCCCGATAAACGCCGTTGGCCCTCTAGTAATTAAAGCGCCATTTTGTGGAATTGGACCCGTTAACTTATTATAACTCAGATCAATGTAAATTTTCTCAGGAAGATTACCAAAACTAGCTGGGATTGAGGCATTAAACATATTATGAGACAAGTCAAAAGTATCTTGCAAATTCGAAAGATAACCGAAACTATCAGGCATCGAATTATCGAAGTAATTGTATGAAAGCTCAAGCTTCTCCAACAAAACCAAGTTTTTCCCAAACTCATTAGGTAAAGAGCCACTAAAATTATTATGACTAAGAACAAGACTTTTCAACTTTTTACACTGAGTTAATGATATTGGCAAAGACCCATTAAACAAATTATGTGATAAATCCAAAATTTGAAGGTATTTCAAATTCCCAACATCAAATGGCAAAATCCCAGAAAATGAATTTCCATAAAGAACTAAACTTTGAAGCCCATGAACATTAAAAAGCTCTAAAGGTAAACTTCCAATAAAGTTATTATTCCTCAAATTCAAATGCCTAAGCTTAGAGAGAGAAACAAGAGAAGGAGAGAGAAACCCAGAGAGTTTCTTCTTAGGAATGTTAATAGATACGACTTTTTGTTGTATGCATGTAATGCCATTCCATGAACAAGGGTTTACATCAGAATTGTTCCAATTGTTGAGTGACCCTTCAGGGTCTTGTGTAATTGATTGCTTGAATGACAACAGAGCTATGCCTTCATCGTTTAAAGCATTCACAACAGTGAAATTATCATAATTGTGTAGGATTAAAATGAAAAAAGGGATTAAAGATAACATTTTTAAGAGAAATTACACTAAATTATGAAATGTGACCGTTAGAACTTGCCTTTGTGCAGATGGAACGGTGATTCACAGAGGAGTGAGTGTGTGTACTGTGTGCGAAAGGTATAAGAGTGGGGATGATGTATGGAGAAGAGCCAAAAAAATGTTTGTTTTCAGTTCAGTAAAGGGAAATTGATCAGTGTGAAAAAACAAAAAGGAAATTTTCAGTAGCTATCTTGATCTTGTTATGGGAAACCCATACTGCACTGTTTCTTATATCAGTTTGCACTTGGGAAAGGGAAGGAAAATTCTATACCATACGTCCATATCAGGGTCAATGGTCCCGGTGTAGTCTACACCCTTTGATGCAAGGATGTTATAGTAAAAAGCACATAAATCAGTCCATTCAATGTGTATTGTGGATTGCAATCAGGAGTCCCGATCTAATATAGAATCATCGGGGAATGAAATGGGGAAATTTTGCAATTATGATGCATGGATACTTCTAAAAATGACACTATCGTATTCGTATCCCATATAAATACTCTTGTATACCGTGTCTGAACTATTTTTCAAGTGTCCGAAAATAAAAATAAAAATGCAAAAATTCTAAATACCATATTCGATGCAAAATTTGAACTAGCCGATAAGTCTTTGATACCAAATAGAGTAATTTTTTTAATATTATATCATAATGTTTGGATTAAAATAGGAAAAAAAATAAGGTTTTTTGTTAAAACTTAAAACATAAAAATTAGACAAATGACAAATAATTTAAACAACTTGACAATAATTTATTTATGTTAATGAATCTATTGAAAATTTTATTTTAAAATATTATACTTGCAGATACATACACGTATCCTCAACGTATCGTATTCTGAAATTTTGAAATTTTTCGTATTTTATATTTGTGTCGTATCATATCCGTATCCGTGTATCATAGATTGGGACTATTCATCACATCGTTAAATGCAAGGGTGTTATAGCAAAAACATATGTATTATTTTCATTCAATGGTGTATTGTGTACTAGGGTCATTTGCCCCGGTCCGTGATAAAATCACCCAAGGGAGATAGGGTGTCCAAATCTTTTTGTTATATAATTGAGTAAGATTTTTTGTTGCATGTACAATTTTGTGACAAGTATATACATAAGTAGGTAAAAAATGGAGAAAAATTAAAAATTCTCTATTCACATCATAATCGATCGCTTATACACTTGTCCCCATTCTAATATGGAATAGGGAGGTTATACGAATGTGTAACAAAAAAATTAGGCTGATAGATGGGATTCTTCTTCAATTATTCTCTAGATAACCTATTATCTTTATCGTTTTAGAAAATTAGGAAATTTTAACCCGAACCTCATTTACTCGAACTCAAGTATAATTTGGTTAGGAGAACGATTAATCATATAATATGTGTAATTCGCTTATGCTATAAATTATCATTTATATTCCAACAAACTCAATCTAATCTAGAATTTTATAATAAAGTTTGGCGTCGGGGCGCGCTTCTAGTCTTATTTAATTGGGAGACAATTTTCTTTTCTCCACTTATGAAGGGTGCTAATAATTGCAATCAAACGTTCACACGCATCTTTTTTATTAGAATTGAGGATACATACATTGGAATTTCATTAATTTATTTGAAGTTGAGTTTGAAGTCCCTTTTCATAGTATTTATAAATTTCAAGAGTTAGGTATTGTTCTTTAGAATTTTAAGGTTGTATTTGGTTTTATTTTGGGGGTGTTTTTGGTGAAAATTTTGGTGAAACATTTTATTGAAAGTTGTGTATTTTGATGAAAATGTGTTTGATTTTGTTTTGAAGAATTAATATTTTAATCATTTTTCGTGAGAATGTGTTTGGATTAGCTATTTTGAAGTAACATTTGAGTGATTTTTTGGTGAAAATGTGTTTGATTTTGTTTTCAGAGATAACAAAAATCATTGTAGCAGTCAAATCGTGTCAGTTTTTGTCTGAAAAAATTATTTTAATAATTAATTGATAATTAAAAAATATATTATAATATAAGTTTGAAGTTTGAAATTATTATAATATATATGAATGATTATTTTATATAATTATATAATTTCTAAAATAATTATTTATTGATATTATTTTATAAATAAAAAGAAAGAAAAAAAAAAGAAAAAAAGGGGGTGGGGAACAGTGTCATCTTCCCCAACCCCCCACTCCATCCCACCCCACCCACACACACACAACAATAAACACACGCACACAACAATACACACAATATACTCACACACACACAATTACACACACGAAAATGCACACACACACACACATGAAAACACACACACACACACGAAAACACACACACGCACTGACACACACACAATTACACACACACGCACACAAACACACACACACGAGAAAACACACACAGACACACAACAATACACACGCGCACACACACACAACAATACACACACGCACACAACAATACACACACACAACAATACACAGAGAGAGAGAGGGAGGAGACAGAGAGATCGGAGAGAGAGAGAACAGAGAGAGAAGAATGCAGAGAGATAGGAGAGAGAGAGAGGAACAGCTCTGACATCAGAGTGAGTTGTAAGTTGAGGGAGAGAGACAAATTTTTTTTGGACCAAATATTTGGCCAAACATGAGCCCCATGTTTGACCAAAAAATACACAACCAAACAAGTTTTGGGCTGGGTTTTGGTGAAAAACCCAGCCCAAAACAAAACCAAACACAGCCTAAAATTTGCGACCCTGTATTATTAAGGGCTATGCAAAGAAAAGTCGACGGAACCTCGTTAAAAATTCGATTGAAAATATCTCGATGAGCAATACAAATTTATCTTATTATGTCTGAAATTATTTTAACCTTATTGAGCTTGGAATAAGATTTAGATATAATACTGTCACATAATAGTTTAAGGAGATATATATACGGAATACCAATGTCTTTTGTTAATTTGATAATAAAAGAAGAAAAACATAAGTTAGCCGTAAATTAAATAAATTTATATTGTTATTTTGTTCTTATATATTACTAAATGTGAATTTTCTTGGTTTAATCCAAGTCTAAAATCTTGAGCTGCTTCTTCCTTTTACCATGTCTAACCCAACATTTAAAGCTGTCATCGAACCATTCGATTACAGTTTGATTCAAGTCGAGTTTGAATATATATTTCTTAAACTTGAGAATCGTTAAATAAATAACAATAAAATATATATATTATTAATACATATTGAACAATACATCATATATATATATATATATATATATATATATATATATATTTCTGCTTGAGCCTTTTCTCCTTGATTGTCGAGCTTAAGCTCGAAATTTATAGTTTGAGCTAGAATTTCGAGTGGTATGCACTCCTATGTCCGTGCGATGATTGTGTTATTAACTTATTATCCATCATTCAAGATAATTAATATTTGATCCACTACAAAACCAATAACACCTATAAGACAATATAAAATTTGTGAAATTAGAAAAATGATGAGAGAGCATATCTTGTACAACGGTAAGATTGAACGCCAAACCCAAAGTTGAGGCATGTAAACTTAAATAAAGTGGAGCTAGCTAGATGGTTTTAAAACTATTTAACGTTGTCTCACTTTTTTTTTTTTTTTTTTAATATTAGAGAATCACAAAAGAAAATACAGCGCAAACATTATTAAGTCATTTGGTTTGTGTAAAAAATTACTTTTATAGTAGAACACGAGTTTATATATACTCGCAATAATTCCATGAATCGATCAATTTTTGTAGAATGTGGTGGATAAGGTTCGAGTTTAATTTACAACTTGTGTCGAAGATGTAATAACAAATTCACTCTTTGAATAATATACTCGATAAAGAAATTTTTATGATCATATACTCAATAAATACTATGATGATCACCATTCCCCACACTTTTATTTACCAATTAAAGGCAATTAAAAACGTACACTTCAACGCTTATATTGTCCTCAAAATGCTAAACCGTGGAGTGAATGAATATGTAATCAAGATTAAACTAAGATACACTCTTCTAACACCATAATTGCACCACATGCCTCTTGACCGACGTATATATTTTTAAAAATTAAGCAAACTTTAGAGGCTTAAATTAATTTTCCAAATTTAAGAATTTGTCTTGAAAGTATCTTTTTCTTTTCTTTTGCTTATGTGTTCATAATTTTTATGTTCCAAAGATGCAGAATGTACCCAAATTATCAAAGTATTCTTTATTAAATGTTTTTTTTTCTAATGCAAACAGAAGGGGACCCTATCGAATTAGCCCGACAAACCCGGGATAATAGTCATTTATCTTAATCAGGTAAGACCATTATGATCTTGCTCCAATCTACTGCACAGATTCGGACTCGAGGATTGTACCACATGGAGGGTGTGCTCAAAATCCTATAATAGATAGGCCGATTAGAGAACCATCATAATCCCTATACAAAAAACGTTTAAGAAAGATACATTCTATGAAATTTGCGGCAAAAGGTTATAAATTAAACAAAGTTGTTTTTCACTATATTTTTACAAACTCTAATTTTAAGTAATTATTAAATTTTTTTGCTAAAAATAAGTTATTCGAGAGTACTTGCAAAAATCAACTTATATTTAATTCTCTAAATTTAACTAATAATAATCTACAATCTCTAAATTGGTACGAGCTACTTTAAATTGATCATGGTATTTTCGCACTAAAGCGAAGTTATCTAGGAAATTCTACACTGCTGTTTATAAAATTTGAACCTAAAAAACCTGCCTAGAACTTTCGAGTTCAAAGATATCTAGTATGTATTTGGGGATAGTTTGGCAAAAGAGGGAATAAATACAGTCAGTGAGAACTTGGAGGCTCCAAGTCCGGGAGTACACCATTTCTACAATCATGATTTATTAGGCACGAGATGGCTAAGAGATGTGACTATTGATTCGAGTTTGTCGGATAGTATCGTTAGGGTAGCCCCTTTATTAGTAGCAAAAAAAGAAAAGAAAAGATATCTAGTATCTAGTATTTCTCGAAAATAACCTCATCTTAAATTACTTTTCTTGCAAACGTTTTTCTTAATTTTTTTTTAAAACTTTTTAACCTGTGTTTGCAAACACTATCTACTTCTTTAACACTTTTGACCAATTCTTCACAAGCAAAATTGTGTTTTTTTTTTTAATTCTAGACGAAGGGGGATACCCTGACTCGACAAGTCCGGACCGATAATTTTTTGATCATGGGCCACACAGACCCTATAAGACTCCAAATAAGGAGAGACAGAACAGTCACAACTCATAATTTGTGACAACTTGGAATTGAACGCAGGACCTCTCACATAAAAATAGAAGTTGATACCACTAGACTAACAAGCTTTGGGTACAAGTAAAATTGTTTGCAAACACTCATTTGCCAATTGGGTCGACCCGATTTTAAAATTGAAACAAGAAGTTGGGTCAAGTTATTATGTTAAACTCTAATTTGGGTTCATGAAAAAGCCCAATAACTTTCCATGTTCGATCAACCACACGCACATCCACAACAACACGACATCGTATAACGCCATAATCATTTACAAAGCAAGAAAGAATTACAGAGTCGATCAATTCTCCAATCCAACGGCCAGAAAAATGGATGCTTCTGCACGAGCTATGGTGGAAGCCATCCACACTAACCCCACTCAAGCCGTGCTCTATCTCTCCGGAGGCGCCTCTCAGGTACCTTAACGGACTTATACACAAAGATATATACAAAATTTGCATATGTACGTATATTGTGTATATATGCGCATAACCTGTTTGATGAAATGTCTAAATGAAGTAACTGTGAAATATGGGCAGGCGCTTGGGTGGTTAATGTCTGTGCCCGGAGCCTCAAACACTGTGTTAGAAGCGGTGGTGCCTTATTCGAGAATGTCCATGATTCAGTTACTGGGCAAGGTCGTTATTTTTGCCTAATTCTGTTTTATTCGTTTCAAGTTTTGTTTTCTTTTTTTTTCCTTTTTAAACTTGTTAATGGGATTGGATTGATGGTGAATGGTTTAATTTTTTTCTCAGGTTCCCGGTAAATTCGCAAGTCGGCAAACTGCAGAGGACATGGCATTGATGGCGTATAATAGAGCTCTGAAACTTTCTCAGCCAGGTTGTTCTGTTTTTTAATATAATCTTTTATGTTCTTAGCTGTATATTATCCATTATTTGCAATTTGCATTTTATTGTCTAAATTGAATGATGAGAGTGATGTTTTTAGTAACACTGGTGTTTGAAAATCTGTGATATTTATTTAATGTTTCAAACACTTTAATATATTGTCGCTTTTCTGCGGGGGAAAAAGTCAGAGACATAGTTATGCAAGTTTTAATTGGAGACAGTATATGGACAATTATCTCTTGTATTCTCATTAATTAAAATTTGATGTAACTAAATCGCATTCCTTATCTAGCGTTTCCTTAAAAAAAATAAACAGAATCACATTCCTTAAACTGTAGGCTCTTGTGCTTCTTATCAAGATACCCACTTTCTTGATGTCCATTGCATGATTTCCAATCATCCTTTTGATAAAGGTTAGTCGCTGACAATGTCCTTCTCATCCTCTAGAAACGGATTAAGATGTTCTGTTAACTTGGGTAAGGCTTCAACTTTGGCTAAAAAGTTAGGCTATAAGATCTACATCCAAAATGATTCAATTAAACTATGACTTCAGTTATCATGCTGGAAAAAATAATAACTCCATGCTATTGTTTGAAATAAAGGCTTTAGGCAGCTTCTGGAAATGAATAGAAGTTTGAAGATACAACTATTACTTGTTTCACTCCTTTATAACATTTCACTAGCTTAGAAATATTGTTGTTAAGTAGGGATACTCTCTCTAGGAATACTCTCGTTTACATTTTAAGTTCTGACAAATTTGATATCATTGATACCTCTATATAATGTCGAAAGACTAGTATATCTCATGCATCTGAAGTACGGGCTTTTAAGAACTTAAATTGCTTAAAAGTAATATTTTATAATGTTTATTTTTTCCCTGAATTGCACATATAGTAGTTGATAAATTTGATATCATTGATACCTCTATATAATGTACTCTCGTTTATGTTGTATTATTACCATTAGGACCAAGGCGTCTTCAATTTGCTTTTATTTCCCCACGTTTTTGTGGGTAAGAATGGTAGCTTCTGTGTTGTTGGATTTGCAATTTCTATGTCTGCTGAGTGCTGACACTTGATTTTGAACTTACTTAAGCCTTCTGTTGAGTACAGGCTTCCCAGTTCTTGGCGTGGGTTTCACGGGTTCTCTGACCAGCACACGCCCCAAGCTGGGAGATCACAGGTAGCAGCTTACTTTTGTTGTTAAACCTTATCAATTATCTATATCTGCATGTTTGTAATAACTCTCCATGATTGACTGATGCTGAAAGGATTGTCAATGGCATCATCCACTTCCTTAAAGTATATGTTAATTATCTACCCATAACTGTTGTATACAGGTTTCACGTATCAACAAGGACAGCTAACCAGCTTTGGGCATCTACTGTTACTTTGTCAAAGGTATCACATAATCTGACCATGAAACTTTAACACACTGCTTGGGATTTTCGCTTTCAAATATTCAGTTTGCTTTATTTATATGCATTATTTCAGGGTTTGCGAACTCGTGAACAAGAAGATAGAGTTTCTAGCCTGTTCGTACTGAAGGTACTGTATAGCCGTCGCCCTAGTTTAAAATTAATTTGTAATCAAGCTACTATAGTACTAAAAAATTTTAAGATTTGCATTGACTTTTTTTGTTTTCCTTTATGTCCTTTCTTTTATTTGTTTTCAGAGATAACTATATTTCTTTCTTCTCATCATCTTTCTATATCGTATTACTTGATCAATGTTTGTGGAAGTTCCATCGTAGTGAATAAAGTACTCCTTTTGCTAAATCAAAAGTCCTTGATTGTTCATAATATTTTGCCTGTAAGTTCTTTGATATGTTGATGAACGGTCTATTTTCGTAGATTCCTACTAAAATTTTACTAAGAGCTTGATGATTTGTTTGTAGGCAATAGCATATGCTTCCAAGGTTCCGACAACTTTTGTTTCTGAGTTAATTGATTCAGAAGTTCCTGAAGAATTTGAAATGCAATTTAATGAAGACCAGGAGTTGGAGCAACTTATAAACGGTCAAATATGCTTTAAGGTTTACCCCTTTCTAAGTGGTATGATTTAAGCTATATACAGGTTCTAAATCAAACAATTTATGGTCTCTTTGTTGTTCATTGTGAAGGGGATGTTGTGCAGATATGCCAAGAGCAGAAAGGAAGATAATTCTCTCTGGCTCTTTTAATCCCTTGCACGACGGCCACCTGAAGCTCTTGGAAGTTACTACGAGGTATCTTCATCTTTTCCTAGCACGACTTTTAAAATGTTGATTAAAATTTCTGCATTTTCTGCAAAATGGTTTTGCTTTTGCTTCCCGACCATTCCCACTTCAAACTCTCATTTTAGAAACTCGAAAAAATTTTAGTGAGATATTAGCAATTGTGCTGTTCTTGAAAGATCCTAGGTAAATCTTCTTCTGCTTGATAAGGACTTTGATAATGTATCTGGATACACTCTATTGTCCTTTTTTTCTTTAGCCTAGTCAAAAGATTATTTATCTATTTTGTTCACTTTTGCATTAGCTTTATTTAACCATGTCTGGGAGTTATATTCATATTCCACTGTTTTTAATTGACCATCTCTAGAAAATAGGAATGTATTCCATTCTGTTTTATTTAATTTTCTTCCATATAGATGCATCTGTTCTGTTACCATCATCTCATATATTGGTTTAATTGTTAATGTTCTTGAATCCTTCCCTTTCAACCTTGTAAGCACATGCACACACACATGTATATGCATGTTACGACTTAAAAGTTCTTTATCGAATTGCATTGAGATGTCCTTATCCTATTGAGATGTATTTGTATAATTGTAGTTTTCATACTATTTTGTGCAGCATTCTTGGTGAAGGATACCCATGCTTTGAGTTGTCGGCAGTGAATGCAGACAAACCCCCACTGACTGTATCTCAAATCAAAGAACGTGTTAGGCAATTTGAAAAAGTTGGTGAGGCTTAACTTGCCTTTGAACTTGTAACTATGACATTTGAATGTAGCTTTGCCGGTCCATGTGTCTCAGAATAGAGACCGAACCAGGCGATTGCAGGATAGGGGCGAAACATTGAATTGCGAAATATCTACATATTCTATTCTTAATTTGTCACGTACTTTTTTTTTTTTTTTTTTTTTTTCAGTGCAAGATTATTTTCTAAGCACAAATGAAGATGCAAAAGTAGTACATATATTGGCGAACAAAATAATAATAGTCGTCACATTTGCATAGATATTCTAATTATAAGTTGCTTCAAACGTAAAATTAAAAAATGGTAGTCTTATAGAGGGTAATTTTTGGGGCAAAATTTTTTAATTTGCAAGGTTCAAAATAATTGAGGAGGTGCTTCCCTCTTCCCTGAGTCTCTGTCACTGTCTTGGAGTTTGTTTTTATGATACTTGCCTATATATTACATTCAAATGGTTGATGCACTTGCCCCTTTGTCTTTCAAATAGTTTCATTGTGAACCTTTACACCTCCCTTAAAACTGCTTTAATGCCTCAGATTTGATTCTCCTATGTGTTTAGTTGCTCATGCATCTTCTTCCTTAACCCACATTTTAATGTACCAAATGTTGCTATCTAGCATCTTGCAATCCGGAATAATTTTGTGTAGCGTAGTTAGAGTCTGCAAATGATATTAAACCCACATCTACGTTTCAATAATCTTTTCTTGCACCATCATTTCTTTCTTTTGCTCTCTCTGTAGTCGGGGTGGTTTTTTCTGCTTTTCATTGAACACCCCTTTTTGTTTTTGTAGTCCATGATTCTGATATCATTTACCTGTTTTCCAAATTTGGTTCTTTAATAAATATATATTAAATTTTACTCCGCAGACAGCTGACCGAGCTATTAACGGTCTCAATCTTTAAGTGCAGGGAAGACTGTCATAATTTCAAACCAACCATATTTTTACAAGAAAGCTGAACTCTTTCCTGGCAGTGCGTTTGTGATTGGTGTGGACACTGCAGCAAGGCTTATTAATGTAAGTGAATCAATATACTTAACAATATATTATTCTAACAAGTTCCTACACGTGGTGCATCTTTAACTATTTCTATTTCCTGAACTGAGGTGAATGATTTGCTAATGCTGTTCGCATTTTTTAATTCTTTTTCTTATATTAATGGTTTTATACGTTTGAACAATGAATGCACAAGGTATTGGTTAGAAGAGCTATCTCCGTTTTTGTTATAGTTTAATCTCACAAAGAATCTAAGGAAGTATCATGATAAAAGAGTAGTACATTACGATTTCAAATATTTTAGGGGTAATTACCACGAGTAGGCCGAGGTATGCAAATTCCCATTACACCCTCTATCATCCTTACAATTCGAAAAGTAGGAAGAAATGGTAATCTGTTATTTACTTTTTAATGACATGGGGTGAAGTTGTAATGCTTTTATTGACATGAGAAGTTAAGTAATTCCTCAAAACCTTGGTGCGTGTTTCATAATTAGGGTCTCATGCGGGGGTGTCTATGTAATCACCCAATATTTTATCATTCTTGAGTAGTTTGATTATTTTTGTGGTTAATTTCTTTACGAAACCCGTCACCATAGAGATAGTACAATTGGGAAAGAAAGAAGTATGAGTCAGAAATTATGTAAAATTATCTTTAACCTTTGCTTGCTATTCATGGCGAGTCTTTTCTCTCAAATATATCGTTTCTTTGACCAGAAATCCTCGTTGTGCTTAGTTAGGCTCTAGAAATAACAATGTTTAAAGGATAATACAATCCTTGCTCACTTCAGCGCTATTGCTTTTTGACAGCCAAAATATTATGGTGGAGACTATGGAAGAATGTTGGAAACTCTCTGTGGATGCAAAAGCACAGGGTGTCTTTTCCTCGTTGGCGGTCGAAACATCGATGGTGACTTTAAGGTTTGTCTCAAATCCCTAACTCTAATTTCACTCATTAGTTTTCATACTTCTGATGTACATAATTAAGCTGTATTATTGTATGGAAAACTTGTAGGTTCTTGAAGATTTTGATATTCCTGAAGAGCTAAAAGATATGTTTATCCCTATACCAGCAGAAAAGTTCCGGATGGATATTTCTTCGACTGAAATCAGGAAAAATCAAGGAATTCTTTGATCCAATTTGCTTATTAGCGTATTCGAAAACTATATATATATATATATATATATATATTGAACGAATTCTGTACAAGTTACGAAAGAGAAATGCGACTCAATTTCGAAGCTAAGGTTGAAGGAACAGGAGGAAGTATTTCTATGCGTGTATTTTAACTTCTCAAATGCTATAAAATGATAAGATTCTGAAGGTGATTATAGACTATATAAATGATACTAGCATTATTTTCTATGGGTTGAAGTTTTAGGTATCTTTTTGAGTTCCAAGTTTCAATCAAGTACTTCATTGTCTTGTTTTTTCATATATGGCTTACACGTAGTACCCAACATAAGGTGAATATATCTTCGGATATGAGATGGATCCGTGATAGATCGAGTTTGTTGGGTTGATCCACCCAACACCATTGATTAAACGGTGGTACAAATTATTTCTCTCCTTTAATCTAATAGTGATGGGCTAAAACTGAGTCTGCCGTAAAATTATTTGATGGATTCCTTTACATAGTCATTTTATGTGCTTAACCATCGTAGAATATTCCCTTCACTAAAACTTGTTAGCACTATAAAGCTCAACTTGATCGCCATAGCACCACCAATACATTAGGAAATAAGTCATAGTTTTGACTTAATCAAATGTTATTAACCGACCGTTGTTAGTGCACTATACTGCCAAAGACAAGATCAACATACTCAATTAAATTTG
This sequence comes from Buddleja alternifolia, assembly GCA_019426215.1. Lineage (NCBI taxonomy): Eukaryota > Viridiplantae > Streptophyta > Magnoliopsida > Lamiales > Scrophulariaceae > Buddleja > Buddleja alternifolia. The sequence continues at coordinate 41,645,635 of CM033394.1, forward strand.
AACTCGTTATGTTCAAATGAAAAAAACTAAAGAACTCGCTTTTCGCTACTAGATTACTTATCGTGCTTGCGGGTCAATAAGATACTCTTGATGATCAAGTGTATGAGTACAACACTTCCATTGACGTACTACTTATGTGTACAGTGTACCATAAACATACAATTAACAAAGAGTTGTTGGGATAAGCAAAGAATTTGCAATTTTTTCTATTTTCTGACTCTACAATCTACGTCATGTTGATAGCTAAAAGCTTGCTTAAGCTCAATTCGTTAACATAGCAAACTAAACTTAAACAAGTTTTTGCGTTCGATAAATTTTGAAGCTGGATTCGTTTAGCGAAAAATGATAAAATTTACACACAAATATAAAGTTACTCATGCTCGATTTCGTGTTCGGCTCGATTATAGTTGCTTTGAGCTCAACTCGATCAACAATCAAATCAAACTCAAATACAAATTTTAAAACTCGATAATAATTCAAACAAATTTGAACAAATGCCTGTTCAACTCCCTTACAATTCTATGCGTCACAACATGAAAAAACGTTATACTTTATTGAAGATTAATATTGCCTAAATTCGAATTACACGACTTTGAGAAAATTATTTTTTTAACCTATAAACTTCGAATATTTGAAATTTAATTCCCTCGAGTAAACAAATATCAAGTTTTATCTATAGGAAAGAGAAGAGCAAACAAAACTAACACAAAGCACCATGGTTTTCTTTAACACGTCACTATATATATATATATATAGAGAAAGAGAAGAGCAAACAAAACTAACACAAACTACGGTTTTCTTTAACATGTCACTAAATTACAACCAAAGCAGCTAAACTGATCGACGCGTAGATGGCTCAACCGCCACAAGTGGAACCGCAAGCGGCGCTGCAAGCTGCGCCACCGTGCGTATCAGTATGCGACGTCGCCGAAGCCTTGTTTTGCGACGCGCTGCCGGCACAAGAAAATATAACGGATATAATCAGAACGAGGCTGAGCAAAGCAGCCCACACAGCCAAAACTGCTCCGCCACAGCCTGCGGCGGCGCCTTCACCCCAGCTATCTGTACCTTTCCATTGCCTCACCATCCAAATTAGAGAGAGAGAGAGAGAAGAGAGAAGTATCTAATCTTTTGTATCTTTTTCTCCTACCTTTCCTGGAGTATTTCCCTTGTGGAGAAACGAAACGAACAGTTATCCACTTTATCTTATCATTAGCAATTGACTTGTTACAAGTCGTGTGTGTGTGTAATATTGTATACGTGTCTATATTAACGACATATATACATGGATGATGGAAGAAATATTGTATACGTGACTGAACCTCATAAAGTCTAGCTCACCCTGATGAACCCAATTGACCTTAAAATCTACTCAAATAACATATTAAAATTTCAGATATCTAATAACCAGATTAAAATCTATATAACCTAAGAACTAATAAATCAATAACACGGACAAACATTATGGCGTCTTACACAAACAATATTCAAAACACATCCATAAGTCCATATTTGCTACCCATATCAATATTGTCACTTGAAAGAAAAAGAGAAGAGTTTATCTTGATTTAAACTTTGGTTCCATGCTGAAAAAATATAATAAAAATTATTAATAATATTAGTGGGGCGGGTTGTACTAAACCCACTACATGCCTTGAGCCCAGGCAGGTCAGAATTTTAAAATTCATAACCTACCCCATAAATCATTTGGCGAACCCACACCTGCCCCAAACCGGGGAGGGAGGCTGTTTCATTGTCATCCATAGAGAAAAGTGCAAATTTAATTATCTAGGATATGCCCCTGCAATTTTAGTTTCAATATTTACCAACTTGCAAAATTAGTTTTATATGATGTATTTTTTTGCATTTTAGTCCCCAACCATTAAAAAACAAATAGAAACTGTTAATTTGGTCATATGCAAGACACGTGATCAACAATAAACTTAACGGCTCGTGCATTTCGATCGTGTACGAAATTCCATCCAATTTTTAGTGGATGAGATCAAAATAACAGACAAATGCATCCTATGAGACCAATATTGTAAATTTGTAAAAAATATAATGAGACTCAAATTGCAATAGCCCTGATCTTATAAAACTAATATTATAATTCTTCCTAAATCATATAATTTCAATTATATATTTAGGAAAATTCTAGTCCAAACCCGGTTTGGCCACACCTAAGTGTATTTCCCAAAGAGAGTATATTACATTTGTCATATAATTGGTAAGTTCTTTTATAAAATACACATGGATTTGACCAAACCAGTAGCGGGATAGAATTTCGCATTTATATATTTATAGTCGATTCCCACGTGAATTTAGTCATAAAATGGTTTTTGATAGGCCAGGCAAAGATTGACCAATTGAAGAACATAGGCTATGTTTGATTATGTTTTGGGATGGTATTTTGGTGAGAAATTTATGGGTACACGTGCGTGTTTGATGAGATTGTGTTTGGTTTTATTTTGAGAGTTGGTTTTTGGGTTTTTTTTTGTGAGATAATGTTTGGTTTTATTTTCAGAGGGAACAAAAGTTACTGTAGCAGTCAAATCATGAAACTTTTGTCTGTTAGAGAGGAGAGAGAGAGAGAGAGCACATAGAGAGGAGTGTAGGGACAAAGTAGGTGTAGAAAGATGAAAATAATTATTACCTTTTTTTGTTTTGACAAAAAAAAGTAGTGTAATTTTTACCAAATATTTTGTGAACCAAACATGGTTTGATGAGAATTTTGGACGAAACGTGTTATGGAAACATAACCAAACATTGCCATAATTTTTTACTACTAATAATGTAGAGGTAAATTTCACTTTACCCCTTATAAGTTCGGGATCAATAAGAGTTTGACACACTATACTTTTAAATTCATCTCGTTACTCCCATGTAATCTGGACCAGTTAGATTTTGCTTATCGGGGGACTCTTAGGCCCTAATTGGTTGGCATATCACTCTCTCAAAATTAATTTTTCAACGAAAATTATATGAAGAATGCATTTGTATGACATTCTATCAAGATTTTTTCATAAAAAATAATGTCAAAGTTTCTATATTTATCTTATAAAATTTGGAAAAAGTAGCTAATTTTAGAAAAAATTCTTCCAAGAAAAAGAGGAAAAGTAGTTTTAAACTATTCATGATTTAATAGTTTCTCATCGATTAAAAGGGTTTTATTCGGCTTTTCGCAACTCCGAATGAAAAACTAATCACATATTCTAATGCAAAATAACACAGATGCAATATACAATCCATTGTGCCTATTTTTTTTATGTCTACATCGATGAATTTGACTTAAATTTGTATATAAAATATTATATCTAAACACAAATTCTAACAAATTTTTCAAAACAAAAGACATATGACATCAATCATAATCATTACATGTTTTTCTCTAAAAAAAAACTCACCCAAACACACTTTTAACACCACATTTGTTTAATCTCTAAAAACACTTTTTCTCAATTTTATCATAAAAAATAATTTCTCCGAGATAGATATGTCAACCAATTAAGCTTTAATTCCTCACTTTACCCCTAAAACTCTTTAAAACATCTCATATTGCGGACTTTTGTGAACTCCCAGCGAAAATTATTAGAAAATCCGTAAATATTAAACCATTCATTTGTGATTCTTGAACCAATATATTGTGTAGTAGCAGAACCAACATAGAAAAATATGTATGAAGAATGTTAGGGATGGTAGCATCAAAGTACGAAGAAATAATCAAGAAACAGTAAAATCTAAGCTTATGCATGAAGATAACAAACACGAGGATTTAACGTAGTTCGATATAATTGGCTATATCCACGAGCCAACCTAGATCTACATCTTTATTTCTCAAAGTGAATATGAGTACATCGATGAATTACAAGTGGAGTTATCCTAATTATAATAGTTGGAGTAATCTAAAACCCTATCAAAATAGAAAATATATTCCTAATAAACTTGGGGAACAAGTCTACATACTATCTGAAACAAATAAGCCTAAAAAACTTGCCAAATCCGAGTCCAAAATGCGTAAGGTATTTATCAACACACTGCCGAATGCCGCGGCAACCCATTTTTCCGCCATTGCCGCGAACGCCGCGGCATTCCTTCATACTCCTGAGACAATGCGGTGTTCCGTCCAGGAACGCCATTTTGTCTTTTTTTGTCCTTTTTCAACCCTTTCGCAACTCTGGGACTCCCCGACTCATCTCGGCTTCATCTTTGGCTCTATTTTGGCTCCTCTCAATCCTATTTTTGATTCAACTCTACTATATCCCGAAAATCTCCCATTTGGAGACTGATAAAAAAAACAACTCTAACTCAACTCAGACCACCACTTCACTTTTTCTAGTGATCCTCAGTCTAGTCGGCACATCTCCAAACCCTATGGAGATAAAAAAAATCACGAGATATCCCCATATCTTATCAACTCATTCATCCTCTTGTGTCAACCACTTGACAGACTCCCACAATTGCACAATGTTCCCCTATCTTTGAACCCTCGCCATATTCTTTTGGTGATTAGCTAACTCCTGAATACCGTGACATATCCATCTCGGTCCAACTGATCCTCGGATATAGGTTACTTCAAAACCTGGAACATATCACAACCCAAACTGCTTTTGTCAACCTGTCCACTGACATCCTTACACCGAGGACCTTTTTTTAATGACAATCTCGGATCCCTCACATATTTGCTCTTTGCCCCTGAATAAGCTATGTCTGATCCATCTGCCCACTAGGTTTTTCAATAGCCAACTAGGGTCACTGACAGTCTGACACATCTACTCGAGCTCTCACCCCACGAGCTATGTCACATCCCTTTGCCAAAAAACCCCCTCGTCTCTACAAATCTACCTACCCGGCTTTGCACCCTACCTTCATGATTCCTGGCTCCACGTCTACCCTTCCCGGCGTTGTTTCATACCTCATGGATCTCTCTATGTGGATCCATCTCCACACACTGCCCACTCGGTCGCTCGACTACACGGATCTACCCTCTCAGCTACCAATTCTATTACTCTAACCTCTGGGTCGATAGATTTGCTTTCTTGGCACCGTAACACTGCATTCCCAGTCTAGCAACTCACTTGCTCCATCTCAGCAGCATGAGTTTGCTCTCTAACCTCTTGCTCTACAGATATGCCTCCGGCACCGCAACTGCTCCCACTGGCTTCGTGTCTACCCACCTGACAACACAAACCTGCCTCTGCTGCTGCGAATCTTTATCTCTAGCACCACGATTTTCCAATATTTTCTTGTTAATGTTCAATGAGATTACTCTTTTTTGGTTGGTGATCTAACTGATCTCATCCTCCCCTCTCATCTTCTTTGGCTTCACCATGACCTCAATTCGTGCTCCCTGCAACAAAATCGTCGAGCTTTATTACTCTTCTATCTTCTACCATCGTTCCCACGATGAAATCCGCGTTTAACCAAAATCGTTTTTCCATAGATCTAGATCTGAGACACGCGATTTCTAAATATACAACTTATGGCTCTGATACCAGTTCTTAGGATGGTAGCATTAGAGCACGAAGACATAATCAAGAAACAATAAAATTTAAGCCTATGCATGAAGATAACAAACACAAGGATTTAACGTGGTTCGGCATAATTGCCTACATCTACGAGCCAACCTAAATCAACATCTTTATTTCTCAAAGTAAATATGAGTACATCAATGAATTACAAGAGGAGTTCTCCTATTTATAATAGTTGGAGTAATCTAAAACCCTATCAAATTAGGAAACATATTCCTAATAAACTTGGGGAACAAGTCTAGATACAATAGGAAACAAATAAGCCTAAAAAAACTACCAAATCCGAGTCCAAAACGCATAAGGTATCTGTCAACATGTTGCTAGCGCAGCGGCAACCCATTTTTCTGCCACTGCCGTGAACGCGGTGGCATTGCTCCACGAACGCAGCGGCATTCCGTCAGACTCCCGAGACGCCGCAGCTTCTCTCCTCCGAAGCCACACAACTTGTTTTCGTCCTTTTCTGACCCTTTCACGACCTCGGGACTCCCTGATCCATGTTGGCTTCATCTTTGGTTCTATTTTGGCTCCTCTCAGTCTTATTTTTAATCCGACTCCACTATCTCGACGGAGAATTGATTATATGCAATTCTATTTCTCGTTTTGCTACAAATTGCATGCATGAAGTAACTCGTTTGATTTTATTTTTTTATATCTTGTTTAGTTCAAAATTGAAACCTTGCTCCAGTAAATTATTAATTGTTTGTTGTTCTACTACGCAATGCATTGGTTCAAGAATTACAAAGAATAATTTTCTAAAGATTTGGAAATTATTTTCCAATGTTTTTGGCTTGAAGTTAATGAAACTTTGAAAATCGAGATGTTTTGAATTTGTGAATAAAAGGGTCAAACTGTTAAGAGGTTGGAGTTTAAAAGATAAAAAGGTGAATTACACGAACACTCCCTCACTTTAGTGTTAATTATTAAAAAAATAAATTGTTTTTGGTAAATTACAATGAGACCCCCTCAAGGATTTATTTGTAAGGTTCATAGGGATGAAATTGTAAGTATTTTTAAATACACAGGAGTGTAAATTGTAAAAATGTCTTAACATGAGGAGGATTTTATATAATTTCGAAAATGTCAGGAAGTTTTTGTTAATTATCACTAAAGTGAGGTGGTCCGTAGGTAATTTTCTCTTTTATATATTAACCAGATATTCAATTTCATGCTAGTCACTTGAACATTCATTCGGAAATGAGTTCAACACATTTATTCCATCTCAGAGGTTTCCTATGTTAAATGATGAAGAACAAGAAATATCAATCCTTTATCACCAAGTCCTTTACATTCATATATTTACAATAAGCTTATGTAAACGAGTTTACTTATTTTCTCAATTAAAATCTCACACATAAGTTTATGTACACAAATGATTAATTATCCTCAAACAGTAAAAGTCAGAATCTCTTCTTTGCTTTAACAGGTCCTCTTGGAATCTTGTTAAGTATTTCGGTGTCAATTTTCTTGTACCATTTCTTCATATCTTTGTTCCCTTTGCTTGCGAGATAATCCACCTCGTATTGATACCGTTCGTACAAGGCCGGAAGAGTTATCAAGCACAAAAAGCCTTATGTATCGTAAAAAAATAAAAATTAGGCTAAAAAAAACAAATAAAATACTCGAATAAAAAGAACGAAAGATTAAAAATACTTACCAGTGTATAACAGATTCAGGGAGCTGAAGTAGTTTCCAATTCCCGAAAGTACCCAGAGGAACACGACGGCCTCAAGAAACCCAAAAATAATTAGAAAAATAAAAACATGAATTAAATATGTGTGACACAATATTTTATAAGTCTAAGTTAAATTATCTTAATATTAAGTAATGAGAAACTGCATAAAAAGTACCATAAAGAATGTTTTCATATCTTTCCCAGATGAAACATCATAGATTTTTAATAAAGTCCTGTTTAATTTAGCATACAGCCATTTGAATGTGGATTCTGGGATTGTGATTGCCCGTGGATCCGGAGGACTCCTGAAGATGAATCCAAAAACATGATAAGTTTAAATAAAATTATTTTGCAAATTCGAGTTGAATAAGAAAAACGTCATTTTAGAACAAAATGTTGCTGCATATTAAGGTGTATTACTTGATTTTATCTTATGTTCTAATGTTTACCGGTCGATTAGGCCTGCCCCGGTAGACCAGACGAACAATATCAACATCATAAGTATGGAAATATGGCATAGGAGTGTGACAAAGTTGTATTCGACGACTTCAAACAGGAACCATATAACTGTGAGTCCTATTAGTATTGCTGCTGATAAGTTCTTGTTCCTCCATAATAGTACATCAGCAACTGCAAAAAAATAAGGAAAAAAAGAAAGAAAACATTTGCTCTCATTCTGAATAGAATTCATTTTTGATAAATGAAAATCGTCACAATCTTTGTTATAAGGACGCAAAAATTTCTGGTTTACAATTTCTACAGAAAAGAAATTATAGTTTGTCATATTTCTCTATTGGAGCGTTTATAAGAATTTGTTGTTAAACTAGAATTATATTTTTCAGGAACTGCTAATTCAATTAAAGTAATGACGTGACACAACTAACACTGAATCGCTACTTATAAGGGTATTATAGGAAAGATATATAAATAACCTATTTTTTTAACTCTTTTTTATGGCACGAAGGTTGTACTGATTGCGCCAAACAAAATAATTTTAAGTATAAAATACGGAATATCTAAGACAATAGAGAATTGGAAAATGACCTTTTCCTCCCCCAAGAATGGCATGTAAAGGCTTTTCACGGCCAAACAATCTGCTTGGACCTGCAGGATGATCATCAGAATCCGAGTAAATTGGCATTTTCGTGTGCTCGTTGATAATTACAAAGAAGCTCGGATCGATGCTGTAATTAAATGAGAACTTAAGCTTAATTAATAGAAATCATCCGAACTGTTCTTTATATACGCAGTGAAAATACCAAACCTTTGTAGGCAAGGCACTTTGTAAGTAGAAAGAAAGGAATGGCTTTGGCATGGCTAGAAAGATAACCAACCACCTCCTTCCTATCCACAATTAATATATTATGGTTGCTCCAATATATATGCTACCTATGATACATGGATATTTTTAATATTGGACCCGTGCAGTATCGTATTCGAATCGAATATGATACTTTGCAGATACCACCCGGATACATATCGGATACCTTTTCTACGTATCCAAAAATTAAATTAAAAAAAATTTCGGATACCGCATCCAATACTTCCGGATACCGTATCTCATACAAAATTTGAAATATCTGACACGCCTTGGATATCATACATAGCTCTTTTACTTGTTATATTATACTTTATAGGTTAAAATAGGAAAATAATAATAACTTTGACCTTACGTTAATATGTTAAACAAACAATAAGGAAGTTTAGAGAAGCAAAAATCTATTTCGATTTCACTTTTTAATATATTTTTTCTTCTCTTGCTCCACGAAAAAATCTATCATTTACACTTTATTACCAAAGATTTTGGATAAAAAGATAAATGTTGATATCAATGAAATGACATTCTTACACCGCCACAAATATGAAATATTATAGTTACCTTCGAAATTTTTGAAACTTATAAACAATGAATCTGTGTTAGTATTGCACTTGTATTTATGTTAATGAACATACTGACTCAAATTTATATTTAAGTACTATATATATATATTCGTATCCCCAACGTATCGTATCCTATAATTTTTAAGTTTGACGTATTTCGTATCCGTGTTCTATCGTATCCGTATCCTCGTATCCGTATCCGTGCATCATATCGCATATAATTGAACTATCCGTTAAATCTCCCAATTTTCCATTCTTATAAGCTGTCGGGACTCAAAATTCTAAGATATTCACAATCTCGACACATGGATTCATCATATGCTTGTGTTATACCGAGACTTGGAATCAAAGGGAGACTTTTCGGTTTTTCGTCTACGTCACAACTTTTTCTATCTTCACATTTAAACTATGCGTGTATATATTTATACGTGCGTGCAACAAAAACTATTACATACATATATGATAGATGATTGAACTGCTTGAGGAACTTTCGTATAAATCAATGTTTCAATAAAATAACAATGGTCCTAATTATTCTATCCTTTTCCATTGGGTCATCTTTAAGAGCTATTAAACTCTAGTCTTGAATCAGTCGCAACCATTCACATGATTTGACTTATGTAAAATCCAACTTGCACAAATAAATATAGTTATACCAAAAATCAGAGTCACGACACTTCTTATAATTTACTCCTATGTATTCAATAATGCTTAAATATTTGATCTTGGGTAATTAGACCCATTGATATGTATATATAATATTCCTATTAACTATATGTGTAGTTAAACTTATTAGAATTACAAATATGACGATTATATTTACAAAGATGGATTATATATCTTATTAAGGCAAAATTTACACTCTAGAATATCACAAGCCCACCATGGAATGGAAGGTCCCAAAAGAAAAGATAGATTAGTGACTATTAAGATAGTTATATCCTAATGGGCTTTTAGTATTGTCAACCCTTTTTAGATCTAAATATATTTGATAACCTTTAATTTGTTGCACATGACTAGTTGGTATCAAAATATCAATTTATCACACTTGCATATGCAAATGTTCCTACAAACAGCGTCACTTAATTTGCATCAGAAAATTGCACTAGAAAATCTTTTAGGTAGTCTCGTTATCCACTTAATTGGAAAAAAAGAGAATGATATATCTTCCTCTCTTAATTAAGCTTCATGGGCTTATTCAAGCTAATCTAACAATGTGGTTTCTTTTTTTCTTGAAGAGTGCTACCCTAGAACTCTAGTATGACCGATCCAGACCTGAGTTACTACCAACATGGTTTCTTATTATTTATTCCCTTACAAATTTTATAGTAAAATCAGCCCCCACACATTTGGTTCATGCAAAACGTTATATAAGGTCAATAAATCCAAATTGGTAATGGGCTTGCGCCTAATATAAAATCAATCTAAGAGATAATTAATTAGTTTCGCCTAATTTACTTATTCTAAGAAGCTGATCATTATGTGTTCCTCTGTAATTATTTTAATTTTTTGTATATCATTTGTTATTGAAGAATTAGTAAAAAAGTCATTGAATTAGTATTTGACTTCAATTATTATCAGTTTATCACTTTTATATGATGATCTTGTTCTAGAAACCAATTTGTTAACATAATGATTCATCTAATGTAAGATAGACATCCAATATGAAATTCAAGAGTGTCACAAGGGGTTGAAAGTTGACATTTCCAACAAGGATAATGTGATATTCCATTACCCAATAGAAAAACTATGAAACACATTTTTATAAAACGATTTCCTAATTAACAAAACTGAAGATAAGATAATAACACCTATTGGAAACAAACATCTCCGAAAGATCTCAATATTAAAATAACATATTCTCAATTTCTTCAACAAAATGGAAATAGTAGTACTCCTGAACATAAGAAAATGGTGAAAATAGACATGAACATAAACATAAAGAAACGGAAAGAAAACTAGGAAAGTAAATATAGGAAATTTCTAGTTATTTTTTGAGGCAAAAACAATCAAATGATATTAAATGAGCTATATCAGCGGCTAAAGCTTCGGAAACATGATGAGGGAGGTCAAGTACATCCTCCTGGTCCTCTACAACCGAACACGCTAAGAAATGCGCCCCAAAATTACCACTATGCTTACCAAACAAAAAAGAACAAGACAAAAATGACAAAGTTAAAGAACGAACATCTGAAATAATCGGACCCAAAGAACTAAGAACCAGATCTGGAGATTGAAACGCAAGAATGAGGATCTGGCAGTCCGCTTCCAAAATAACTTCTTGCCAACCCTTAGAAGCTGCAACATCTAACATCGTACGAGCTGCCAAGGCTTCGCCATGTTCTGGAGACGACAAGAAAGGAAACGTCTTCATGAACCACCCCTCACAAGCTCCCGAATTATCTCGGGCAACCACCCCTGTTCCCATGATGCCTTCATGTTGGAAGAGAGCCGCGATCAAAATTGACCTTTATAACCCCATGTCGCGGGGCTTGCCTAGTAACCCGTGGAGATGGAGGTTTGTTGGTCTCGACTGCTTTACGGAAAGCCTAGAGAAAAACCCGTGCTTAATGAACTGTGACATCAGGAGGGACCGAGTGATTTTCCATTAATGCCTTGCTTCTATTGAACCATAAAAACCAACACAAGATAAGGAACAAACAGAAATTTGGTGCCTCCAATTCCCGATCCAAAACCTGAACCAGTATTCAATATTCTAGAGCGAAAATGAAACCAAAGGCCAAGGAATGTCCGAAAGACACAAAACAACTCTTGCATATGGCACAAAAATAATACGTGATAAATAGTTTCTCCCCCCATGTCACATAATGGGCAAATACCTAGCACATCAATTCTTCTGCTAACAAGTTCCATTCCCTTAGGTAGCGCATCTCGGCAGGCCTTCCAAGCAAAGATTTTCACCTTCAGGGGAATTCGTGATGCCTATATGAAGTCCCAATTGGTACTGTCCAGCTCCTCCACTGCCAAAGAGGACGAGGGTTTGTTTAACATCGAGATCTCTCGTGCCAAGTGATAAGCACTCCGAACGGTAAAAAGACCCAATTTGGTATGGTGACAAACTAAGGCCTTGTTTGTTTATGTTTTCAAATCCCATTTTCATTATTCTGGATCACAAAATTCTAAAAATTCACATTTCAAACTATTTTCAACCAAATTCATCATCTTTCAAATTCACTTTCTCATTCTCCAATATACCTACCTATCAATCAACACATCCATCATTTCACACAATTATCAATCAATATTCATTTACTTTACACTACTTTTCTCTTTCTCTTTCATACTTTTTAATCAATCAACCAATCACACATCAACTAATCATTATTGATTAGACACATTTTACAAAATTTCAACCATATTCTAAAAACTTAAACAAACACACAAACATATCAAATCAAATTCACACGAATATCCATAGTATGCGTTCCCCAAAAAATTTTCAAGATTTAAACTCAAAAACATAAACAAACAAAGCCTAAGAAATCTTTGTTCGCAACACTTCCCAAAGGAATGGACATGATGGTCGAAGCCTCCGAATCACTATACACATCTCGAACAAGCTGCTCGTTCCACCATCCATTGTCTCTCATACGTAGCGCACTCACTTTCACCTCCACATCCAAAGTGTTAGGTTCGGACACCACTCTAAACAATGACGTCGAGGGAGCCATGGATCACCCTAAATCCTAACTTCGTGACACGAACCTATGCGCCACTGTTAGGAATTTCATGTTAGAAGTTTTGATGATGACAATTAAGTTTTTGTTAGACCTCAAAAAAAGCTGTAAGTTTATTTTCGTAGAAAACTTGTATAGGCTTTGAAGCGTTAGACTTGTAATAGATTTATTAGGCTTCGTTATCTTACTTTAGAGAGTTAGGCAAAATAGTCTTAGGCTGAGCGTCTGATGATTTCTGAGTGAGTTTATCAGTGGTAAAGTTCGAAGACTCAAGCGCCTGATCTCAGAAGATAGATACAGTCTCCAAGCGTCCACTTTGGCCAGCTATATCAAGCGTTACCTTATGGGACAGAAGTGATTTCACCTGAATTTACTTCTAAGTCCAGAAGGAGTTTAATGCAAATATTCTCAAAGCATTAAATACCAACGGGTATTAATTTCAAATGCATTAAATGTTGATAAGAGCATTTAATATGATAAGCAATGTCAGACGTACGGAGAAGCCACCCTATTGGACTGTCAACTATCTCAGACTGCAGCACCAACTTTCGTGCAGCAGATTTTCAGGAAAAAGGACAAAAGCTGTTCACTCGCGAAAGTGAGAGACACGCGCCAGTGCATGTGTCAAACGGACACTTTCTCCAAGAATACCTATAAATAGGACTTCAACAACAAACAAAAAAAAGGGCAACAATTTTATCAAAGCCAAATTGCTGTTGCATTAAAATCTCATTCCTTAAATTCTCAGAAAAGCCAGAAACTTCAAGAAACATCCAAATTGCTTTTCTTATATTCCTGAGACAGTCAACAAATATCTCAAACATTCTTTTTGAAGAAACCAGATTCCTACTGAGATATTACCAAGTTGTTTGAACTTCATCAAAATCAAACAAACCTTTTAGAAAATCCCATCCAAGCCTCGCGATCTGTGTGAAGTCGAAGTTGGATACTTGCATCATTTCTGGGTGAAAGAAGCAAGAGGGTTGAAGTGATTTGAAGCAGAAATTTGTGTGATCAAGGAGCTCAAGTCATCGACATCCATCTCTCCCTAATTTGTAGAAGATTCTGTGTGATTCTTTGAGAATCATTTTAGTGGATTGCCTCCAAGTGCAAAGGAGAAGAAGGACGTAGTTGGGATTACACCACCCAACGAACCTTACAAATATTGTGTTATTTACTTTTCAGTCATTTCATTCATCTATCATATCATTGCATAAGTAAAACACAATCAAAAGCTAAGCACCTAAGAAACATCTTGTGACGCTAAAACTTTCAAAGAGAAGACTCCAAAATCATTCCGCTGTGCTAACCCTGATTAAAAGAACTGAACGCTTAACCTACAAGGTCAAAGTATTCAATTCCTGAAGTCTAAGTTAACTTTATAAAACAGTCTTCATTAGACGCTTCACAAAGTCTCAAATATCTTACGTGAACGCTAAGGTGAAGCGTCACACTCTTCAAGCGCCTATCATTTCAAGCGTCCAAATACGTTTAATACGAAATCTTTTTTAAGTCGAAAAAGACTAAAGGGTCTATTCAACCCCCCCCCCCTTCTAGACCCTTTCGTATGCCACTTGGGACCAACAAGTGGTATCAGAGCGGTTAATTTTGAAATTTTAAAATTTCCAAGCATAACTGCTTGTTTAGATCTTTTTCTTTCAAAATCTAGTTGCTTTTTAAAGCTTAGATATGGCATTTGCTAAAGTTCCCAAATTGACAGAATCAAATTTTGACACATGGAAAGTCAAAGCATTTACGTATTTATGTTCATGCGATGATGACATGTGCGATATTATTTCAGATGGGCCAATCAAAATATACAAAGTTATCACAAGAGCGCCTGGAGCCACAGAAGAAACCCCTGATGGTTACGTTGAAAAACCAAAACAAGAATGGTCTCCAGATGAGCGTCGAAGAGCTAACTTGGACAATGTTGGTCGCAACGCTCTGTATACGGCTATTGGTGATAATGATAACTTATTCAATAAAATCAAATCTTGCAAAACGACTAAAGAAATATGGGATAAGCTGGCTACAATCTGTGGTGGTTCAGCTCAAATCAAAGAAAACAAACTTTCCATTGCTAAGGAAAAGTTTAACGGATTTAAGATGCTACCCAATGAAACACTAGAGCAATTGGATATAAGATTCACAGCTCTTGTTACAGAACTTACGTCGTTGGGAATGGACTTACAGAATCGAGAAATGGTGGTTAAGATCTTTAGAAGTCTACCAAGTAAATTCTTGATGAAGACAACAGCTATGAGAGAATCAAACATGCTGGATCTCTTAACTCCAGAAGACGCCTTTTCAGAGATAAAAGCTTTTGAGTTCGAGTTGAACTCTGCTAGTGACATTGTGAGTAATCCAGTGATTGAATCTGGAGCGCTCATTGCATCAATCAAAGGCAAATCGGGTAACAAAGGAAAGAATTCGGACATTAATGAGGAAGAAGAGTTGGCTTTGCTGAATAGATTCAGGAAGTTCTTGAGATATGAAAAGAAAGGAAAAGGTCCTAATAGTCAAGGACAAAGTTCATATCAAGCGTCTTCTCCCATACAACAACAGTTTCAAGCGCCTCAATATTCTGTTCCTTTACCTCAAGCGCCTGCTCAATATCAAGCGTCTACTCAAAATCTCCCAGCTCCAGTGGTTTCAAAACCACACACTGCAAGGCTAACAAGTGAACAAAAAATGAAAACCAATCTTTGTTATAATTGCAGGAAACCGGGGCACTACCAGGTAAATTGTCCCTATCCAAATGTATCCAAGCCCTCAAGGCAGGATTACTTAGATAGAAACCAATTCAGGAGCAACCTTCGACAACAAGGTTTGCTTGCGGAATCAGAACCAGCATCAGCACCTGAAGATTTAGAATCATCAGACGAAAGTAGTGATGATGATGAGCCGATAGATGACTCAGCGCTCATATGTCTCATGGCCAGAGATGATGAAGCGTCCCCTGAGGTAATCAATGAATTATCAATTCCTCTTTCTTATGATGAATTACTTGACAAAGTCAAAGAATATTACAATGAATGTCAAGAAGCTGCCAAAATATATCAAAATGATCTCGCTATTATTTCATCACTCAAAAACGATAAAGTAACGCTCAGAGCAGAGTTGCAAATTCAGCAACAGTGCATTGAGAAAAACCAATCGCTTGAGAGTGAAGTTATTCAATTAAGAGGTGATCTTGATATAATAGTCAAGAGAGAAGCTGATCTGATGGCTAGACTTGCCAAGTCAGAACAGCTCATCTCATCGTTGTCCAAAGCATCCAGAAAGCTCGACAATGTGACTGAAATAACAAGGTTGTTTGGAGAAAAGACCGGTTTAGGATGCAATGAATTCGGTAAACAACCAAACAAACCTAATGTTACGGCAAACAACAAAGGAAAGGGTGTTTTCTTTGTTGAGAAAGGTTCACAAGGTCAAACTCAAAATGAACCAAGGGACAATGGTAAGAGGCCAAATGAGAAAGTCAAAACTAACTCAGACAAGGGTAAGGCTAAAGCAAATGATCCACAAAGACAGACTCATCCAAACGCTCAAAAAGCTAAGGATAAATCTAGTCACTGTGAATCAAGCGCTAAGCGTCTAGCACCAAACGTGCAACCCAAGCCAGAGCCAAGGAAATACCAGCGTCGATATCCAAAACAGTCAAGATCATATTATCGATACTATGATAATTATGATTATGACTATTATTATAATCGTGGATATTATTATACATCCAAAAATTACACACAGCACAAGGTGAAACCCAAAAAGGCCAATATTCCTACTATGAAGACAAGGCAAATTTGGGTTCCTAAAGTTCTAATTAACACTAACAAGGATACTAATGTTGAAGGACCCAAGCAACAATGGGTACCTAAACAGAAATAGAACTTCCCTTTTGATTGCAGGTACCTAGAGCTAAAGTCAATACATCTGTTTGGTATTTTGATAGTGGATCGTCAAGGCACATGACAGGTTCCAAAGATCTTCTGATCAACTATCAAGCTGCCAATGGTCCTCAGGTTGTATTTGGTGATAACTCCAAAGGTAAAACCAAAGGTATAGGTACTGTGCATAGGGGGAACATCATGATAAGTGATGTTTATTTTGTTGAGGGTCTAAAGCACAATTTATTAAGCATAAGTCAATTCTGCGATAAAGGCTTTGAAGTCATATTCTCAAGTGACTATTGCTATATAAACGACGCTAAGACTAAATCTACTAAACTAAAAGGAAAAAGGAATAACAACGTATATTTGGTAGATTGGGGTTCAACACTTGATAACAACCCAACATGCTTTGTTGCTAAAAATGAATCTAAAATGGGTTGGTTATGGCATAGAAAAATGAATCACCTCAACTTTAAGACAATCTCTCAGCTTATAAGTCAAAATCTTGTAGAGGGATTGCCAAATGGACCATTTCATAAGGATCGCCTCTGTGACGCTTGTCAAATGGGTAAACAAGTTAAATCATCTTTCAAGAGAAAACCTCATCTATCTACTTCTAGAATACTTGAACTACTTCACATGGATTTGTTTGGACCTGTTCAAACAATCAGTGTAAGCGGTAAAAAGTATACTTTAGTGGTAGTAGACGATTTCTCTAGATTTACTTGGGTGGAATTTCTTTCATCCAAAGATGAAACATGTGACAAGTTAACAGCGCTTATTCGGCAACTTCAAACATTGAAAAATCTTAAGGTTGCAAGAATAAGAAGCGATCACGGTACTGAGTTTACTAACAAGGTTGTTGAGAAGTTTTGTGCAGAAAATGGAATACATCATGAGTATTCAGCCCCCAGAACTCCCCAACAAAATGGTGTTGCTGAGCGCCGGAACCGAACGCTTAAGGAAGCCGCTAGGACTATGTTAGCTGAATCCAAGCTTGCTCCTAGATTTTGGGCCGAAGCGATCAACACTGCTTGTTACACTCAAAATCGATGCATGATCAACAAACAGCATGGAAAAACTCCATATGAACTGTGGAAAGGACGTAAGCCAAATATTTCATACTTTCACGTCTTTGGTTCTAAATGTTTTATCCATAATAATGGATCCCAAAGCCTAAAGACTTTTGATCCTAAAGCGGATGAAGGAATCTTTCTAGGCTACGCCAAAAATGGAAAGAATTTTCGCATTCTCAATAAGATCAAATCGAAGGTTGAGGAATCTATTCATGTTGTGTTTGATGATGCTAACCAAGAGCCGAGTAAGGTAAATGTAAATGATGTAGGAGTTGAAGATCTATGTCATCAAGCGTCCAAAATTACTATTGATGAAGATACTGACGATGATGATGAGATCTCAGTGCCTCCTCCTAAGAATACTCGTGAAATCAATCTAAATTATCATGTAAGAAATTCGGATGATCATGAAAAGAATGATCATCAAGAGCAAAGAAGGAATCGTGAACTTGAAGCGCCAACGCAGGAGAATGGTCAAGCGAATGATTCTCAAGCGCCTGTTCATTCTCAAAACCCCTTCCAAACAGATAGACTATGGTTACGTGACCATCCACCTGAGCAAATCATTGGAGATATTGAAGCACCAGTTAGAACTAGAGCCGCTACATTTAATGAGGCTATGTTCGCAAGCTTTCTATCTCAAATGGAACCTAAGAAAGTGGATGAAGCGTTAAGTGATCCAAGTTGGATTGAAGCTATGCAAGAAGAGCTCAATCAGTTTGAGCGAAATAAAGTTTGGATGCTAGTACCAAGACCAACTCATCAAGGAGTTATTGGAACTAGATGGGTATATAGAAACAAGATGGATGAGGACGGCATTGTTGTAAGAAACAAGGCCAGACTCGTAGCTCAAGGATACTGCCAAGAGGAGGGCATTGACTTTGATGAGACTTACGCTCCTGTTGCTCGTCTTGAAGCAATCCGCATGTTTCTAGCGTACGCAGCGTTTAACAAGTTTACAGTATTTCAAATGGACGTAAAGAGTGCCTTCCTGAATGGTAAACTCCAAGAAGAAGTGTATGTGGAGCAACCTCCAGGATTCATCAACAATCATGGTAAGGGTATGGTTTACAAGCTAGAAAAAGCACTTTATGGGCTTAAGCAAGCACCTCGAGCATGGTATGACACTCTCTCTATCTTTCTTATTGGTAAAGGTTTTTCAAAAGGCAGCGTTGACACAACGTTATTTAAAATTACCAATGATGAAGATATTCTCTTAGTTCAAATTTACGTTGATGACATTATATTTGGTTCTACTAATAAGCGTCTGTGTGAGAAATTTTCGAAAATGATGCAAGAACAATTTGAAATGAGCATGATGGGTGAATTAACCTTCTTCTTAGGACTACAAGTTAAACAACTCCCTAATGGCATATTTATCAACCAAGCTAAATATACACGAGATATGATTAAGAAATTTGGTATGGAAAATGCATCATATTCAAAAATTCCAATGAGCCAAACGCTTAAGTTAGATAAAGATGAAAGTGGAAAGAAAGTTGATATCACTAATTATAGAGGTATCATAGGATCACTTCTTTATCTCACTGCCAGTAGACCTGATATTATGTTTTCGGTATGTATGTGTGCACGATTCCAAGCTGATCCTAAAGAGTCACACTTGACTGCTGCCAAGAAAATCCTTAAATACCTAAAAGGCACACAACATGTGGGCTTATGGTATCCCAGGGATTCTCCTTTTGAACTAATCGGTTACTCAGATGCAGATTTTGCAGGTTGCAAAATAGATCGTAAAAGCACTAGTGGTACTTGTCAATTCTGAGGTGATAGGTTAGTTTCATGGCATAGCAAGAAACAACAATCCATAGCTACCTCCACAGCCGAAGCTGAGTATGTAGCTGCAGGAAGTTGTTGTGCACAAGTTCTATGGATGAGGCAACAACTTAGAGATTACGGAACAATCTTAGGACCAACTCCCATTCATTGTGATAACCAAAGCGCTTTAGCCATGACTCAAAACCCTGTTCTTCATTCAAGAACCAAACACATTGACATTAGATACCATTTCCTTCGTGACCACGTTCAAAAGAAAGATATCTCCATGCACTTCATTGGAACTGACAAACAACTGGCAGATATCTTCACCAAAGCACTCAATGAACAACGTTTTCTCACTTTGAGAAGTGAACTAGGTATGATTGATTTAAACGCTTGATCATGCAGCATCATATTTTATTAGGCATATAATTTAGGGGGAATCCACTTAAGTTATATCTCACAATATTCTTTAAAAAAAAAAAAAAAAAAATATTTTTACTTGATCATAACTGTAAGCGTCAATGATAAAAATTTTCAGATGCATAATCATCAACGCTCAGCTCTATGTTTGCATAAAATATTGAATGCTCAAAATATTGAAAAGTCTTTTGACTTCAAGCGTCCATTTTATCAGCTAAGCGCTGAATAGTTTATCAAAAATTTATAAAATATTTTCGTTACAAGCCATGCATAAAATTTTCAAACTTCTTTCAAGGTCGTGGGTAGACTCAAAGGTCTATTTTGTACTCTACTCACACGCCTCTATCACATCAAACTGGCGGGTACTCAAATTTTTTAAAAATGACGGTTCAGAGATAGCACGTGTTTGTGTACGTGTCAGTGTACAAACATGCGCGTGTGTTACACTCTGAAAATACCAAACGTTAATTTTTCTTTAACTCGGATGTCAAATCTTTATATATGAGAATTACCAAATGTAACTTCTCTCTTTTACACAAAACTCGCGTCCGCAGTTAATAAATTTATGGCTAAGATTCAACAGTTATTACACGTGTTTAAATCCTACTCAGACTACATAACACAAGTTTCAAAACTCTTTACTGTATCATTTAAAACACAAACTCTGCAGAAAAAGTAACTTACTTTCTATTCACGCATATCTGCAAATCTCTCTTTATCTCTCTCAATACAACAGAAAATCTCAGTCCATTTTCTTCGTTTTAAACAAAAAAAAAAAAATGGCACCAAAGAAATCATCATCTACTTCTGCTGAAATTACCATCAAGGTAACTGAAGGTCTTGTTGTCGACTGGAAATTTCTATATGAACAAACTCAGATCAACCTGACGGACATAATGGACATGGTCGTCCAAGCTGGGCTCAAACCCTTCTTAACCCAATACTCTTATATGTTTCCTACTGAAGTTGAAACTTTCTGGAAGACTGCTACACTTTCAGAGGACAAGAAGTCCATCTCTTGTCAAATTCCCTTCTCCAAGAAGGAGTCTCCAAAGGAATTCATCCTATCTGCTTCCACCATTGCCAAGAACTTCAATTTGCCTAATGAGGGTGAGGCACTGGATTCTGTTACGTTGAAACAAATTAAGGAAGCATGGGCAATCATGAGTGCGTACGACGATGTTCCTTACACTCAGTACTTCGAGAAGAAAGACCTGGTGTCCAAATACCGGTTATTGGCTGATTTCTGCAACAAGATCATAGAATGCCGCGTGGGAACCTTTGATAAGTCAGTGGTGCGGCTAGACCCCTATCTGAGTGGCTGGAAGAACGCCAACTGCTTGCTCAAAAGGCTGAGAGACCAGTGCCAGAGGAAGCTGTGAAGCGTCCAGCAGCAACGAAGAAGAGAGCCCCCAGAAAACCCAAAGTTAAAATTGCCGTCCCCTCTCAAAAGATTGATGAGGAAACTGATGAGGATGCCGAGGACAAGTTGCCTCTCAAAAGACGAAAGCTGGAAGGGATCATTAAGCAAATAGACTTTGAAGAACCAGCTGTTGATCCTCCCGCTCCTCCGGCTAAACTAGTTGAAGGAGTCAACATTAAGAAAATCTTTAAGCGTTCCAGGACTAGCAAGCGTCAAGCTACTCCTGAAGAGCCTGAGACAGTTGAGCCAAGCGCTCAAGTTGCAGTTGAGCCAAGCGCTCAAGTTGTCGTTGAGCCAAGCGCTCAAGATGTTGCTGTTGAGCCAAGCGCTCAAGTTGTCGTTGAGCCAAGCGCTCAAGATGTTGCTGTTGAGCCAAGCGCTCCAGAAACTGCTGTTGAGCTTAGTTCTCAGGGTAAGTTTATTTCTTCCCACAGCATTTCTATTCCTACATCTGTAGAAGATCCTGCTCTTATAGAGGATGGCTCTTGTTTTTCAGCTATAGTTCCAGCTGCTGCTGAAGTGTCCACAGATGTTCTGTTGGATGTTGACCTGACTGGAGTTGTAGCTATCGCTCAAGATGTTGCCGCTGAAGTAGCTGCAATTGAACCTGAGGAACCTGCTACTTTAACAGAGGCACGTTCAGAAGGTCAGAACGCTGCTGAAGACGTTAGAGCTCCTCGTCACTTCTTTCAACTCGATCCGCTGAAGACAATTGATCATTCAATTAACTATATGCCCCCAGCGCTCGACGAAGATTTCATTCCTGCAGGATATAATATAGAAAGATATATTGCTGCAGAAGCTGACGCTGCAAGACTGATTGACTTTGACAGCGCAATCAAAGCAACCGTTCTAGACAGACCAGGAGACAGACCTCCTAGATGTGCCGTGGATGTGGCTTACTATCTTGACAATGGCCACAGCAGACCAACTGGGTTCGCGCTAAGGGATTACACTGTTCGTGTGTATGATCCTCTCCGTCCTAGCTTTCTCAATCCCTCAGAGTCAGTCTTGAACAGAGAAGGTTACACACATTTCCCTCAGACGGCTCACAGCCCTGAAAATCTTGCATCGGTCCGTCCTCTCTGTCTATGGAAAAATAAAGAGATTCATGCTGGTGAGCGCCTTGAATCGTTGACCGATCTGCTCCAGACTGAAGCTGATGCTTACTTTGACAGCGTCTGGAATGCCAACTATCAGCCTGATAAGCACCGCTTTGAAGCCATAAGAGATATTCATCTTGAAGGTATTCGTGCTATGGTGACTGCTGGCACAGACTTCTGTATAAATGAAGTAAATTGGGTTGAAGCGTACATGGGACATAAATACACCTTCCCAGAGTTAGTCCAAGCTCCCCATCCTTTCGGCATAGGCATGCATGACAAGAAGCGTCAATTCGCCAAGTATTGCCTCCTGAAGCGTCAACAAAGACTCGGACCTGTTCTCAAGCTCCCAATTATTAGACATCAAATAGAACAATGTCTACGTCAAGAACTTCAGAGATTATCCCTCACCCCTCTTCGGTTTAATGCTCAAGCGTCCTCCAGTGGTACAGTTGGTGAACGGTGCTTAAATCTTGCTCCAAGCCACTGTGAAGAAAACTTCAATCTGATGGTAAAGATTCTATCTCCCGTATCTCTCTTTGATAAAATCTTCACTGCCAATCTCAGATCTTGGAACGGCTCAGTGATCAATTCATTCAAAGGATATCCGCTGCTCCCTTCCATTCGCAGTGAGGTACTCAATCACTATGAGTATGTTCTTTCTCTGCTTGAAAGGAATCAAGAGCTCGCTCAAGCCATTTATCCGTATCTTGAAGAGTACTATGCGGACTGTGTGCCTACACATCGACGTCCTGCATCTCTTCCCTCAGATTGCTTGATTGGATTTTCCAGAACTCACTGCACAGATTCACTGTTCTCCATCGCTCAAGCGCCGTCCAAAGTTTTCCCAGATCATGTGCTGGATATCATTGGTCCAATGTACATCAGGGCCATTGATAGTCCTCTTCGCACATTTATCTCCGGTACTTGTATGTCCAGGACCAGACTCATTGAACTCTTGGATTCTTCATCCACCTCTTATGCCGACTCAGCAAGCTGGAACTTCCAATTCACTGACTTTCGCCAGCCTGAGTCAACGCTTGAGGAAGCGCCTGCTGAGACATCTGAAGCGTCCAAATCTGCAGATACCAGTATTCCTGACGCTCCTGAACATGCTACCATTGATAGTGCTGAAGATACTTCCCTGGATATTCGAGGTACTGTTTTTGATCCAGCCTATCAAGTTCCTTTTGACTCTCTCAAACACTCATCACGGTTCAAGCGACCAGCTCCTCAAGCGGTTCAATCAGATGAGAGTCAAGCCTTCGGTCCCCTGCTTAAATCTGTTTTGGAGACAATTAGCGCTCAAGCTACTCAGAGTGAAGAATCCCTCCATTGGATTAAGGAAGACCTGGCAAAGATTGAAACTCACGTAATGAGCGCTCAGATTGCTCATATGCGTAGTTCAGCTCAAGCGGCAGTTGGTGAGTGCAAACAAGACTTTCAAGAAATGCAGGATGCTGCCCACGCAACCCAACTTGCCATGAAAGACGAACTTGAAAAGCGCCTTGCAACCCTTGAGATCTCTGTGAATGACGCCACCAGCGCTAAGCTTCTTGTTATGCAGGAACGCTTCGACAAGCGTCTGGATGACATCACAGATTCCTTATCTCAGATTGCTCATCAGGTAAGTGTACTCACAAACCACTTCTTAAAATCTGATGATGGCAATAAGGGGGAAGAGAAGAAGAAAGGAGAAAAGCGGAAAGCGTCCAGTTCAAAAGTTGAAGATCCTCCGTCTCCTAAGCGTCAAATGCCTCCCTCTAAGTCTGCGCTTAATCTCCCGTCTTGGATAACTGTTCTGAAACAAAGTTCATCCGGAGCGCCCAGTAGTACACTAAGGGAACCTCCTAGAGCGTTATATCCAAACCTACCAATTCCTACAAGAGCACTGCTTGAACAGTTTGACATTCCTCTTCAGAGAACATCCATTTCAGAACCTACAGATCCACAGATCTTAGCTGAAGAAAGAAAAATGACTGATTTTAGCCAAGCTTTTCGAATCTGCCTAAGGTACATTGGTATCGACCCAACTGACTGGGATAATCACTTTAAAGTATTCAAAAAGAGACAACAAGAAGAAAACAAGCTTATCATCAACAAAGATCATGAAGCAATGATGATCTTGGAAGACAATCTGACTGAAGCTATCCGAGCTGAAATGTCCAAGCGATACAGAGTTAGACCAAGTCATTAAAGCTTTCTGATTTTACATTATCTATATTCTTGTCTCTTATATCTTTAAATATTCAGCTGTAAAAATGCTTGTAATTCTCGATAAATATGAAATGCATTTTGTTTTTTCTTGCTGAAACATCTCGTTGAAGCGTAACTAACTTTAACTAACGTTTACTGATCAAAGCTAACTTTTACTTTTGGCTATCTAACTCTTGAACTATAAAAGAGTAAGTATTGCCATCATCAAAAAGGGGGAAATTGTTAGGAATTTCATGTTAGAAGTTTTGATGATGACAATTAAGTTTTTGTTAGACCTCAAAAAAAGCTGTAAGTTTATTTTCGTAGAAAACTTGTATAGGCTTTGAAGCGTTAGACTTGTAATAGATTTATTAGGCTTCGTTATCTTACTTTAGAGAGTTAGGCAAAATAGTCTTAGGCTGAGCGTCTGATGATTTCTGAGTGAGTTTATCAGTGGTAAAGTTCGAAGACTCAAGCGCCTGATCTCAGAAGATAGATACAGTCTCCAAGCGTCCACTTTGGCCAGCTATATCAAGCGTTACCTTATGGGACAGAAGTGATTTCACCTGAATTTACTTCTAAGTCCAGAAGGAGTTTAATGCAAATATTCTCAAAGCATTAAATACCAACGGGTATTAATTTCAAATGCATTAAATGTTGATAAGAGCATTTAATATGATAAGCAATGTCAGACGTACGGAGAAGCCACCCTATTGGACTGTCAACTATCTCAGACTGCAGCACCAACTTTCGTGCAGCAGATTTTCAGGAAAAAGGACAAAAGCTGTTCACTCGCGAAAGTGAGAGACACGCGCCAGTGCATGTGTCAAACGGACACTTTCTCCAAGAATACCTATAAATAGGACTTCAACAACAAACAAAAAAAAGGGCAACAATTTTATCAAAGCCAAATTGCTGTTGCATTAAAATCTCATTCCTTAAATTCTCAGAAAAGCCAGAAACTTCAAGAAACATCCAAATTGCTTTTCTTATATTCCTGAGACAGTCAACAAATATCTCAAACATTCTTTTTGAAGAAACCAGATTCCTACTGAGATATTACCAAGTTGTTTGAACTTCATCAAAATCAAACAAACCTTTTAGAAAATCCCATCCAAGCCTCGCGATCTGTGTGAAGTCGAAGTTGGATACTTGCATCATTTCTGGGTGAAAGAAGCAAGAGGGTTGAAGTGATTTGAAGCAGAAATCTGTGTGATCAAGGAGCTCAAGTCATCGACATCCATCTCTCCCTAATTTGTAGAAGATTCTGTGTGATTCTTTGAGAATCATTTTAGTGGATTGCCTCCAAGTGCAAAGGAGAAGAAGGACGTAGTTGGGATTACACCACCCAACGAACCTTACAAATATTGTGTTATTTACTTTTCAGTCATTTCATTCATCTATCATATCATTGCATAAGTAAAACACAATCAAAAGCTAAGCACCTAAGAAACATCTTGTGACGCTAAAACTTTCAAAGAGAAGACTCCAAAATCATTCCGCTGTGCTAACCCTGATTAAAAGAACTGAACGCTTAACCTACAAGGTCAAAGTATTCAATTCCTGAAGTCTAAGTTAACTTTATAAAACAGTCTTCATTAGACGCTTCACAAAGTCTCAAATATCTTACGTGAACGCTAAGGTGAAGCGTCACACTCTTCAAGCGCCTATCATTTCAAGCGTCCAAATACGTTTAATACGAAATCTTTTTTAAGTCGAAAAAGACTAAAGGGTCTATTCAACCCCCCCCCCCCTTCTAGACTCTTTCGTATGCCACTTGGGACCAACAGCCACCGACATCCCCTTCCAAGCAACTCTCGAGCCCCTATGATGCTTTTCCAAGAAAGTGATGATTTTGAGCCCAATCCCGCTTAAATAAAGCTTGAATGTAGAAAGTATCGAGCTTGAAATATACGACTCAAAAGACAATCCGAGTTTTTTTTCAGAATACGCCATCCTTGTTTTACTAACATGGCACGGTTGAAAGATCTTAGCTCTCGAAATCCCAAACCCCCTTACTCCTTGTCCCTACATAACTTCTTCCAAGCCACCCAATGATTTCTCGAGTTTCCTGATTGTGCCACCAAAAATTCACAATACCCGACACGATCTCCTTCAAAAAGTTCTCCAGAAATTGAAAATAACTAATAGAATAAGTAGGGATAGATTGAATAACCGCCTTTAACAATACTTTTTTACCCACTTGTGATAGAAACCTAGCATTCCAACCTTGAAAACGTGGTACATCCTCTCACGAATTGAGTCAAACACCTCATTCTTCGATCTAGCCACAACCGCCGATAACCCCAAGTATTTGTCATGTTTGTCCAATACTTGAACCTCGAGTCTATCATCCATCAGAGTATCTTTTTGCTAAAACACCATTACGACTTCTCAAAGTTAAATCTTTGGCCCGACACCACCTCATATTTCCTCAACATAGATTTTATGCTATAAAAAACTAAGGATGTGTCTTGCATAAAAATGAGTGTATCATCAGCAAACAAAAGGTGGGAGAACCGGGGTGCCCCTCTAGCAACTACCACTCCCTCGATCTCTCGATCTCTCCACCTCCTGTAATAAACCACTAAACACCTCTGCAACAAAGTAAGAATAAATATGGAGACAACTGGTCCCCTTAAGGGAGTCCCTGTTGTGGTTGCAAAAAACCAAACTGAGAACCATTAAACTTGAAAAAAAACGATACTGAAGAAATGCACATCATAATCAACTCAATGAAATATCTATGAAAGCCTATCCTTTCTAGTACATTTTCGAGAAAATTCCATCTTTTGCCTGCTTATTGTTTCTTAGAAAATGGTTAACCTCAAAAGCCACAAGAATATTATCAGAAATAAGATGACCCTAGATAAAAGCTGATTAAGATTTTGAAATAATAGAGTGAAGTAAAGGCTTAAGTTGATATGAAATACATTTTGAGACAAGCTTGTATATAACATTACAAAGGCTAAGAGGGCGCAGTTGGGACATAGATTCCGGACTATCACATTTGAGGATTAAAACAATACGAGTAAAGTTCATTTTTGGCATAAGATCGCGGTTGTTTAGCATATAAAGGACACACCGAGTGACACCCACCCCTATGATGTGCCAAAAAATTTTAGCCCGGGATTTATAGGAGTGCATTTGGCTAAGCGAGAAAGATACTTTGTTTGCCACATAGGGGCGTCGCAGCTGTCGATTCATCTCATCAGTCATCCGAGGTCTAAGGTCTCATCAAGGGCAGCTCTGGTAGGGCTTGTGGATGCTAAGATATCACAAAAGTAATCATTTATTATCCCCTTAACCTCTGTCTCTAAGTCCCATCAAACTCCATCTTTATCCCAAAGAGTGTGTATCTCATTTTAGCACTTTCTTTCTGGAGCTCGGGCACGAAAACAATTGTGTATTTCTATCCCCATCCCTCATCCACAAAACTCGACTCCTTTGATGCCACGCCGCCTCTTCCCTAGCCCGAATCTCATCTAACTCAAATCTAGCCCGGTTCACTCTAGCTCAACTGTCCGAACTCAAAACTTCAATTTGGCCATGTGTAATAAAGTTTCTAACGTGTCCTTTGTCCAGATGTCTCATTATCCCATTTAAAAAAACCAAATCTACAATTTTTGATGTTGTCTCAAACCCTTTCTATAGCCCCTAAGTCCGAATAGGTATTCCACAAGTCTTGAACCACTTGCTTGCATTGATCGGATCGTAGCCATAGAGCCTCAAAACGGAATTGTTTCTGTTTCTGTCTTGAGAAAAGACGAGGTGCCTGGGCTAATTCATGAGAAGCGGGGCATGGTCTGAATAAGCAGACACAAGATGTGTGACTTTCGCACTTGTGAAAGTCTCGCACCACTTCGAATTAGCACGAGAAGGGTCTAGCCTTTCTTTAACCATGTGGGGGTAATCCTACAAGTTGCTCCAAGTGTAAGTATACCTCGTGAAACCCAAGTCATGAAGATCACAATGTGATACGGTGTCCCTGAAATTTTGAATTTTCCAAATATCCTTAGGATGACCTCTTTCCTTCTCTGATTGATATAGAATTTTGTTGTAATCCCCTGCTACTAGCCAAGCACTATTCCATCTCGACCAAAGTTGTTTTAGAAGGTCATATGTAACCCTTCTCTTTGCAACATCTGGTTCCCTGTAGAAACCCGTAAAATGCCACTCTACCCCATTCAAATCCACATTAACTATGACATCAATGTGATTCTTTGTGAATGATTGGAGAACTACATCTACTTTCTTATCCCATAGCAGGTTGAGTCCTCTCCCTATGCCTTTCGATTCAACACAAACCCCAAACATATCTGTTAAAATCTTAAGATGATCAAACTTACTATTTTTACATTTTGTTTCCCATAAGAACACAAGCGAGGGTTTTTGAAGCTGGATAAACTCCACCTTATGTCGAACTGCCCATGGATCCCCAAAGCCATAGCAGTTCCAAACGGAAACTCATTGAGATCAGGGAGACTGCGCATGTCGGATAATAGTTTGTTTGGAAAGGGGAGACTTCTGCTCACCTTGGGGGTCAGAGATTTCAATCAACTTTCGTTTTGAAAAAGTATGCAATGTTTTATTAAAAGATTGTGTCAACGGACGCTTGATAAGTGGAAAAAGTGGTTGAGGCAAGATTGGAGATGAAGCAAACTGAAGAAGGGAGTTTATAAGGATAGGACTAACAATGGTTTGACTACGAGATTTGTTTATGATTGGGGTTTGGGTGTTTGACTTGTATTGAGACGCAGGAGGTGAGTTAAAAAAATGTAGAATCACTACGGGGCATAGCTATGGTGGAAAGACGCGATATAAAATTAATTCTCGGCACTTGGATAAAAAAAATTCAAAACAATTTTAAGGCGTTGAAACTTTGTTCACTGATATGCATAGATCCATTTCCCGACTCCCCTTCATCTTCAACTATGAGAGATTTTGATTGACCTCCAAACTAGACATTTTGAAAATGACGCTCCTTTTCCAGATAAAGAAAAGCTTCATGATCATGAGATTTTGTAAAATGTTGAAATTTTTCAAACCTTGGGGAACACTACGTGTCTATGATATGTTTGGGCTAACTTGGCGATGATTGAGGTCCTCCAAACCCAGCCCCATACTTAGTTTCTTCGGCCCCGCGTTACCCATTAAACTCCCCTCTTTTTATCAATGGTTGAACCCCTGATTGAAAGATGGGTTTTCAAATAGAAGAAGCTCGAAGGAAGGGGCCAAAAGGTAAGGTTCCGGCTCCACGAAATCATCATCATAATGAAGCTCACAGAAACCCTTCGTGTGCCCAATGATTCCACAAAGGTAACAAAAATTGGGGAGCCTTCGTAAGTGATCCGAGCTCGAATGGATTCCTTAGACCGACATTTAAGGGTTATGAAACGTTGTAGAGGTTTGGTGATCTCTATACTTGCTCTCAACCTTAGCGCATTTCCCTAACCCTATCCCATTTTTTGGCGAACCAAACTAAATAAACGCTCCAATCTTGTTTTCCAAGAACTCCGCCAACTCCCTCATTTGTATATACAACCGCAAATTCAGAATCTGGATGTAGAAATCTACCCAGTCTAGATTAATGGAAAGTGGGTTTTCTGTCTCATGCAAACAACTAAGACTACTATCTGATTGTCAAAATTCTAAGGGGCATTCTCTATGACCCAATCTCTATCCCTGATGTGATCGAAGATAACCATGAACCGTTGATCATCCACTTTTTTGAATTTAAGTTTCTTCACAAAATTGAACGCGGCCATTAGAGTACCCACCATAGCCTTGAAGTTAAATCTTCTCTTTGTAGCCACACAACCCACTAAAATATGTCCCTGAAGTTTTTTACCCTGTTGCCATAAGTGTTGAGGGATTTCAGCTTCTCTTTCATCTTTTGTAGAAAGGGATAATAAATGCTCCGTATAGGATATTTTCGAATCCATGCTAGAAAAACCAAAGAAAATAGAGAAAATAGCTAAAAAAATAGCCGAATAGGACAAAAAATAGCAAGAGGACGGATGTGCAGAGGTCCATCTTCATGAAAAATAACACGTGACGACAATAGCTGGGTCACCCTCTTGCCAAAAGCAAAACCAAATCTGAGCGCATGGAAAACCGAGCAAACGGAGTGCTCACCAACGGGAAGAAATCACACTCGTATTTACACTAGCCCATACCCCCATGTGCAAGAGAGATCTTCAGATATCGTATTTTGAAAGACATGAGAAAGAGGAAAAAAACATAGTAGACGTACCAAAATCCTAACCCTAGATGCTCTCATGAAGAGAGAGAGAAAATTGGAAATTTCTAGTTATGCTACACCAAAGATGGTTATATACTATATTAGAATAATAGTATGGGGAGATTAAGATAATCCTTGTTTATTGAATTTTACATATTGAAGGATTCCAACAAGATCCTTATTTAAGTTTGAGGTATATTTCACAAGTACTACATAACATTATATTTCAAACTCTATGTTCTAGAAAATCAGTTCTATTTTTGTTGCTATAATAAAAAGCTACCCATTAGTACATAAACATATATTATTCTTAAATTCGAATTTGATAAAACATTCAGGAAAAAAAATTAATTATTTCATTTAATTTTTTTTGAAAGGTGTGACAAAATAATTTTGTATATCAGTTGTCAAAAAAAACTT
This sequence comes from Buddleja alternifolia, assembly GCA_019426215.1. Classification (NCBI taxonomy): domain Eukaryota; kingdom Viridiplantae; phylum Streptophyta; class Magnoliopsida; order Lamiales; family Scrophulariaceae; genus Buddleja; species Buddleja alternifolia. The sequence continues at coordinate 41,676,968 of CM033394.1, forward strand.
AAATTAATAATATTTATTTATGAAATCTTACTACATCTAGGAATAAAAAATAAAAAAGTTAAACTCACTAAAGTTCAAAAACCATAATAATATTAAAAGTTTATTACCCTAAAAAAAAAAAATCAAACTTGCACTTCAAAGATTTTCTGAAAAGTGCAACAAAGTAATTTTGTTTGTCACTGATGTAGGTGGAAATCGGGATTTAGGCCAAGCTGATAAAGCCAAAACTTAATGTGCTAAAACCCATTAAGATAGTTGACCATTTCTAGAAGATATCCGACCCGAGCTGAAAGACCTGGAAGTCCTGCCAACCTGGATCTGTGGGTAAGACAAATCAATATATACCAAGGCTGGAGACAAGATCTAATTAAATAGAAGACTTTCCATAGCAAGATAAAGAAATTAAGCCCAAGATCTCTGATTAATTATGCCTAATCCCTTGATTGGATCTAGCCTAATTAGGAATACTATAATTAACCTTAATTACTTTATGTAATTAAGGAAGGAAGACCAATCATTGAAGTAACTACCATGTTGAAGATTCCTTGTATAAATAGTCACTCTAAAGGATGAATGAAGGAAGAATTCATTGTAAAATAAATACAACCTATAGAGAAATTGTTAGGAAATTTCATGTTAGATGTTTTGATGATGACAAGATAGGATTCAATGTTAGACTCCAAAAATACAATGTAAGTTTCCGTTTTTTATAGATTGATGTATAAGCGTCTGAAAGTTGTAATTTATTATAGGCTTGTAATGTTTATCTTTGTAGAATTAAGACTAAGTCTTAGTGACTGAATCGCTAGTAGAATTCTAGGTGAGTCTATTAGAGAAGAAGTTGAAGACCAGAGTCTGAAGTCAACCAGAGATAAAGATTTTCTTCTTAAGCGTCTGTCAAATGCTAAAAGATCTCATTTCAGGATTTATGGATCAAGTGCTCGAAATCCCTTAAGCGACTTATGTCAGAATCACCTGAAATAAATCCTCAAGTCATGAAGGATTTAAATGCAATCATTCCACGGGCATTTATTTCCAACGGGAATTAAATTCAAAATGCATCAAATGCCTGATAAGAGCATTAAATGTGATAAGCTAATGTGACTTGTGGACAAGCCACCTTTTGACCAGACTGTCAGAAAATTTAGAATTTCAGATGCTCCCGTCCAATCGGCTTCAACGAACTTTCAGGAATGTCAGAGAAAAGGTATACTCACGCGCTCCGTGAAAGGCACGCTCCTACATGTGTCCAACGGACAGATCCCAAGAAATTGCCTATAAATACCTTACCCCAGCAAACCCTAAAAACACACAAGATACGTACGAAAAAAAAAAGAGAAACTATTGCCAAAAATCTTACGTACATTTTCTGGGAAAAAGCTTAGAAACTTCATAACCAAATCTTTCAAGCTTTTTATCTACATTCCAACAGTCACAAATATCTCAAACATCTTCCAAAGAATAAATTCAAATTCCAACTGAGATATACAAAGTTGTTTGATCTTTTCAAAAAAACAAACAAAAACCCTAGTGACAAACCTCAACCTTTCATCTGAGTGAGAAAAGTTGTTGAATCCTTTCAGACAGTATTTCTGAGTGAGAGAAGCTCAAAGAAGACGATCTTTATTGGTGCTGAAGTCTGTGTGATCAAGGAGCCCAAGATCATTTTCACCCTTTACTATTGTGTAGAAGATTCTGTGTGACTCTTCGAAAATCATTCTAGTAAATTCCTCCAAGTGAAAAAGGAGAAGAAGGACGTAGCTGGGATTACACCACCCAATGAACCTTATATATCTTGTGTCATTTTTCTTATTTGCCTTATTACTATTTTTATTACATCATTTATCTTTGAAAGAGACAAGTTAAAGTGCAAAGCGATTAAATTAACTAAAAGAACGCTAAAAACTCATTTCCGCTGTGCTAACCCTGATTAAGCGATCTAAGCGTTGCCCTACTTTGGTAAACTGCTAAAATCATTAAGTCTAAGTTAACTTTTCTGAAGCGTCTGACCCAAGCGCTCAGTTATTCAAAGCGTTCAAACGTTTAAAGTGATACGAAATTTTTGAAGTCGAAAAAGACTTCAGGGTCTATTCAATCCCCTCCCCCTTTCTAGACCCTTTCGTATGCCACTTGGGACCACCAAGTGGTATCAGAGCGGTTGAAGTAGAAACCTAAGCATTTCCAAGCGTAACTGCTTGTTCAGATCTATTTTTTTTTAATTAATCGCTTTTAAAATCTCTCTTTAAAAACATCTCATTATGGCTTTTAACAAAATGCCTAAGTTGGTAGAATCAAACTATGATTCTTGGGAACTTAGAGCATTCGCATATTTATGTTCATGCGATAATGAAATGTGTGATGTGATTACAGATGGCCCCATTCAGATTATGAAAGTTGTAACTCGAGCCCCTGGAGCGACCGAGGCTACTCCAGATGGTTATGTCGAGAAACCTAAGACAGAATGGACGCCAGAGGATAGAAAAAGAGCTAATCTGGATAATGTTGGACGAAGTGCACTTTACTCAGCGCTAGGAGATAACAATGCATTGTTCAACAAGATCAAGCAATGTAAAACCTCCAAAGAAATATGAGATAAGTTGGCTATTGTGTGCGAAGGTTCAGCACAAATGAAGAAGAACAAGCTCTCCATAGCCATGCAAAGATTCGAGCATTTCAAAATGCCCAGTGAGACGCTAGAACAATTGGACGCAAGATTCACGTTGCTCATTACCGTGTTAGCGTCATTAGACAAAGAATTGACCAACAAGGAAATGGTCAATAAGATTTTCAGAAGTCTTCCAAGTAAATACTTGATCAAGACGGGTGCTATGAGAGAATCACAAACTTTGGACACTCTTACTCCAGAACATGTGTTTTCAGAGTTAAAGGCATTTGAATTCGAATTAGGTGAAGTCAGCGACACAAGAACTTCAGCAACTGAATCAGGAGCTTTAATCGCTACCTGTTAGGAATTTCATATTAGATGTTTTGATGATGACAAATAGGACTTCCTGTTAGACCCCGAAAAGTGTAAAAGCTTTCATAGAATGTTATGTATAAGTACCTGAAAGCTTATTTATCTTAGGCTTATAGTATTTATCTTTGTAGAATTCACTAAGTATGTGACACTAAATCACTTAAGAAAATTCTGGGTGAGTCTACCAAGTGATGAAGGTGAAGATCAAGCGTCTGAAGCTACAATAGATAAAGATATCTTGAAGCGTCCGTCAAACGCTTTAGGGATTATCCCAGTGCTCAAACTAAGAATGGATAACTCAGGCCGAATACTCAACATCAAGTGAAATGACGGAATTCTCAGTAAGACCATCAAGAAAAGATTGAAGAGTAAGCGTCTGAAATAAAGAGAAGAAACTCAGGATCAGTCCAAGCGTCTGTCCAATACAAGAGAATAACTATTCTCTTCAGCAAGCGTCCAAAAGGTTAAACCAACACAACCTACAAAGAACGTAACCTGAAAACTCAAACCCAAAACCATCCAAAGACTTAAAAATGCATGAATCAAACGGACGAATTATTTCCAACGGAAATAAGACAAGATGCATTAAAAGTCGGATAAGTGCTATTAAAATATAAGCACTATAACGTATGGGTAAGCCATTCTTTTGACCGAAACTGTCAGAAGTTATGAAACCAAGAACATGCCTAACAAATTAAGTATACCCAAAGTTAGAAATGTCTGAACTCAAGGAATGTTTGGGGAAACGAGACTCCAACCGTGTCAAACGGACAAAAAAACCACCAATACCTTATAAATAGCTCTTTCAACAAACAAGTAAAAAAAAGGTACACACAAAAAAAAGCAAGAAATACCTACTTTGTTGAAAGAAAAGCTTACTGAAAATCATAGCCAAATATCCATATAAGCTTTTCACAAATATTCCAGAGACAGTCACCCATATCTCAAATCTCTTTTTAAGAAGAACCTATACTACCATTGAGATATCCCCAAGTTGTTTGAACTTTCCAAAAACAAACAAACCCGTGACCAAAACCATCAACACCTTTCATCTGAGTGAGAAAGCTGGTTGACTTGCAAGCAATATTTTTGTGTAAAAGAAGCTTGTTGAAGTTGATCTCTATTGGAGCTGAAATCTGTGTGACCAAGGAGTTCCGAGATCAAGAGTAACTTGCACCATTTCTGAGTGAAAGAAGCAAGGGGATAGAAGGTCTTTAGTGGAGCTGAAATCTGTGTGACCAAGAAGTTCCGAGATCATATCCAATCTCCCTCTATCTTGTAGAAGTCTCTGTGTGACTCTTCGATAATCATCATAGTGGAAAAAACTCCCTGATAAAAGGAGAAGAAGGACGTAGCTGGGATTACATCACCCAGTGAACCTTACAAATATCTTGTGTCATTTACCTCTTTAAGCATTCATTGTTTTACTGATTTACTATTCATATTGCATACATTCTGATAAAGTCTTAAAACAACTAAGCGACTACTTTCGATTAATTAACCGAACGCTAAGCTATAAAATACTTCCGCTGTGCTAACTCTGATTTAGTGACTAAACTCTGCCCTACTTTGATAAGCGTTGAAATCACCGAGTCTAAGTTAACGTTTCTCAAGCGCCACATCCAGCGCTTAAACTTGTCAAGCGTTCAAATACTTCAAAGTGATACGAACTTTTAAGAAGTCGAAAAAGACTTCAGGGTCTATTCAACCCCCCAAGTTGACCGAGTCAAATTATGACTCTTGGAAGGTCAAAGCGTTTACTTATTTGTGTTCATGTGATGATGAAATGTGTGATATCATTTCAGATGGGCCAATCAAAATATACAAAGTTATCACCAGAGCGCCCGAAGCCACAGAAGAAACACCTGACGGTTATGTGGAGAAGCCCAAACAAGAATGGTCCACCGATGAGCGGCGACGAGCCAATCTAGACAATGTCGGTCGGAATGCATTATACACAGCCATTGGTGACAATGACAACTTATTCAACAAAGTCAAATCATGCAATACAACTAAAGAAATTTGGGATAAGTTGGCTACTATTTGTGGTGGCTCAGCACAAATAAAGGAAAACAAATTATCAATTGCCAAAGCAAAATTCAACGGCTTCAAGATGCTACCTAATGAGACGCTAGAGCAATTAGACATGAGGTTTACAGCCCTTGTCACTGAACTAACATCTCTGGGTATGGAGCTACAAAATCGAGAAACAGTGGTCAAAATCTTTAGAAGTCTTCCAAGCAGATTCCTGATGAAAACAACTGCAATGAGAGAATCAAACAATCTGGACAGCCTAACTCCAGAAGATGCTTTTTCAGAACTCAAAGCATTTGAGTTTGAGCTGAATTCGGCCAGTGATGCAGTAAGTAATCCAGTGATCGAATCTGGAGCGCTAATGGCATCAATCAAAGGAAAACCTATCAAAGAAAAAGGTTCGGATATAAGTGAGGAAGAAGAACTGGCGCTTCTAAATAGATTCAGGAAATTCTTGAAATATGAAAAGAAGGGAAACAGTCCTAAGCACCCAGGACAAAGTTCATATCAAGCGCTTCCTCAAATACAACCACAATATCAAGCGCCTCACTATCCTGCGTCCTCCTCCCTAGCGCCAATTCAATATCAAACTCCTTCTCAGCAAGATCTCTCAGCGCCTGCAGCGTTAAACCAACGATCCACAAGATTAACAAACGAACAAAAGATGAAGACCAATCTTTGTTACAACTGCAGGAGACCAGGGCATTTCCAAGTTAATTGCCCATATCCAAGTGTGTCTAAACCTACAAAGCAAGATCACGCGGATAGAAACCAATTCAGGAGCAACCTGAGACAACAAGGCTTGCTAGCAGAATCAGAACCTCTCTATACGCCTGAAGAGGACTTAAATCATCAGATGAAAGCAGCGATGATGAACCATCAAAGGACTCAGCATTCATTTGTCTCATGGCAAGAGAAAATGAAGCATCTAACGACTTACCATCTGAGGTAACCACTGATTTGTATCATCCTCTCTCTTATGATGAATTACTTGACAAAGTAAAGGAATATTATACAGATTGTCAAGATGCCACCAAATTATTCCAAAATCACCATTGTATTATTTCAGCACTCAGAAGTGATAACTTAACGCTCAAAGCAGAGTTGCAAATTCAGCAACAGTGCATTGAGAAAAACCAATCACTCGAGAGTGAAATTACTCAGCTAAAAGGTGATCTTGATATAATAGTCAAAAGAGAAGCTGAAATGGTCGCTAAACTTGCCAAATCAGAGCAGCTTATCTCTTCATTATCAAAAGCGTCTAGAACGCTAGATAATGTGACTAAAGTAACCAGGGCATTTGGTGAAAAGACCGGTCTAGGTTTTGATAAATTTAGTTATAAAGCCAAAGCGTCCAATGTTACAACAATCAACAAAGGAAAAGGTGTAATCTTTGTTGAAGAAAGTTCAATCAGACAAACGCTGAATGAATCAACAAATACTGGTACAAAAGCTAATGATAAAGTCAACACTGACTCAGGCAAAGGAAAGACCAAAGCGAATGTCTCACAAAAGAAAATATATCCAAACGCTCAAAAAGCTAAGGAGATATTTTCTGCCAGTGAATCAAACGTTAAGCGTCCCGCACCAAAAGTGCATCCTAAGCCAGTACCAAACAGAATCAAACGTCTATATCCAAAACAATCCAGTTCATATTATCAACACTATGATAATTATGATTACGATTATGATTATTACTATAATCAAGGATATTTCTATACATCTAGAAAAAGTATGCAACTCAAAACGAAACCCAAGAAGGCCAATCTTTCTCCCATAGTGAAGACAAGGCAAATATGGGTTCCGAAAAATCTAATTCACGTCACTAACAAAGAAGGACCCAAAACAAAATGGGTACCTAAAGGAAATTAGATCTGCCCTTTTGAATGCAGGTACCTAGAGCCAACACCGACGCTTCAGTATGGTACATAGATAGTGGATCATCGAGACACATGACTGGATCAAAGGATCTCTTGATCAACTATCGTGCAACCAATGGTCCTCAAGTTATATTCGGCGATAATTCTAAAGGTAAAACTAAAGGTATAGGTATCATGCATAGGGGGAACATCATGATCAATGATGTATACTATGTTGAGGGTCTTAAACATAATCTCCTAAGCATAAGTCAATTCTGTGATAAAGGCTTTGAAATTAAATTTTCTAGTGACTTGTGCGAGATAATCGATGTTAAGACAGGATCTACTAAATTAAAAGGAAGAAGAACAAACAATGTATACTTAGTAGATTGGGATTCAACATTAGATAACAACCCTACATGTTTCGTAGCTAAGAATCAAAACGAATTAGGTTGGTTATGGCACAGAAAAATGAATCACCTCAATTTCAAAACAATCTCTCAATTAATATCTCTAAATCTCGTAGAGGGATTACCTAAAGGTTCCTTTAATAAAGATCGCTTATGTGATGCCTGTCAAATGGGTAAACAAGTTAAATCATCTTTTAAGAAGAAGCTTCATCTATCGACCTCTCGAATACTTGAATTACTACATTTAGATTTGTTTGGTCCTATTCAAATCATGAGCGTTAGTGGTAAAAAGTATTCACTAGTAATAGTTGATGATTTTTCACGCTATACATGGGTAGAATTTCTAGCATCTAAAGATGAAACTAGTGCCAAGCTCACCTCTCTAATTCGTCAACTACAAAACTCAAAAGATCTAAAAGTGACAAGAATTAGAAGTGATAGAGGAACTGAATTTACTAACCATATTGTTGAGAAATTTTGTAAAGACTTTGGAATACTTCATGAGTATTCAGCACCTAGAACACCTCAACAAAATGGAGTTGCTGAACGACGGAACAGAACGCTTAAAGAAGCCGCTAGGACTATGTTAGCCGAGTCTAAGATGCCTCAAAGGTTGTGGGCCGAAGCTATCAACACTGCTTGCTACACTCAGAACCGGTGTATGATCAATAAGCAACATGAAAAGACTCCATATGAGTTATGGAAGGGACGTAAGCCGAATGTTTCATACTTTCATGTATTTGGTTCAAAATGTTTCATTCATAACAATGGTTCCCAAAGCCTAAAGACATTTGATCCTAAAGCAGATGAAGGAATCTTTCTAGGTTACGCCAAAAATGGAAAGAGCTTTCGCATCTTAAATAAAGTCAAATCGAAGGTTGAAGAATCCATTCATGTTGTGTTTGATGATGCTAACCAAGAACCGAGTAAGGTTAATATTAATGATGCAGGAATTGAAGATTTATCTCAACAAGCGTCACAAATCAATCTGTGTGATGATAGTGATATTGATGAAGATAATGAAATCATTGTACCTAATCCTAAGACTACTCGTAAAGACATCAACGATGACATTGCAAGAAACGCTGATGATCATGAAGGGAATGTTCATCAAGAGCAAACTCAAACTATAAACACTGAAGCGCCTACGCAAGGAATTGGTCAAGCGCCTGCACAGTTTAATCAAACGTTAGATCAATCTCTTAACCCGTTCCAACCAGACAGAAAATGGCTCAGAGACCATCCACCAGAACTAATTATTGGAGATATTGGAGCACCCGTTAGAACAAGAGCCGCTACAATAAATGAGGCCATGTTTGCAAGCTTCCTATCTCAAATGGAACCAAAGAAAGTGGATGAAGCGCTTAACGATCCAAGTTGGATAGAAGCCATGCAAGAAGAGCTAAACCAATTTGAAAGAAATGAGGTATGGACGCTAGTACCAAGACCAACCCACCAAGGGGTCATTGGAACTAGATGGGTCTATAGAAACAAAATGGATGAGAATGGGATTGTGATTAGAAACAAAGCCAGACTCGTAGCTCAGGGATACTGTCAAGAAGAGGGCATCGACTTTGATGAAACATACGCTCCAGTTGCCCGTCTTGAAGCAATCCGCATGTTTCTAGCGTTTGCAGCATTTAACAAATTTACAGTGTATCAAATGGACGTAAAGAGTGCATTTCTGAATGGTAAACTCCAAGAAGAAGTATATGTGGAGCAACCACCAGGATTCATCAACAACCATGGGAAAAGCATGGTTTACAAATTGGACAAGGCACTCTATGGTCTTAAACAAGCACCACGAGCATGGTATGACACTCTTTCTATCTTCCTTATAGGTAAAGGCTTTTCAAAAGGCAGCGTTGACACAACGTTATTCAAAATTACCCATAATGGAGATATTCTCCTAGTTCAAATTTATGTTGATGATATTATATTTGGATCTACCAATAAGCGTCTATGTGAGAAATTTTCGAAGATGATGCAAGATCAATTTGAAATGAGCATGATGGGTGAATTAACTTTCTTCCTAGGATTACAAGTTAAACAACTCCCTAATGGCATATTCATAAATCAAACTAAATATACTAGAGATATGATCAAGAAATTTGGTATGGAAAATGCATCACCTTCAAAAATTCCAATGAGCCAAACGCTTAAGCTAGATAGAGATGATAATGGAAAGAAAATTGATATCACTAACTATAGAGGTATTATTGGATCACTTCTTTATCTTACAGCTAGTAGACCTGATATTATGTTCTCAGTATGCATGTGTGCACGATTTCAAGCTGATCCTAGAGAATCACACTTAATTGCTGCTAAAAGGATCCTTAAGTACCTAAAAGGCACACAAAATGTGGGCTTATGGTATCCTAGGGATTCTCCTTTTGAACTAATTGGTTATTCAGATGCAGATTTTGCAGGATGCAAAATAGATAGAAAAAGTACTAGTGGAACATGTCAATTTCTAGGTGATAGACTAATTTCATGGCATAGTAAGAAGCAACAGTCCATCGCTACTTCCACCGCTGAAGCTGAGTATGTAGCCGCTGGAAGCTGTTGTGCACAGATCCTTTGGATGAGGCAACAACTTAGAGATTATGGAATAATCCTAGATCCAACTCCTATCCATTGTGACAATCAAAGCGCCTTAGCAATGACTCAAAATCCAGTTCTTCACTCTAGAACCAAACACATTGACATTCGCTATCATTTTCTACGTGACCACGTTCAAAAGAAAGATATCTCCATGCACTTCATTGGTACAGAAAAGCAACTGGCAGATATCTTCACCAAAGCGCTTAACGAACAACGTTTTCTCACTTTAAGAAGTGAACTAGGTATGATTGATCTAAATGCTTAATCATTCGAAACATCATACTTTTATTAGGCATGAAATTTAGGGGGAATTCACTGTATGTTATGTAATTTATGGGGAACCTACATAGGGGGAACCTTAAAAGAGCTAACTATACTTAAGTGAATATGACCAAAAATGTTTTCCCTTGCATCGGTCATACGCACTTAGCACCATACACTTAAATCCTTTTGACGCTTATTACACAAATCTGTCTTAGCGTCGGCACTTCTTTCAAAATAAACTAAACACTTAACTTTATTCCCGGCTAAAGCACTTAGTAAAAAGACCCTTTAAAAGCAAGCGTACATTACCCTACGCTAAAACGAGAAAGTGGATTAGTCAATCAATGCAATTAATGCTGACTTGACATTCCTCACCCTTCGCTCAAGAAAACCCATGGGTACTCATGACGTTTTTCAAAGATGGTTCAGCACATGTACACGCGTCAGTACAATTACCATGTATCTTAGACGAATACAACCAGCGCTGAATATTTTAAACCAAAAGTAAAACACTACTACCAAGACATAATGATAAGTACTGGGAAACTGTGTCCTCATACACAGGAATAATTCTATATGTTACAATGACCGCTAAAGCACAAAATGTTACTTGAAAGAGAACCTCAAGATTCTCAAGCGTCCACATAACACTGAATTGTTTCAAGCGTCATTCTGAATAGGTCCGGACGCTTTAACAAATTTTTGGCGGGTATTTGAATAGTTGTTCAAAATTATGGTTCCCGAACAGTTTTCATAAAGAACGTATCCGCTTTTCATGGGCACACGTATCACTCTCAGTATATCAAAAGTCTCTGTTTCAAACTTTTAATCGGACTTCAAAATAGTATATGTGGAAGTTACTAAAAGAAACCGTGCCTATTTAATCTAAATTCACGTCCACAGTTATATTTTAATGGCTGAGATTTATATTCCTCCACGTGTCAACATCTCAAACTTCAAACACAAAGAACATTCAAATTGAAGTATCTCAAAAAACACACTTTCTGCAGAACACAAACACTCTTATACTCTATTACATTCGTGCAAGAAAAATTCTCTCTCTTTCTCAAAAACAAAAATTTTCATTCGTAATCTCTGTCTACTTCTCACTAATGGCACCCAAGAAAGCTACTGCTGGAACCACTGAAGTTGTTGTTAAGGTCACTGAAGGCCTTATAGTTGATTGGAAGTTTCTCTATGAAAACCCCCAAATTGATTTAACGGAAATGATGGATTCTGTAGCAGAGGCTGGGCTTCAGAAATTTCTCACAAAATACTCGTATATGTTTCCTGAAGAACTAGAATTTTTCTGGAGAAATGCTCGACTGTCTGACGATGAGACTTCCATCACTTGTTTGTTTCCTGTCTCCAAGAAGGAATCAAAGACGTTCACTCTCTCTGCGGCCTCTATTGCCCAGAATTTCTCTCTACCTAATGCTGGAGCCACTTTAGACACTATCACTGAAGAACAAATTCAAGAAGTCTGGACTCAGATTAGCGCTTACGATGATGTTCCATACAAACCGTACTTTGAGAAGAAAGATATAGTGAACAGGTATCGAGTCTTGGCTGATTTCTGCAGTAAAAACATTGAATGCAGAGTGGGAACCTTCGACAAAATCAACCCAACCCAGTTCCAGATGATGACTGCCATCCTGCTCAAGATAAAAATCAACTGGAGCGCCTATATATTCAGCAGGTTCAGAGACAGTCTACGCACTTCAAACAGACCTTATGGTCTAGTTTTAAGTGATCTAATTTTTCGAGCAGAGTGCACCTCTTCAGCAGGAGTCACCGTGGCCAAGCATAAGTTCTATGGGCCAAGAATCATCAATAATCTCTTCAATCCACCCAAAGTTGGAGGTGCTGCTAAGCCTCTCTCTGAGCGCCAAGTTGTCCGAGCAGCGTCAGATGAGGAGGCTGAGCGTCCAGATCAGGAGAAAGCCAAACGTAATGTGAAGCGTCCCACTGTCACAAAGAAACGGGCTCCTCGAAAGCCCAAGGCTCAACCTATCAAAAGCGATGAAGATGACGAGGATTCTATACCCCTCATTAGTCGGAAAGATCTGGAAAAGGTTCTCAAAAATATTGACTTTGAAGAACCTGCAGTTCCACAGACTCAAGCGTTCCCCGCCGAAGGTATAAATGTGAAGCGTATCTTCAAGAGACGTAAGCGTCCAACTGCTGCCATTTCTTCTGAGGCTACACAAAGTGATCAAGCCATAGCTGCTGTCCCGATATCATCCTTTGAAACACCAGTTGATGTCCATCTGGATGTTGATATGGCCCACATTGTGGCCATCGCACATGAAGCTGCCATCGAATCTACAAATCTCGAGCCTGATGAACCTGAAATCCCAAGGGTTCAACCATTGCTTGCATTACCTAGTACAACAGAGGCACGCTCAGAAGGTCAGAGCGATGCTAACGACGTTGTGATTCATCGACATTTCTTCAAGCTGGATCCCTTAAAGACTATCGATCACTCAGTCGATTATTTGCCTCCAGCGCCCGCAGAGACCTTCATACCTGCAGGATACAATGAAGAAAGTCTTATCAATGCCGAAAATGATATCGCCAAGCTCATAAAGTTTGATCTGGCTGTACGCAACACTCTCTTTAACACAGCCTCAACCCCAGCTGATGAAGCTTACTACACAGCTCTTGAACTCGGGAAGACTCCCAAACACATCCCGGCTTCCGTAACTCTCCAAGCACAGCGGCAAGGAGGCAAGACTCCTAGAGCTGATGTTGATTTAGCTTATTATCTGGACTGTGGGACAAGCAAACCCACTGGCTTCGCTCTCAGAGACTACAACATCAGAGTCTATGAGCGTCAGGATAAGCTTCTGAACCCAACGGAAGGGCTACTAAACAGAGAAGGCTATTCTCACTCTCCAACACTGGTCAAAAGCAGGGAAAACAAGCGCTCAGCTAATCCTCTCCTCCTGTGGAAGAATAAAGGAGTACATGCCGGTGAGCGTCCAGCTTCCCTGACCGAGATGATTCAACTTGAAACCGATGCATATTTTGACTGCGTCTGGAACGCTAACTACCAACCAGACAGGTATCGTTTTGAATCCATCTGTGATATTCATCACCAAGGGTTTCGTGCTATACTTAATGCAGGAACTGAGTATTGTATGACTGAGATAAGATGGGCTGAAGCTTACATGGGTGACACGTATAAATTTGAAGACTTGGTTAGTGCTCCCCATCTGTTCAGAATAGGGATTCATGATAAAAAGACCAAATTTGCACGCTACATGCTAACGCAGCGCCAACATAGACTTGGACCCGTTCTGAAGCTGCCTCTGATCCGCCATCAACCTGAACACCGCTTAAGACAAGCATTGCACAAACTGGCCAACTCTTCTCTACGCTTTGCTGATCAAGCGTCCACCAGCGGTTCTTCTCCCCTGTCCTGTCTGAACTTCACCCCTAGCCACTGTGAAGACAACTTTTCTTTCATGATGGCAATTATGCCTCCAGTCTCCCTATTCGACAAAATCTTCACAGAAAATCTGCGACAATGGAATGGCTCTCGGATCAATCCTTTCAGAGGATATCCACTTCTTCCGTCTATTCGACAAGAAGTCTTCAGTCACTATGATTTTGTTTTATCGCTGCTAGAAAGATCTCAAGCGCTTGCTTCAGCCATCTACCCATACTTGGAAGAGTATTACCGGCTCCACGTTCCCGACTCTCGGAAACCGAAGACTCTCCCAACAGATCGGCTAATTGGCTTCTCACAACACTATTGCCCAGATGCCTTATTCTCCATCTGCCAAGCGCCCTCCAAAATCTTTCCCACTCATGTGCTGGATATCCTCGGGCCAATGTATATCAGGGCCCTGGATAGTCCTATCAGAACGTTCATTCAAGGTACTTATCTCCCCACTCTACATTTGAATGAACTTCTACAGATTGCTACGTATCCATATGCAGATGAGCCGTTTGCCAGCTTGGACTTTCGGTTTACGGACTTTAGCCGTATAGAATCAGAATTTACTGCAGCACCAGCTGACACGTTACCTGCTCCTGAGCGCTTATTAGAATTACCTCAAGCGCCTCATTTCCCCAGTCCAACTGAATCCGACTCTACTGCATCCACCGAGTCCAACACTGCCCCAGAGCTTCGAGGAACAGTATTTGATCCTACTTATCAAGTACCTATTGAATCTCTCAAACACACATCTCGTTTTAAGCCTCGAGTCAGCACTGCAATTCCCGACGCTCAACCGTCCATGACTGAATGCCTCACTCAAATACAGCAACTATCTACAGCTACTCAGGCAAGTCATGTGGCTTTAACCAATGATCTACAAGACCGGTTCACGGCTCTAGAGACCTCTCTCACAGACGCTAATCACGCTCAACTCCTGGTCATGAAAGAACATTTCGACCAGCGTCTAACCACTCTTGAGGCCTCTGTCGCTCAGATTGCTACTCAAGTCAGTCTTCTTACTCAGCATTTCATACAGACTGATGATGGCAATAAGGGGGAAAAGAAGGGAGAAAAGAGGAAATCGTCAACATCTAAAGATCAAGTTCCTCCTCCACCATCCAAGCGTCAACATATTGATACTTCTCTCACACTGAGTACAGAACCAAGGTATCCCTATCCCTCTTGGGTAACTACATCGGTTGAAGCGTCCAATAAGAAAGAAACTCCCAGAGTGCTCTATCCAACTCTTCCATTGCCTTCAAGAGCACTGCTTGAACAGTTTGACATTCCTCTTCTCAGAGCATCAATTCCAGAACCATCTGATCCAGCAGTATTAGCCTTAGAAAGAAAAATGTCTGACTTCGACCAAACCTTCAGAATTTGCCTACGATACATAGGCATCAGTCCAGAGGAATGGGATAAACACTTCATTGCCTTTAAGGCACGACAAGTTCAAGAAAACAAGCACATAATCAGTAAAAGATCATGCTGCGATGATGACGTTAGAAGATCAGATAACTGAAGCAATCCGTGCTGAAATGACTAAGAGATACAAGATCAAGTCACGATCTTGATTTTTACTTGTGCTTCTCTCTTTTTAGTTGTAAAATGCCTGTACTATGAAATATATATATAAAATGCATTTTACAGCTGAAACATCTCGTTAAAGCTCAAACTAACTTACTAACTTACGCTAACCTTCACTTTAGGTATCTAACGCTTGAACTAAATAAGTATTGCCATCATCAAAAAGGGGGAAATTGTTAGGAATTTCATATTAGATGTTTTGATGATGACAAATAGGACTTCCTGTTAGACCCCGAAAAGTGTAAAAGCTTTCATAGAATGTTATGTATAAGTACCTGAAAGCTTATTTATCTTAGGCTTATAGTATTTATCTTTGTAGAATTCACTAAGTATGTGACACTAAAATCACTTAGGAAAATTCTGGGTGAGTCTACCAAGTGATGAAGGTGAAGATCAAGCGTCTGAAGCTACAATAGATAAAGATATCTTGAAGCGTCCGTCAAACGCTTTAGGGATTATCCCAGTGCTCAAACTAAGAATGGATAACTCAGGCCGAATACTCAACATCAAGTGAAATGACGGAATTCTCAGTAAGACCATCAAGAAAGATTGAAGAGTAAGCGTCTGAAATAAAGAGAAGAAACTCAGGATCAGTCCAAGCGTCTGTCCAATACACGAGAATAACTATTCTCTTCAGCAAGCGTCCAAAAGGTTAAACCAACACAACCTACAAAGAACGTAACCTGAAAACTCAAACCCAAAACCATCCAAAGACTTAAAAATGCATGAATCAAACGGACGAATTATTTCCAACGGAAATAAGACAAGATGCATTAAAAGTCGGATAAGTGCTATTAAAATATAAGCACTATAACGTATGGGTAAGCCATTCTTTTGACCGAAACTGTCAGAAGTTATGAAACCAAGAACATGCCTAACAATTAAGTATACCCAAAGTTAGAAATGTCTGAACTCAAGGAATGTTTGGGGAAACGAGACTCCAACCGTGTCAAACGGACAAAAAACCACCAATACCTTATAAATAGCTCTTTCAACAAACAAGTAAAAAAAAGGTACACACAAAAAAACAAAAAATACCTACTTTGGTGAAAGAAAAGCTTACTGAAAATCATAGCCAAATATCCATATAAGCTTTTCACAAATATTCCAGAGACAGTCACCCATATCTCAAATCTCTTTTTAAGAAGAACCTATACTACCATTGAGATATCCCCAAGTTGTTTGAACTTTCCAAAAACAAACAAACCCGTGACCAAAACCATCAACACCTTTCATCTGAGTGAGAAAGCTGGTTGACTTGCAAGCAATATTTTTGTGTAAAAGAAGCTTGTTGAAGTTGATCTCTATTGGAGCTGAAATCTGTGTGACCAAGGAGTTCCGAGATCAAGAGTAACTTGCACCATTTCTGAGTGAAAGAAGCAAGGGGATAGAAGGTCTTTAGTGGAGCTGAAATCTGTGTGACCAAGGAGTTTCGAGATCATATCCAATCTCCCTCTATCTTGTAGAAGTCTCTGTGTGACTCTTCGATAATCATCATAGTGGAAAAAACTCCCTGATAAAAGGAGAAGAAGGACGTAGCTGGGATTACATCACCCAGTGAACCTTACAAATATCTTGTGTCATTTACCTCTTTAAGCATTCATTGTTTTACTGATTTACTATTCACATTGCATACATTCTGATAAAGTCTTAAAACAACTAAGCGACTACTTTCGATTAATTAACCGAACGCTAAGCTATAAAATACTTCCGCTGTGCTAACTCTGATTTAGTGACTAAACTCTGCCCTACTTTGGTAAGCGTTGAAATCACCGAGTCTAAGTTAACGTTTTTCAAGCGCCACATCCAGCGCTTAAACTTGTCAAGCGCCACATCCAGCGCTTAAACTTGTCAAGCGTTCAAATACTTCAAAGTGATACGAACTTTTAAGAAGTCGAAAAAGACTTCAGGGTCTATTCAACCCCCCCCCCTTCTAGACCCTTTCGTATACCACTTGGGACCAACACTACCACCAAAAATAAGGGTAAAGCGGTTAGTAAGGTTAAACCAGTGGAATTAAACGAAGAAAAGGAAATGGCCTTATTAGTCAAGAAATTCAAGAAATTTCTATGATATGAAAAGAGAAATCCTATTGGACAAACTTCATTTCAAACTCCTCCCCAGCACCAGCGCCTCAGTATCAAGCGCCAGTCTACTCAGCACCTCAACCAGTTGCGCCAGTTTCATATCAAGCGCCTCCATCTCCTACACAGAATCTCTTAGCGCCAGTTGGATCAAAGCGATTATCCACTGAACAAAAAAAGAAAACTAATTTGTGTTATAATTGCAGGAAACCAGGGCACTACCAGGTAAATTACCCTTATCCAAATGTGTTTAAGCCCACAAGGCAAGACTATGTGGATAGAAACCAATTCAGGAGCAACCTTCACCAACAAGGTTTGCTAGCGGAATCTAAACCATTTCCCGCACCTGAAGAGAACTTGGAATCATCAGATGAAAGTAGTGATGATGAGCCTACAAGCGACTTAGCGTTGATCTGTTTCATGGCAAAAGAAGATGAAGCGTCTGAAAAATCGCCACCAGAGGTAACCAATGAATTATCTCATCCTCTTTCTTATGATAAATTACTTGACAAAGTTAATGAATATTATAAAGATTGTCAAGAGGCCGCCAAAATATATCAAAATGATCACGCTATTATCTCAGCACTCACAAGAGATAAAGTAACGCTCAAAGCAGAGTTGAAAGTTCAACAACAATGCATTGAGAAGAACCAATCACTTGAGAGTGAGATTATTCAATTGAAAAGCGATCTTGATATAATAATCAAGAGAGAAGCTGATTTGATCGCTAGACTTGCCAAATCAGAGCAGCTCATCTCATCATTATCAAAAGCTTCTAGAAAGTTGGATAATGTGATTGAGGTAACTAGATTATATGGTGAAAAGACCGGTTTAGGATACAATAAATTCGGTAAACAACCAAATAAATCTAATGTTACGGCAAACAACAAAGAAAAGGGTGTTCTCTTTGTTGAAAAAGGTTCACAAACTCAAACGCTAAATGAACCTAGCTACAACGGTACAAGGCCCAATGAGAAAGCCAAAGCTGACTCAGGCAAGGATAAGGCTAAAGCAAATGATTCACAAAAAGGGGTTCATCCAAACGCTCAAAAGGCTAAAAGTAAGCTTGAACATTGTGAATCAAGCGCTAAGCGTTCAGCACCAAAAGTGCAACCCAAGCCAGCGCCAAGGAAATACCAGCGTCAATATCCAAGACAGTCAAGATCATATTATCGATACTATGATAATTATGATTATGACTATGATTAAGATTATGATTACTATTATAATCGGGGATATTACTATACACCTAAAAAGCACACACAACACAAACCGAAACCCAAGAAGACCAATCTTCCCGTAATGAAGACAAGGCAAATATGGGTTCCGAAAGTTTTAATTCAAACCAAAGCAACTAACGTTGAAGGACCCAAAACAACATGGGTACCTAAGAAGAATTAGAACTGCCCTTTAAATGCAGGTACCTAGAGCCAACACTGATACTTCAGTTTGGTACATCGATAGTGGGTCGTCAAGGCACATGACTGGCTCAAAGGATCTCTTGATCAACTATAGTACAACCAACGGTCCTCAAGTTATATTCGGTGATAACTCCAAAGGTATAGGTATCATGCATAGGGAGAACATCATGATCAGTGATGTATATTATGTTGAGAGTCTTAAGCATAATTTGTTGAGCATTAGTCAATTTTGTGATAAAGGCTTTGATGTTAATTTTTCAAGCGATTTCTGCTATGTCAACGACGCTAAGACTAAGTCTACTAAATCAAAAGGGAAAAGAACAAATAATGTGTATTTAGTGGATTGGGATTCTACATTTGATAACAACCACACTTGCTTTATTGCTAAAAATCAAAATGAAGTGGGTTGGTTATGGCATAGAAAAATGAATCACCACAACTTTAAGGCAATCTCTCAGTTAATATCGCTAAATCTTGTAGAGGGATTACCTAAGGGTTCCTTTCAAAAGAATCGCTTATGTGATGCATGTCAAATGGGTAAACAAGTTAAATCATCTTTTAAGAAGAAACCATGTCTATCTACTTCTAGACTTCTTGAACTGTTGCATTTAGATTTGTTTGGTCCTATTCAAATCATGAGTGTTAGCGGTAAAAAGTACTCGCTAGTAATAGTCGATGATTTCTCTCGCTATACTTGGGTAGAATTTCTAACGACCAAAGATGAAACTAGTGTCAAGCTCACAGCGCTAATCCGTCAATTGCAAAATTCAAAAGATCTAAAAGTGACGAGAATTAGAAGCGATAGAGGAACTGAATTTACTAACCGATTTGTTGAGAAGTTTTGTACAGATTTTGGAATACTTCATGAGTATTCTGCTCCTAGAACACCTCAACAAAATGGAGTTGCTGAGTGACGGAACAGAACGCTTAAAGAAGTCACTAGGACAATGCTTGCAGAGTCTAAGCTGCCTCAAAGGTTTTGGGCCGAAGCCATCAACACAGCTTGCTACACTCAGAACCGGTGTATGATCAACAAGCAACATGGGAAGACTCCATATGAGTTGTGGAAGGGACGTAAGCCTAACGTCTCATATTTTCATGTATTTGGTTCAAAATGTTTCATTCATAATAATGGATCCCACAGCCTAAAGACTTTTGATCCTAAAGCGGATGAGGAAATCTTTCTAGGCTATGCCAAGAATGGAAAGAGTTTTCGCATCCTAAATAAGATCAAATTGAAGGTTGAAGAATCCTTTCATGTTGTGTTTGATGATGCTAACCAAGAACCGGGTAAGGTTAATCCTGATGATGTAGGAATTGAAGATCTTACCCAACAAGCGTCACAAATTAACCTCATTGATAACAGTGGTGATGACGCTGATGATGAGATCTTTGTGCCTATTCCTAAGGTTACTCGTGAGGTTACAAATGATGGTAAAGTGAGAATCGCTGATGATCATGAAGAGAATGATCATCAAAAGCAAACTAGAACTGTGAATGATGAAGCGACTGCGCCAGAGACCAATAGGGATCAAGCGATTGTTGACCAAGAGTTTCTCAACCCTTTCCAACCAGACCGTAAATGGCTTAGAGACCATCCACCAGAGCTAGTAATTGGAGATATGGAAGCACCTGTTAGAACTAGGTCAGCTACAATTAATGCGGCCATGTTCGCAAGTTTCTTATCTCAAATGGAACCAAAGAAAGTGGATGAAGCGCTTAGTGATTCAAGTTGGGTTGAAGTGATGTAAGAAGAGCTTAACCAATTTGAGAGAAGCAAGGTTTGGACGCTAGTACCAAGGCCAACTCATCAAGGAGTTATTGGGACTAGATGAGCTTTTAGGAACAAGATGGACGAAGACGGCATTATTATAAGAAACAAAGCTAGACTAGTAGCTCAGGGTTATTGTCAAGAAAAAGGAATTGATTTTGATGAGACATACGCCTCAGTAGCCCGTCTTGAAGCGATTCGTATGTTCCTAGCGTTTGCCGCATTCAACAAATTCAAGGTGTATCAAATGGACGTGAAGAGTGCATTCTTGAATGGTAAACTCCAAGAAGAAGTCTATGTGGAGCAACCTCCAGGATTCATCAACAACCATGGAAAAAGTATGGTCTATAAGTTGGATAAGGCACTCTATGGCCTTAAACAAGCACCAAGAGCATGGTATGACACTCTCTCTATCTTCCTTATAGGTAAAGGCTTTTCAAAAGACAGCGCTGACACAACGTTATTTAAAATTACCCATAATGAAGATATTCTCTTAGTCCAAATTTATGTTGATGATATTATATTTGGTTCTACAAATAAGCGATTGTGTGAGAAATTTCCGAAAATGATGCAAGATCAATTTGAAATGAGTATGATGGGTGAATTAACTTTCTTCTTAGGATTACAAGTCAAAAAACTCCCTAATGGAATATTTATAAACCAAGTTAAATATACAAACGATATTGACACGAAAAATCCTTACGTGTATTAAACAGCAAGTGGACTGGTCGTGTGTAGTAATAAAGTGGACTTTAAGTCCGAGTTATCGATCCCACAGAGACAAGATTATTTAAAGCTAGGAATTTAAAAGCAATTAAAATTGAATTAAAAGATTGTGATTAATTTACAATAAAAATGTGAAAACGAGACTTAGCAAATAGATTTAGATTCTTATGAGATAAAACAACTAAGGCACATGCTTCAACCAAATTTACTTGTTAACATAAATATGAACTATTCTTCGTATTATTAGACTACTATTGCTTTGGTGAAAATTCCTTAATTAATTACTACCCGATGTCTCAGCTGTAATAATCCTATGATAAATTGACAGTTCTCTAAATATGTCTATCCGAGAATTTAATCAATAATCATGCATTCAAGTTCTAGAATTTCCCCGAATAAATCCGGCTAACTGCACCCGGGAATCTCTACCTATCTCTAGGGGCAATTCCCTATTTTTTACGGATGATGTGATGATTTCTTTGAACCCTAACTTATATTCTTTCAAACTATTAAGTTAGGCAATATGACAAACATATGGCGATCAAACATATGCAAGTAATTACGCACAAAATCAAAACACAAAGCAATTGTAGAATTAATACGAAGAATAATATCATATATATATATATACTCATAACTTTGGTCTTCACATGGCCCTAGTTAAGGGAAAATTAGTTCATAATTGAAATTGGGAAAACAATAAAAACATAGAATTACTCATAGATAAAGATGAATATCAAACTAAGAAACTCCCTATTTTGGATTGATGATCGATTCTTGATTGGAAGCTTGAATCCCTCTTTTTCCTCTTCTTAGCTCTTCAAGTATGATGATAGGATGACTCAAAACCAAGAAAATGCTCCCCCAAACCCCTGAATTTTCGTCCTCACACTCTCAAAGGATGATTTTTTGATGTCTTCAAGTGAGCTCCCTACTCCCCTTTAAATACCCAAAAATCCACCTACCAAGAATTTGAGCTACCCTTCTCTTTCTTTCCTCCTACCAAGAATTTCCACCTACCAAGAATTTGCACCTACCATTCTCTTGTTTTCTTCCTACCAAGAATTTTCACCTACCAAGAATTTGCACCTACCATTCTCTTGTTTTCCACCTAACAAGAACATGAGCTGTCACTTTCGTGTTTTCCACCTAACAATAAACGTCTCCACAGATCTCCGAATTGGATGATTCAAGTTGCCATGTAAAGATAAGACATAGATCTAAACCTTTGTAGAAAAACACTTTATCCAATTCTATCTCTAAAAATATCAAAATGGCCTTCCAACGTGGAGGTTGTTTCTGATTTGGCACCCAGGTGTGCGAAAATGGTACTAAAACATGATTTTGGCTAACTCCAGCTTATTTCTTGCTTGTTTGGTTGTAGAGATGTGAAACATCTTGGCCTAAACTTATTTTA
Source organism: Buddleja alternifolia (assembly GCA_019426215.1). NCBI lineage: Eukaryota > Viridiplantae > Streptophyta > Magnoliopsida > Lamiales > Scrophulariaceae > Buddleja > Buddleja alternifolia. The sequence goes on from CM033394.1 coordinate 41,699,570, forward strand.
TACGTCATTTTTCCACCCTTTCTTCGATTGTATCCACTTAAGGCCTGAAATCACTTAATGCACGAATTAAACGCACAAGTGACAAAATCAATTGATAAATGAACCTAAAACATAAATGCAAAGGGGCTTAAAAACACGTAAAAACGCCTCTTATCAGATATGATTAAGAAATTTGGTATGGAAAATGCATCATTTTCAAAAATTCCAATGAGCCAAATGCTTAAGTTAGATAAAGATGAAAGTGGGAAGAAAATTGATATCACTAACTATAGAGGTATCATTGGATCACTTCTTTATCTTACCGCTAGTAGACCAGATATTATGTTTTCGGTATGCATGTGTGCACGCTTTCAAGCTGATCCTAGAGAATCACACTTAAATGCTGCCAAGAGAATCCTTAAATACCTAAAAGGCACTCAAAATGTGGGCTTATGGTATCCACGGGACTCTCCTTTTGAACTCATTGGTTATTCAGACGTAGATTTTGCAGGATGCAAAATAGATAGGAAAAGTACTAGTGGTACATGTCAATTTCTAGGTGATAGACTAGTTTCGTGGCATAGTAAGAAACAACAACCCATAGCGACTTCTACCGCTGAAGCAGAATATGTAGCCGCTGGGAGCTGTTGTGCACAAATTCTTTGGATGAGGCAACAACTTAGAGACTATGGAATTATCCTAGGTCCTACCCCAATCCATTGTGATAACCAAAGCACTTTAGCTATGACCCAAAATCCTGTCCTTCATTCTAGAACTAAACACATTGACATCAGATATCATTTCTTGCGTGACCATGTTCAAAAGAAAGATATTTCCATGCACTTCATTGGCACTGACAAACAATTGGCAGATATCTTCACCAAAGCGCTCAACGAACAACGCTTTCTCACTTTGAGAAGTGAATTAGGTATGATTGATTTAAACGCTTAAATCATAAAGCATCATATTTAATAGGCATATAATTTACGGGGAATCCACCTTATGTTTATGTCTAAAGCGTTTTGACAAAATCTGGAATAAGTTATCAATTTTAGGGGGAACTTTAAAATTATACTTATACCAATTTATAGGCGACTGTGATAAAAAATGATTTAAAATTATATGCATTAATCACTAGCGCTTATCTTTATGCATGACAAAGTCAATCTTTAAATAAAATTGTCATTTCAAAATTCAAGCGATTGACTTTATCACAAACTTTACAAAATTAAATTTTGTTTTCCAAAAGTCTTAAGCGTTAAAGAAATTCCCACGATAACGCTAAGATAATTACTTTAAAATCATGCATAGTTTTTCATCGATAAAAGGATCGCGTGTGGATAAGTATAAACGATTAGATTTGATAACTACCCACACGTGTCTATCAAATCAAACTGACGGTTATTGACATATATCTAAAATTGAGATAGTTCAGGTCTGCACGAGTCTGATTACGTGTCAGTGTACTATCAGGCGCGTGTATTTCACGCTGAAAATTTCAAATCTTTTCAAACGTTTTTCAATAAATTTGGTAATTGCGGATCCCAAAATTTCGCACTTTTTGGTAACTGATAAACTATTTTACCGCACTTTTTGCATCCGTATTTTCCTAAAACGTATCAAATTTGACTTCTTTCAAAATTCAAACTCTTTGACTGTCCACGTGTCAACATCGTAGCCATTGAAACGATAATTTTTGTCTTTATTTAAACCCTTCAAGGTATTTACAATCAGATTTTATCACATTCACAAATTCTCTCTTCTGTAAAAATATTCATCTTTCTCAAAGGCAAATATTTCTCTCACTCAAAGCGTTCAAACTTTCAGCAATGGCACCCAAAGTTGCAAAATCTTCCAAAACATCCAAGTCAGCTACCGGAAAAACTTCCCGTACTGAAAAACCAGTCACTGTTAACGCCGGATTTCTGGTTAACTGGGACTATCTGTTTGAAAACCAGAACTTTCCTCTTCGAACGATTCTTCCACTCGTTCAAAAATCTGGTTTGAGAGATATGATCACTACTATTTTCAACTACTTTGAAGATGAATCTCTCCACTTTTTCAACAATGCCCAGATTTCTGAAGATGGCAATTCCATATCCTGCGTCTTCCCCTTCACCAAAGAGACTTTTGTTCTTACTCCTTCCTTGATTTCTTCATTATTAGTTCTACCCAATGATGGCTCTGAGGTGGAACACGTCAATCTCGGAGATGCTACAAAAGTCTGGGAATTGGTCAAGAAGAACGACATGAAGGGAGAATATGTTATTTTCGTAGATATATGCCCCAAGATGATCGAATGCAGGAAAGGGACATTCGATAAAGTTACAAACCTCCAGTACAAGATGATGGTAGCCATTTTGACCAAATTGAAGGTAAATTGGTCTCTCTACGTTTTTAATCGCTTCAAGGCAGCGATGGCCAAGTCAGTGAATCCCAAGCCTTATGGGATTGTGCTAAGTCGTATTCTTAGCGCTTGCGGTTATACAAACTCTTCGGGCAAGAAGATTCCAGCGACAAAATTCTACGGAAAGAAAATGATCCGTGAGCTGAAAAAGCCAAGGAAGCTAGGTGGTGCAGCTGTTCCAAAAGAAGAGCGTGAGCGACTTCGTGCTTTAGGAGTTGTTCGTAGTGATGATAAAGATCAAACGTCTTCCTCCTCATCCTTATCATCTTCATCCGAAGAAGAAGTGGTGGTCAAGCGATCTAAGAGAAAGATAGCTCTCAAAGTCGCTGAGCCATCCAAGCCAGCAAAGAAACAGAAGCCTGAACCCAAGAAAAAGAAGCCGGAGCCCAAAAAGAAGCAGAAGATCCCTTCTCCTTTTCCCTCTCCTAAATCTCCATCGCCTCCTCCAGCGTTTATCTTTTTCGTTCCCGAGGAAGAGGAATTCGTAGAAGAAGAAGTACCGCTTACACGAAGACGTACTCCTCTTTCTACTCCCACAGCCTCCTCTAGCGCTCCAGCAAAACCAGCGCTTAGTATATCCTTTCCTCGTTAGTTTCTAACGCTAGGATAAAAAATTCTTTCAGCACAATGTCAAGCCGATATTCAATATGTTCTCAACACCCTTGAAGAATTAGATATTCCCATTCGTGCTGATCCTATAACTTCTTTTCTCGACTTAGATCCAGAAGAAGTTGTTCCAGAGCCTGAGGAACCTGTCCCAGAAATAGATCAAGCGACTGAAATAGTCGATGATATTCGTCAAGGTAAGCGATTTAGTCTTTTCTATCTTTCTACTTAGTGGAAATTTTGCTTGCTTTTCTCAATCGCTTACATGTATCAGCTCAAGATGTACCTCCAAAGGCACCAATCGCTGATGCCCCTCTTTCATCCGAGATTCCAGTTGAAGTGGATGTGGATATGGCAACTGTTGTGGATATCGCTAAAGAAGCATCTCAAGCCCTTCCTGACGCTGAAACATCATCAGCCAGTGAAGCAATTTTAAATGCTGAGCGGTCTATAGAAGTGGCCCCCATCCCAACAGAAGCGATTTCCATTATTCCTACGCTAACGGGAACTCCTCCTCGTGTCATCGATTTCTTCTCGCGCGGATATTCTCCAGATGTTGAATTTTATTATGCCGCCAGAGAACGAGACACTCAAACGCTTGCCGAGTTGGAAATACAATTTCAAACAACTCTCCATCGGCCCGATTTGTCCAACTCTCTCAAGTTTGAAATCTTTGAGCGTATTGCCGATTTAGGACTATATAACTTGGAGCGTCTTCACTCTTGCCTTGAGTATATTCGTCGCCCAGTTTTCAACAGAGCTGATCTTGATCTTCAGTGTTTCAATTCAAACGGTCGCTCGGACGAGTCCTTTTATCCTCAGCGCCAAAACAAGATTATTTTCAAGAACCCCCACATGGGTGATTGGAACAAAGATCCAAATGAAGACGATCTCAACAAGATAGGCTATTCAGCTCTCCCCTCCGTCATTAAGTCTCCCCAGAACGCTCTCTCTCCTAATCCACTCAAGTTATGGAAAGGTAAAGGACCGCTTGTTGGGGAGCGCCCAAATCCGGTTAACTCGTGGATCGAAGACGAGGCTCGTGAATATCTCGCCAGATTATGGGCTGATGATTATGATGAAGAGATGGAACGCTTTGAGAAGTTCCTTGATGTTACCAAAGAGCAAAAAAAAGCGGACAAATTTGGAAAACGTTGGATGCTGAATATAGCCAGGTGGGCTGAAGAATTTGTTCTTCACTTCTACACCATTAAAGAAACTGATCAGATATCCATTTTTGTTCAATTTCGAAATAGAGTACAGATGCCAAGGTTATGCAACCTTTTCGCTTCAACAGCTTCAGAATATTGCAGGGAATGTTAGCGTTTTGCCACGATATAGACAACCAATCGAAAGCTACATTCGCCAGCAATTTGCCTTATATAGCCAAGGTGGATGCTACGTTTTGTATTATCGTGCCGGGTTTGTTCAACGAGTCTTTCCTGACCTAAATGAAGACGCTTCATCAAGTAAACAACCTCTTCTTCCAGGCCAGAGTCAGATTCGTGTGGATGTTTCAACTGAACACGCTGAGTTCGCTGAGTTCCACAGATCAATGAGAGCATTGTTTGAAAATGCCCAAGCGCTGGACATTAGTTTCAATCACTTTTCCGGGTGTTACAATTTCCGAGGCTATTCTCTTCACCCAGTGCTCTTTAGTGAATCAAATATTCAAGTGGCCAAGATAATCTCGCTAATTAGGCCAGTGGACCAAGAAGCAGCTCAAGCGCTCATGCCTTTGATTTTTGACTTGTTCAACTGTTATACTTCAGGGATTGTTTTACCGAAAGTTGTGCAACTTGCACTAAGTACCAAAGAGCGCGTAGACGCTATATTCTTTATCACGCAATCTCGCCTGATCAGTCCAAAGCATGTGATGGAAGCCCTTAGCCCCCTCTCGGTCATTGGTCTTAGAGAACCTTCTCCCTCCATCGAAATTATTGAAGAAGAAAGTGCTCCTACTGAGGATGACGCTCAATTTCCAGATCCCTCAAGCGCCCCAATGGTCGAGCCCCCAGCGATTGCAAATCCTGTCATGGATCGAGCGATTGAAGAAGTGCACGCTGAAATTGCTCAAGCACTTGAAGAACCTTTTAGCAGAGATAAATCCAAAGGTAAGGCTGCAGTTTCAAAATCTTCCGGACTCCTCTCGTCCCCAGAGCGTCCTTCTTCAGATTCTGATTCTGAGAGCGATTCAGAAGCCAGAGACTTCAGACAGGCAGTTCGAAACTCGCTTACCAACATTGAGGGTTCTTGCTCCAAGATCTTTGAGGCTGCTGATAGACATATCCACATAGTGTCGGATACGCAGAGTCGTGATATTGGCAACGCTGCAAATAAAAGCACTATTGCTATCATGCAAAGCATATCACCTCTTATCGCCGAGCTCTCATCTGAATTCAACAGTCACTTAGCTCAGAGCGCCCTGGCCGATACTGAAAGACACGCTTCATCCAATGCCGCCGCTCAGAGTATCACTCAACAAGTTTCTCTTCTCGTCGAAGAAGTCAGACTCTTGCGCCGCGATGTCGCTGAACTCAAGAACTCCCTTGATAATGTCAAGAAGGGGGAAGATAAAGAAAAGTCCAAAGCGATTTCCAAGACAGATAATAAACAGTGGCGTTCATTGTTCGAAGAATTAGTAAGCATTAAGAAAATGATATCCAAGAAAAGAAAGACAAGGTATTATCTCGGAAAATACGCGCTTCCAGAATTGGACCCCGAGTTCTTAAAAAGTATGGGATTTTCTGCTTATGCCGGACCGCTACAACGACCTATCAATTGGAGACCGTCAAATGATCGACAAAGAGATATCTATCATGACTTAATTTGTGAACTTGGTATTCTACCAAGGGACTAGACGGAAAGGTTGTTAGAACTAAATGAAAGCGCCAAACTTCGTAGACATGATTATGATGAAGTCCAACATACGACAATGATCGATATTGATCGTCTCTTGTTGGAACTAGCGTTAGAAGTTCTACAAGGCGAAGATAGAGCAAAGTGACAGAAAAAGTGATTGGTTTCCTTTTATGTTTTATCCGTTTTGTTTTTATTTTTATTTATGGTTTTGCTTCAGTGTAAAACATGTATGCTTTAAATTCTTTCAATGAATGAATGTTTTAACGCTGAAACATCTTGTTGAAGCTAATCTAACTTTGGCTAACTTTACTAACTTTTCAAACGCTAACTTATATTCCTTTGGGCCTTTTCTTTTAAGTAACTCTTAAATTATAAAAGAGTTATAAGAGTCTTGACATCATCAAAAAGGGGGAAATTGTTAGGAAATTTCATGTTAGATGTTTTGATGATGACAAAATAGGATTCAATGTTAGACCCCAAAAATACAATGTAAGTTTCCGTTTTTCATAGATTGATGTATAAGCGTTTGAAAGTTGTAATTTATTATAGGCTTGTAATGTTTATCTTTGTAGAATTAAGACTAAGTCTTAGTGACTGAATCGCTAGTAGAATTCTAGGTGAGTCTATTAGAGAAGAAGTTGAAGACCAATGTCTGAAGTCAACCAGAGATAAAGATTTTCTTCTTAAGCGTCTGTCAAACGCTAAAAGATCTCATTTCAGGATTTATGGATCAAGCGCTCGAAATCCCTCAAGCGACTTATGTCAGAATCACATGAAATAAATCCTCAAGTCATAAAGGACTTAAATGCAATCATTCAACGGGCATTTATTTCCAATGGGAATTAAATTCAAAATGCATTAAATGCCTAATAAGAGCATTAAATGTGATAAGCCAATGTGACTTGTGGACAAGCCACCTTTTGACCAAACTGTCAGAAAATTCAGAATTTCAGCTGCTCCCGTCCAATCGGCTTCAGCGAACTTTCAGGAATGACAGAGAAAAGGTATACTCACGCGCCCCGTGAGAGGCACGCTCCTACATGTGTCCAACGGACAGATCCCAAGAAATTGCCTATAAATACCTTACTCTCGAGCAAACACTAAAAACACACAAGATATGTACGAAAAAGAGAAGTGAAACTATTGCTAAAAATCTTACGTACATTTTCTGGGAAAAAAGCTTAGAAACTCCATAGCCAAATCTTTCAAGCTTTTTATCTACATTCCAACAGTCACAAATATGTCAAACATCTTCCAAAGAAGAAATTCAAATTCCAACTGAGATATTCCAAGTTGTTTGATCTTTTCAAAAAACAAACAAAAACCCTAGTGACAAACCTCAACCTTTCATCTGAGTGAGAAAAGCTGTTGAATCCTTTCAGATAGTATTTCTGAGTGAGAGAAGCTTGAAGAAGACGATCTTCATTGGTGCTGAAATCTGTGTGATCAAGGAGCCCAAAATCATTAATTAATGTATTTCCTGATTGCTATAAAGATACAATATCGCAATAATGTTATTTTTTTTGATAAATATTTCTTTACAAATGAAAATCTTCACGTGTATTTGCTTTCTTTAATATATATATATATATATTACCATATATTATATGTGGGAATGGCCATGAACAGTTAAATTTGGTCGTCGTATTTTTGGGTCATTTTTTATTTAATTTTTCCCCCCGCAAGCCCTTCAAACGACGTCGTTTCATACCCAAAATTAAATTCTCAACCAGAAGTCACGTGTGCTCACCAAGGTTGTGAAAACCGGACTGGACCGGACGGTCGGACCGGTTAAAACCGAAACTGGCCATAAATCCAGACCAGTTATATGGAAAAACCGTTCAGATCTCAAAACCGACAATTTTGGCCGAGAACCGCTCGAACCGGCGGTTCGATCGGTGAACCGCCAGAACCGCTCCTAAAACTAGTGAGCCGGGCGGTTTCACCAACTTGGGCTAATTTCAAAAATCCAACACTTTTAAAACCCAACCCAATGTTTAGAAAGTCTGAAATTAGCCCTTCTTTGTATTGATAAATCTGAAATCGCAGCAAAGCAAAGCAGAAACCAGAAGAAAGACGGAGAAAGGCAAAACCGCAAAAGGAAAAAACCTTCTTCACCCCATCGCGCTGCCGCCGCCGCTCAACCCTGTCGCCCAACAGTCATCTCCACCAGGAAAAATTACCTCGCGCTTACCTAGGCCCTCAAATTCAAACTGTAAAGTTAATATGTATAAATTTTAGTTGAAGGTTGGGGTTTGCGAATGGGCATAAGAGATGAAAGTAAATAACTAAATAAGAAAAAAATAAATTAAAGATTAGAAGGAAAATAAATGGATGAAAACAGTGAAGAGATGAAAAAGAAGAAGAGGCTGGCAGCGGCTGGTAATGTGTAATGAGAGAGAAATGAAGGGTTAAATGGCCTCTCTTGCATTTATATACTCCTTTTATTTTTTTAGTTTGCTTTGATTTTATATTATAAAATATATAAGAAATATATGATATATATATATATATATTAATTATATTTTACTATGTTCTAATATTTTTAATATAATAAATAATATTTATGACGTCACTGGTTCGACCGCGGTTGACTCGCCGGTTGAACCGGTGACCCATGACCCGGTCATTTTTTCGGTTCGCTGTCTGGTCCGATTTTCAGAACACTGATGCTCACCTAATTGTACTTTTCTCTCTCTCTCCCTGCATGTGCATGTTCCTTTCTCTATAAAAGTGACCCTCTCTTAGTCCATTCTCATCTTCCAAGAGTTTAACAAGGTTGTGAAAGGAATATTCTCCCTTATTTTTTTGTTTCTTCTCCTCTTGCTGCTTTTTGAATTTTTTTGCTATTTTTGGTTGATAGATATTCATCTAATTTCCAAAAGCTTCCAAAGGTTGTGCAGCAAGGGATCTTTTTTCTTCCAAGGGTTGTAAAGGTTTGTGACTTTCTTTTCATTTTGGACGAGTTTCGTGACTTCTTTTTTTCCCCATTTTTGGATGAGTTTCATGCCTTTGCATTAATATTCAATGCATCTCTCTTCATGCATGCTTGCACTTGGCAAAAAAAAAAAGCATAAAATGTAACATCAAACTTTTATGCATCAAAAGCAATTCGAGTTTACCAATGAAAAAAATGCTGAATGTTTACTTTGTCATATGAGGTTCCGAACGTTAAGGAAACTTAAAATAATTTACTTTGCATTGTGATTCTCTAATGACTGGCTACAATCTTGTGGCTTTTGACTTTAAATAATTAAATTATGATTCTACCTTTGCTAGACATGGGAGTTGGTTGATTATGACCTTACCTTTGCTGGACATAGGAGTTGGCTTTGACTCTACCTTTGCTGGACTAAGGAGTGGGGACATTTGATTGTATACCTATGCCGGTTTTGACGCAGACACCGTCTTTTTATCTTAAAACTTTTTGTTGATGGGATTAAATAATGAAGCCATTTGTTAATCCATTTCTTTATAGTGCGTGATTTTTTTTTTCAATATAGTTCTTGTTTTTTGGTGATTTCTTTCTGCTCTGATTAGCACTGACTAATCTATGATTTAGGTTGGCACTTGTGTTTAATTCATCTTAGTGCATTGAAAAATAATACAAATAACGAGCTTTTGGTTATTACTAAGTCAGTTTATTACTGATGTCTACTTGGTTTTACTTATATTATTTGGATTATTCCCTTCGAATGATTATTCCCTTGGCTTATTCCCTCCAAATGATGCTTCTTGGTTTTGCTTTGATTTACTTCCAGTGCAATTTTTTCCCCCACTAATATACTGATATCTACTTGATTTTTGGTGGCATTTTTCGGTTTTATGCTATCTTAGATTATTCCCTCCAAAAAGCTTCTAATGGTTATGCAGCAAGGGATCTTTTTTCTTCCAAGGGTTGTAAAGGTTTGTTATTTTCTTTTCATTTTGAACGAGTTTCATGGCTTCTTTTTTTTCCCATTTTGGGCGAGCTTCATGCCTTTGCATTAATGTTCAATGTATCTATCTTCTTGCATGCATGCGCTTGGCAAAAAAAATTAAGGTCATAATATGTAATATCAATCTTTTACATGTCGGAGGCAGGCCATTTTACCAATGAAAAATATTATTAATGTTTGACAATTTTGTCACGCGAGGTTCCGAACGTTAGCGAAACTTAAAATAATTCACTTTGCATTGTGTTGCTTCGTGCTTCTTTGTTGTTTGATCCTTTTTGGTGCGTGATTTTTTTTAATACAGTTCTTTTTTTTTTTGTGATTTCTTTCTGCACTGATTATTACTAACTAATCCATGATTTAGGTTTGTCTGTTAATAATTAGTTAATGATTGAAAATTATAATATAATATCAAAGTTGTAATAATATTTGTATAGGAAAAAAAAAATTTAGTCCGTTAACTTGGCCTCCCTTGTATTTTAGTCTTTTAAGTTGACATATTGCAAAATTGGTCTGTTATCTTCGAACTTTTGGTAAATTTAGTCCGTAGCAAAGAGGGACTATACCACGGATTAAATTTACCAATTTTATGAGCATAAAATGACTAAAAATACAAAAACTCAGTAGATAATGGACCAATTTTGCAATGTGCCAACTTAAAGGACTAAAACGCAAGGGAGGGCAAGTTAACTGACTAAAAAAATAATTTTCCCGTATTGGTATATATATATATATATGATTTGTGTTTGAAATCGTAGCTGATGTATTTATGTGTTAAATAATTTTAATTAATATATATAAATAAATTATTGGATTTATGTATATATAAATATATATTAGTTATCTTAGTAAACTGGAAAAACAAATGACGAGCTTTTGGTTATTACTAAATTAGTATATTACTAATATCTACTTGGTTTTATAGATGTATATATGCAGTGGCGGACCTAAGTGTAATCAGGGCGGGGGGCAGTGCCCCCACTAAAAATTTTTTTTTTTTTAATATATGCATATTTTTAAATTTTAATTTATAAATTGCATTAATAACCCCACTCAAATTATTAAATGTCCCCCCTCAAGTTTGAAAAATCATTTTTTTACCTTATAAAATTTTTTATATTTGAATTTCGCCCCCCTTCAAGATTGAAAAATATCACGTTTTCTCCCTTTACTTTGTGTTCGCCCCCCCTAAAACCCAAAATCCTGGATATAACAAAAGAGGTATAAGATTATAAATTATGTCAAAAGTTGTAATTAAACCTAATTCCTTATTATATTTTCCCCCATAAATATACCGTACCGTACCGCGGGGGGCTGTATAGCTATATCATAACAATCTCGCCCCTCCTCAGTAAAATTTTTGGTGCCCCCACTAACCAAAAATTTTAGATCCACCACTGTATATATATATATATATATATCTTTATATACTTCAAGCCTATATTTATGGCAAGTCTTGTCAAATGATTATGGTTGGTGTGCATGTTATATAGTATACATAACCTATATTTATGGCAAATCTTGTTAAATGAATATGGTTGGTGGGGAACATCTAATAAATATGCATCTTATGTATATATTATATAGATATATATATATAGTTATATATATACACATACTGCATGCCTATATCTATGACAAGTCTTATCAAATAATATGGTTGATGGACCCCACACATACTTTAACACACTGTGCAATTGATATTTCCCAAAAGTTGGACTTTTGGGAACCACCAAATATAATCCAATATGGTTGTATATATATTTATATATGTCTATATATGTTACTATATAGTTACTTAGTTCCAAAATTGATACCATAATTTATTTGCAAATATTGAAATAATTTATACCTGAGAGAGATAATTTAGTTTAAATATATGGCAGGAAATTTGAAATTAATTAGTCCTTACATTAAATGAATCCCAAAGACCCTACGTCTGGAAAAATGGTTAGATCACATGGAGATAACTTGCAATTTTGGCTATAAGGAAAGGAATATCCGCTGCAAGCAATCACATCCAAGAACATTTGCATCCATTAAAGGTTGTTTTCCACTTCATCATATATATACAAATATATATATATATATATATATATATATATACAATCCCTAAAACGAATCTCCAAAACGTGTAGATTTGTGCGTGTGGAATTTGGAGGTTCGGTGGTGGTGGGTGACGGCAGGGGCCACAGGTGGAGAGGGATAAAGGGTACTGAAGATGAAGGGGAAAAAATCAAATTAAATTATTTCACTAAAATTTAAGATAGAATAAAATTATTGACCATAAGAACACCCAACATAGAGATGCACACTTCTATTTCTTACTATATAAAAAAAAAAAATTGGTTTCCCAAGGGTTTCCACCGCCAACCGTAGTGACTAATCCCTTCCGCAGATGGCTTGCACCTCAAAGGGTGGGACTGCTGGCCACAAGAATTCTTTCCATTCCCAAAGGTGAGGATCGAACCCTCAACCTTTGGTTAAGGGAATTTCTTACTATATAAATACAATCCCTAAAACAAATTAAAAAAAAAAGGATAGTTCCAGAGGATATTCCTATATATGTATATATATATATAAGTAATATTTCCATATTGATATTTGTGTTTCTTTAATTAGTGATTCCATGATTTATGCTTCAATATAAATGTAATATATATATATATGTATATATACAATTCCTAAAACAAATCTAAAAAAAGGATAGTTTCAGTGGATATTCCTTACTAGATAGATACAATCCCTAAAACAAATCTAAAAAATGGTAGTTTCAGTAGTATTTCCATATTGGTATTTGTGTTTACTTAATTAGTGATTCCATGATTTATGCTTCCATATAAATGTACTTGTACTTCTCGATTTTGTTCCAATGGAGATTAGTTCGTCTCTTGTTCATCTTAAGATGAAAAAATTAGTTGCTAAATTGAGGGTTCCGATCACATCCATATTTTAATTTGAAATTCGCAAGATATTAAAATCCGAATAATTTTATATAATTGAGCAAAATAATATATTTCGAAAACACATATTGTCTTGAGTAGGTTGGATACTTGGATCAACACAGGTGGAATACAATGCAAATTTATATACAAATTTAAAATCCAATTAAGAATTGTTAAAAATCACCTAAATAATGGATCAGATACTCGACGGCCACCTAAAAATCACCTACAATATATATACATGTTCAACTCCATCATAGTGTGAGGTTGTAGGTTGTCATTTCATATGTCAAAAAAAAATAATATATTATGGCATCTTACTTTTGGCATACTAAATACGCTGCATACATATGCTGTTGAATATATTTTTGCTAAGATTTATATAGGATTGTTAATTGATGAGATTAAATAACTTATAATTGACTAATTGAGTTTATATTTTTTATATTGTAATTTTCAATCATTAACTAATTATTAACAGACAAACCTAAATCATGGATTAATTAGTAATAATCAGAGAAGAAAGAAATCACAAAAAAAAGGAATTATATTAAAAAAAAATCACGCACCAAAGAGAATCAAGCAACAAAGAAGAACGAAGCAACACAATGCAAAGTAAATTAATTATACTTTGTAGATTCAAATTGATCATTTAATTATTTTTAAAAAAATTAAATATATCAAACAAGATAACAAGGCTATAAATTTTATAGGCTACTTATCCTATGGTCATATTAAATAAGTACATTGGGGTTGATATATTACTATTGGCTTGGGCATGATCCTCTTTCTTTACCCCACTTGTTTGGACCATAGCAATTTAGCCAAAAATGGTAAAAAAAAATAATAAAAAAATACAGCCATTGGGTTGAGTTTTGAGCCCAAAAGATTACACAAGTCATTGGGCCTAGTATTGGGATGAATTCATTTATTTATTTGGCCCTGTTTTGCCAGAATCAGTATGTTAAATAATCAAACAACCATTTACTTGTTTAATACATAAATAAAGAATGCTATTTAAATTTTTTTAAAATATATTGAAAATAAACAGAAAAAAAATCCCTTGAAAGCAATCTTGCTTAAATATTTAGTATGGGCAATTTTCACGGCTCTTTTGCGCGGTGGTTGCCAGTACCTAGTGTGTGTGTATATATATATATATATTGATCTATGAGGTATATGGATTTGTGCAGAAACATTCATATTAAGGTGTGAATATTCACATGTCATGATGAAGAAAATATCCATTGACTTTTCATAAGTTTGAAATATGACTTTCCATACTTGTGTTATTTCCTTTTAATGTTGTCCCTTGGAGTAAGAAAATTAAGCCACACATATGGAATAAGATCATTCTTTAATGTTATATTATTTTGTGGACTAAATCAAAGTAGTTACCATGTTTATATTATTCTCTTAACTCTCATTTATTCTATGCCAGTAAGAAAAATAAAATAAAAAATGGAAGGCTACACATAAAAAGGGAGAATCCCTAAAACTCACTTATATTTTTATTATTGAAAGAGCATGAATTGATGAATTTATTAAGATCCATTTAGAGAGACATGGTTTGCCTTTATCTTTTTATGGAGTATTTTTATAGGCCAGTGACAAATTAGGCGCTGGTAAAAAAGGCACACAAGATCGATGGAGAAAAATTGGCATGCCTGGAGCAAAGTTGGAAGAACTGGATGGCAGGAGCAGCCCCTGATGCTCCGCAAAGTTGGAAGAGCTGGATGGATGGCAGGAGCAACCCCGGATGCTCCGCAAAGCTGGAAGATGTGGATGGCAGGAGCAGCCCATGCTGCTCCACAAAGCTGAAATGCAGATTAGACCTTTATCCAAGCTAAGAGTAAGATAAAGTAGATTCTATTGTGGAAGCAATCAATGCTGCTTCGCAAAGCTGAAGTGCAGGTTGAAACTTTGCCAAGTTAGAAAGAAATGCGGAAAAACCTATTGTGAAAACAACCAACACTGCTTCGCAAAGCTAAGGTGCAGGTTGGGTCTTTGCCCGACCTGGAGGAAGATAAAAAAAATTCCATGGCAGAAGTTGTATATGAATAAATCATAAGTACGGTCAACTTCATCTATACATCATAAGCATGGTCAAACATCATTTATGCATCATAAACATAGTCAAGCATCATTTATGCATCATAAGCATAGTCAAGCATCAAATGCACAGCCAAGCATCATCCATGTATCATAATCATGGCCAAGCATCATCTATGCATCATACGCATAGTTGATTATATGCATTGTGAGTTGAGCTGCAATTTCGTTCAAATTACTATGAATGAGTTATACTAATCGAAAGGATGAGAACATTTTTGCAGAGTAATACTAAACTCAAATTATATTCTTATGTTGATTTCGTATGAAATGAAAATGGGGAACTTCAATTGGGACAACAAAGGAAAGCAACTCCCTCGCTCATGGAACATTCAAAACATGAAAAAAAATTATGTCTGAATACTTTTTATTTGTTTGACTAAGACTCTCACTTGTGAAATCTGGGGGCTTGTATGGTATTGTTTTCATTTCCAATTCTCATTTTCAAGTTGAAAAATGTAGAAAAATGAGTTTTCAAACCTTTATTGGTTTTTATGTTAAAACTGAAAATATGTTTAGATGGATTGTTTTTGAGTTGTTAATTTATAGGTTGAAAATGAAAATATTTTTGGATGTATATGATTTTGTATGGATTTTTATATGAAAAGACTTGATAAGGATGAAAATATGATTGGATAGATATTTTTTTGAGATATAAAAGTAAAAAATTGTACATGATTTGACATAAAGTAAACTTTTTGTAGTTTGTAATATAGTTAATTATATTGATATATAAATATATATATGTGTGTGTGTGTGTATGAAAATTGAAGGTTTAGCGAGATTCATGGGATGATGTGACTTTCAACTTTCTTGTAGAACATATTTTGGGGGCTGTGGCAGCAAGATCGGTTTTCATTTTTCATGAGTTTGATTCCCAAAAATTTGGAAATTGAAAACTGAAAAAAGGGGGAAAATTACTTGGCCCAAAGTGGTTGAGAATTGAGATTTGAAAATGAAAATGAAACCATACAAGCCCTGAATGTTTGTCCTTTCAGAACTAAATCGAGAATCGTAGCGCCTTCTTTGCAAGGTCATATGCAAAGCCTGGAATTCTAGTAAAAAAGCATTTCCTTATTTTGAGATTGGTTCTTTTAATCATGAACATATGTATATTTGCTTGGTTGAAACTGAGGAGAAAGGGGGAGTTGGTGGAATGGGAGGTAAGTAGTCGGAGTTAGGATGCACCACCTAGGTGGGTAATTGGGATTCGTTAAGTTAGGTGGCCTGCGGCTTCTAATCCAATGGGCCCGTACCAAGATGATATAAGGGTAGGTTGGTGAGGAATTATTTCGGGAATAATTCTGGGACCAACTCACATTGGAAAACCAGGATCAAGGAAAATACAAAGCTGTTTGGAGCAAAACGTTTGGAGGAGGGAAATAATTCTCCCACTCATAGCAGAAATAAAGAGGAAAAAGCGGGAAAAGAAGGAATAAGGAAGGATGTCGAAGGTAGCAGGCTGGCCAGCTGTGAGCCCCTTTAGGAAAATATGTGGGAACAGAGAGGAAAAAAAGGGGGGAAAAGGAAGGTGAAAAAAATTGTGAAAGACAAGTCTCCACGATCGCTAGTGAGAATGAAAGACAAATCTCCATGATTGCTAATGAGAATGAAAGGCAAGTCTCCATGGTTGCTAGTGAGAATGAAAGGCAAGTCTTCATGATTGCTAATGAAAATGAAAGGCAAGTCTCCACAATTGCTAATGAAAATGAAAGGCAAGTCTCCACGATTGCTAATATTGTGAAAGGCAAGCCCCCACGATTGCTAGTAGAAATGTTGTGAAAGGCAAGTCCCCACAATTGCTAATGAGAATGAAAGGCAAGTCTCCACGATTGTTAATGTTGTGAAAGGCAAGTCCCCACGATTGCTAGTAAAAATGTTGTGAAAGGCAAGCCCCCCATGATTTCTAGTAAGAATGAAAGGCAAGTCTCCACGATTGCTAGTAAGAATGAAAGACAAGTCTTCATGATTGCTAATGAGAATGAAAGACAAGTCTCCACGATTGCTAGTAAGAGTGAAATGCAAGTCCCCATGATTGCATATCCGGATCATCTGGCAGAGGTGCAAGCTGCAGCACAGCTCGTGCTGGATGATATTTTTGATAACTAACGAGTTTGTGTATTTCTGAAAGGAACATTTGAAATTTTATTCACAGGAAAATTCTTAAATTATAAGTATGGATTAAGCTTCAAAGGTATGATTATCAATTTTACCAATTTTGTACCATGAGTTGAGTATTCACCTTGGGATTATTACCAGTTCCTATATAAGAAAGGATTAACCTGCTATCTCTGGAAAGTAGAATAGCTATTGTTTGTTTTCAATTTTCAGATATGCAGGAGTACTATAATAAAACTAACCCAAGTATGAACAAGTATGATTACTTTGCAACTTCTAGCCTTTATGGTGAATATATATATATATATATATATATATATATATAAAAAAAAAAAAATAAAGATGTAGGAGAAAAAGAGATAAATACGTAGAGCATTTCATAAACCCCAAACTGGGAAAAACCAGGGAACAGATGTTCCTGCCCTAACTTGGGCAGGTAAGGAAAAGCAAAAGAAAGCATAATCAGGAAATTGTTCATCGGGGCTACATATGCCTATCCAAAAAATTCATTTCTTAAAAGCAATAAAAACTACTCGATGGGCTCCGCCCCAAAGTAGAAGAAATAACATCAGCACCATCTGGAAGACGATTTCCAGAGCTGTGGGTTGGTCAGCCATAGCTACAATAGGCTAATCAACTGCAGGTGGAGCATCTGGACCTGCAGGAGGAGGATTTTCTGGCAGGATTGGAGGAGCTACGTCTGGTGTCACAAACAACACCAGGAATGCAGGTATGCAGGAATAAAAAAGGAGTAAACGATCTAGTGTCCCCCCACCAAAGGAAACACCTAAGGCTGGAAACGTGGGTATCAGGGGTAATTACGATATTATCCCTGAAGGAAATATGGATATTGTTATGTATATGCCCTCAATGCCAATGGAGGAATTATATTAAGGAGGGCATTTTAGTTATATTGTACGAACTATTATATTATATAAGGCACTGGATTTGTTCATATAAATCTATTGGCATTTAATTGTATTGAATGAATAAGTCCATGAGCTTTTAAGATAGACTTTCCACCTCTTATGGACAAGAGGAGGCACTGGAATAGTAGAGTACTTAATCTCTTAAACTGGGAGTTCGTGAGTGAATGAATATTAATTGGGCATTAATATTCAACTCATATGACACCTTCTTTGACAAGAAAGTGCCAGTCGTACACTAATTAGATAGTGGGAGCTGGTGTCATGAATATGATTAACAGAATTAACATATTTGAACTCGACTCACATTAATCCAATCACATGGGTATTTACTCTTTGACAGTCAATGATTGGGATTAAGATTGCGATAGTATGTGTGAACTTTAGACCTGAGGAGTCATTTATAACATGCTTGTAATATTGGATATATTATCAGAGTAGTTAGACCCATATCACCTAATAGGTGGGGTCGACCTCGAAGTACGGTCCAATAGTGTATTCGATGTTATAAGATAACTTGCCAAAATGAGATTCACCGTCTCGATAATAAACGAGTATGTGACATGTACGATCGTAAGTAATTGAAATTATAAGTCTTTGGTCAAAGCATATAAATTGTCTCGTGATTGTCACTGAGGGTAGTTTGGTAATTTCACATTATCATAATTCTAAGTACAGTATCAAGTTCTATAAGTTTGACTAAACCATGGCTCTTACTTGATCGGGTCACGTCGGTGAAGAGTTTATATGCATACGGTATTTGTAGTCAAGGTTCGTGATGACATGATCATCTCGTTTTCAATTAGGTTACGATTTGGTTCCACGGTGCTGGCTAGATGACAACCTTATCCTTTGGAAAACTCCCATTGCCAATTGAATCGAGCCTAGAGAGTCGCACTATGTGAAGAAAATGAATGTTTTTCTATGCTAAGGGTATTTTGGTAAAAACACATTTGATGTGATTGACTAACAAAATGGATGGCATGATTTTATTAAATATATTTAATTAGATTAAATAAATTAATTAAATCATATTTAATTCATAAGTTAAATTAATTGGAAATTAATTTATAAGTGGAAATTAAATTAATTGGATTAAAGTAATTAATTAATTGTCAATTGGATTGAACTTGGATTTAATTAATTACACGTGGGCTAAGATGGAACGCCGAAAGCCCATTCCATGCAGGCCCAACTGGACGCCCCTCACTTATTGGATTAGGGGTTCTGAGTGCTTGGTATATATATTGTTAGTCAGTGTCAGAATTCTACACAACACACAATTCTGAATCTGACTTTGAGCCAGAAAACCTACAGCAAAAGAAAGGAAAAATCCCCTCCATCTTTTCCAACTAGCAGCCGCCACCATATTTGCCGGGGAGGAGATCGGAGCTTTCTTGGACATTTTTCTTCCGCGTGATATCTAGAGGTAGGATTCCCGGGGATTGTACTACTGTCAAATCGATACGAATCGATTCACGCTTCGAGAGGTAAATTGTTTATCTCCTTTGTTTGTCAAGAAATCAACAATGAACCAGATCGATTCATGGTATGGGAATCGTTTTTACCCGCTGCATTTTTACTCGCACGATTCCCAACAGATATTAGGGGTGATTATGATGTTACCCCTAAAGAAAATGCTGGAAAAAAGGCCATAAGACCGGAAAACCTGGAGGAAGGAGGAGGAAAAGAGGAGAATGTGCCGCAGAGAAATTACCTAGCTCTAGAGGGATGCCAAGGCGTCGTATGGATCTAGGAGAGGAGGAAGAATAAGAAGATTGGGTGCACCGACCTAAGTTGTGGAAAGAACAAGTGGAGAAAAAGTTGTGTCCTTAGGTACAACACCAAAATAATGGCATACCTGGGAGGGAAGACCTCCTGGTACGTCAACCACAAGCCAGAGTAGAAAGAGGCAAAGGCGTTAAGGACAAAGCTAACGACTATAAGTCTGCCTGATTTCTTAGGGGAGACTATGGTATGAAGGAAAAAGCCAAGGAAAAACTGGACCTTCTGGAGCTCTTGGTAAAAAGGATGGAAGGAATGGAAAGAAAAACGGCAGGAGGAAAGATCTATGTGGATCGCTGGATTCCTTTCGCAAAATCCAACAAATGAGGGAATGAAGCCTTAGCCCAACTTCAAAGCTAGCGAATACGAAAGAGCTGAAATCCATTAAGCATTGCAGGTATAGTTGGTGTTCCGGCTAAGCTATTTCGCTAAGTTTTCAGACCTAGGAAATCCAGCATAGTTGGATCCATATATTTCAGCACAAACGTTTGAGGAATACTAGGGGCTCAAGGGCAAGCATGTACAGCTGGAAGATCTGGAGATTTAAAAAAGACCCAAGAGGAGAAAACTTCTAAAGAAGCCTTTGGAGTAGTCGACTTTTCTCTTTCTAGTTCGTGCTAGGTCACAAACCTAGACGAGCTGGAACCCTATGACCTGAGTGAGATGGAGTAGCTGGAGGTTGCACAACTCGTAGCTGGAGAATTGCAGGAGGACCAACAAGAGAAAGAATGAGCATTCACCTCCAGCATAGCAAGTGGTATCACCACTGAAGCAATTGGCGGAACACCACCACGACCAATCAGATGGATCTTAGCCGTCATGGCTAAGACTCCTGTAGGAGCCAAATTTGTAGGGTCCTCTTAAGAATGGAGTTTCGAGTTTTAAACACTCAAAACAAGAGTGGAGTACAAAAAGCTAATAAAGATCAAGGTTTTCTAAACCCATCAAGAGAGGCCATTTTAGCTCAGCAGCTTAGGCACTCTTGTCTAGGTAGCTCTGCAGCATATTAGCTTGTTCTTCATAGCATTTTCTTTGTAACTCTCACAATTTGACAAGTCAAACTGCAGAGTTGGGGGGACTATTGATGTAGGTGAAAATTGGACTTTAGGCCAAGCTGATGAAGACAAGACTTAATGAGCTAACCCCCATTAAGATAGTGGACCAGATCCGTTCTAGAAGATATCCAACCCGAGCTGGAAGACCTGCCAACCTAGACCTGCGGGAATAAGACAGATCTATATATGGCAAAACTGGAGACAAGATCTAATTAAATAAAAGACTTTCTATAGCAAGAGGAAGAAATTAAACCCAAGATCTTTGATTAATTATGCCTAATCCCTTGATTGGATCTAGCCTAATTAAGAAGACTATAATTAACCTTAATTAATTTATATAATTAAGGAAGGAAGACCAATCATTGAAGTATCTACCATATTGAATATTCTCTATAACTTGTACAAATAGTCAATCTAGAGGATGAATGAAGGGAAAGATCCATTGTAAAATAAATACAACCTATAGAGAAATAAAGGAGACGAACTTTACACCTCGTGGACGTAGGTCATATTTGACCGAACCACATTAAATCTCTTATTATTTACATTACTGCACTTACATTATCCTTAATATCTCATTATATTACTCAATTATCCCTATAATATTAATATACATATTATTGATATGAAACTCACACACATCCGCCACCTATCGAATAGAAAGCTAAAGAATAACATTTCATTTTTGAAATCTTAATGCAATTACTTTTAAAAATAATAGTAGTATAAACATCCAATGAAATTAACAAACAAAGCAACATTAAAAATTAATGACCTAATTAACCTTTTCATAGTCTCAACTTCGTAAATTAGTAATTTATTTTTCCTTTAACTATACCTGACGTCAACATTGAAAGCATCCAATTAACCAAAAATCCAACATAGAATCATTACCATATAAATCGATTTATTTCGCGCGCATATATATATATATATATATATAACTCTCACAATTATATTAAAGTAATAATTACAAGATGAGTTTGACCCAATTATTATATAATGGGTTATACAAGAATTGATTTATCGCATAATAAATTATGGTAAAAGCTATTTTTCAGCTTTGCCAAAACGTAGTTTTGCAATACAAATAGATTCAATCAAAATTATTCAAAAAAGAACCAAACACTCATCAAAATTGTATTTTCAGTCAAAAAGCAAATTCTATCTTTTTCAACCGACATGACCAAATAGACTCTCAATAAATTCACCCGTGGAAATAAGTTCCTATCAATTTTTCATTTTAGTATTAAGTTCAACGTTCATACATCGTACTAAATCCTAAACTAAGGTAATTAAGTGTAATTAACAGCACATTTTTGTTCTTTTGCCAAACTCAGGATAAGAGAAAGTATTTTTGTTTCTTTTCAAAGGAAAAAAAAAAGCACATTTGTTTTTATATATATATATTTTTTCGATTGACTATATTGTGATTATAAATGTTATAATTTATTGATATTCACACTTAATTGATAACCAATTTATTAATTGCGTATTGGGAGTTTTCGCCAATTGATTAGAACATAAGGTTCTTTTTGCCTACAATTTATAGAGAAATAGATTTTATGATATTCATCAAGTTCTCATGTTAGTCAAATATGTACATTTTTTTTTTTTGAAATAAAGCTCTTATACAAGGACGGATTTAAGGAGGGCCGGGGTCTGATTTGAAATTTTTTGTACCGGGTATATGTAATTATATGATATGCCCCCCAAGAATATATAATATATTGTGCATGTACAAGTTACAGAAAGGGTTGGTGTGGTTGGTAAAAGTCACATGTTAAGGCTTTGTAGTAGGTGGCCTAGGTTTGAATCTATGACGCCCCTCAATTCCAAGTGGTAAGTTTCGTCATCTATAATCTTTGTCAATTTTATTTTAAGGGATTTTTTTTATTAAATCATAGAGATTGATTAGAAAATATTATTGGGCTAGAATATGTCATATTTTATATGAGGGGCTGCATTGATAACTTCTTAAAAGTGGACATGGGTTTCACAGCACAGTCTTAGAACTTTGGGGTTAAATTGTAATCACAAAATGTCCAGGGATCAAACTGTAGTTTCTGGAAATGATAGAAAAGAAAGAATAAAAATAAAGAAGACTTGGGTGGTGTTGGGCACACGTGCGTTCCTGTTACGTACATTGTTAAGGTGTCAACACACCTAAATGTTCTATACATACACATGCATAGTGCTATCTATATATATATATATACATGAGCAAGCATATTCATTCTTTTCCTCAGCTTCCAGGTACGTCTTCATTCTTTCTTAAATTTCCTTCTTGCTGTGATTTTCTTAATTAATTCTTATTTGAACATAAGTAATCGTTTCATGTTCAGTTGTGAATTGAATTCTTTGGTTAACCAATTTGTCTAATTAATAAGGAAATCTATCATTCAACTATATATGGCGTTCATTAGGGTTTGGTTAGAGAATTCACTTAATTTGTTTAAACAGGTAGTTAACTGAGATGGTGGTTAAGTATATTAGATGTCTTAGGTTATTAATTTCTATTTGTAAACTGGTTGAAAGACAGGCCATTGCCCAATCATTCAGTTAGTGTTAATTTATTGAGTAGTTAATTAATTAGCTAATTGTTTTAGATTTAGTTGTTTATTTGTATATTTTAAGTGGTTAATTGGCAAGTTAAAATTATTAAATGGCACATGCATATCAGTGGTTTATCAATTAGTTCAAAGACCTCCAATTTCTACAATAACTAATATATATACACACACTTTCTAATACCCAGACAACAATTATGAGGATTCAATTTGTAATATTTATCTATTGATCTATATGAAAGATGGAATACATGATTATAAAACAATACAACTATTCTAAAATAAATTAGCTAAGTGGTACTTTTACATGGATTTTCTGTGTACTTTATTTTAGGTACACGAGACTAGAATACACATTTCTTTGAGAGTATTGGGCTCAAGGATTCACCGAGTTAACGGACTGATGAATGCTTTGTTCTATTTCTATTGTGAGTGTTTTATTTATTAGTTTATTATATTTTGCAGTATATAGTGTCATTGTCATTCATTATATATGCATGACTGTCAAACAAATTTATTTATATAACCTGGGTGTCGTACTTTATCGCACCTTGGGACTGTGTGATATGTGTTGAACATTGAAACACGTGAAGTCCCCTGCTGGTATGGGACAGTGGGGAGATGGACTGTAATCATTGTGGAATGGTTGATATCGGTCTGGCGTAGTACTTTATCTCGTCTGTGCACGAAATGTGATATTATCTTGATTATATGAGTCCTTAGTGGATATTATTGATTATTATCTGGGCCCAAATTGTTGCATGGAGGTTTGTGACCCATGCGGGCAGCATCGGGCTTGTCGTAATACTTGGTCACAGCCTCATGGTTTCCGATTCCCTTCCCGCGCATGGACGGAGCGTATCATGGCGATGGGGTCGTAGATTTAGACATGTACCCGGGCATGTCTGTTTGTTAGCAAGGTCGCTCTTTGCATTTGGTGGATAAGGTAGTTATTCTGAAGCGGGAGTCATAAGGAGGTTGGCAACCGAACTGTATCCTTTACTATTTGATAAACCTCAATTGGAAGTGATGGACCTAAGTGCTACATCCTGACATAATCTCAGGAACCACTATGAGTGACTCTAGTGCTTTGCTGAGGCAAATCCGGTAGTAGCCACCTCTAGAATTCTTCTCTAACAATTGAGTGTTATGTGTTAGCAGCTTTCTTTATTCATTGATGATTATTGTCTTTTTGACTATTATCATATTATCATGATCATGCATCATGAGATTCATACGTTATAATGTTCATGCATAACCCCGCACTTCCACACACCGCGCTCACTGGGCTTAGTAGCTCACCACTCGTGTCTCCCCTTCCCCAGGTTACAAATGAAGTATGTTAAACAACAAACTCGACTTAATTAGGGTCATGAATTCGCTCAAGTATAATAAATGGAGGTATTACTTTATTTCCAGATCATATCCAGTTAGATTGATATAACGAAAATTTCATGTCCTATTTCACTATAAGTTTTGTACTTTTGATTTTTGTAGAGCTCTGAACCACGACATGGGATTAGTGGATGATTTTGGTGATTCGATTGCCAGACAGGTGAAGTAGGGCGTGACAGAATCCCTTATAGGTAATTGAACTTTTTATTTTTTTTAAAGACTCACTTCTTAGTTATAGTAACTATAAATTGTTTTAAATTAAAAGCACCACTCTCTGTCACTATCACCATGTGTAAGTTTTAGTTTTAAATTTAACTTGTTTAATTAAAAAGAAAACCACCATGAAAAAGAAATATAAAATTATTAACAACTTTAATTTTCTTTTTCAACTTCTATTCTACACTTATTAGAATTAGTAACAAGTTTTTTTTTCCTTTTGAATTTGTCTTCTAAATTTATTAGGATTAGAATTAACAAACACTTTTCCTAAAATTTATATAAAGGATTGTTGACAAGAAAATATACAAGACGTCAAGAAATCTAAAGACAAGAAAGGTTGATTATCATTCAAATAATTAGAGTTTATCCACCAAGGTACAAACCGATTCTATTATATTGGTTTATAATATTTTGAAAAAGTGTAATAATATTATTGAAAAAATTTCGGTTGCATAACTTGATGTGTATTAAAATTTGATATATATATTTATGTGTATTCACTTACTCAATCATATAATAAATAGGCAATCAAAGTATGGAAAAATCTACCACAATTGATGCATTCTTTAAAAGGATGAAATATGAATACCTTGCGGATTGTTTGATTACTTACATAGAGAGAAGAATAACAGAGAAAATTGATACATAGTATATCATAGATAAATTTTATGACATGAAAGAACGTCATGTACAACTTCGATAATTTTTTTGAGGAATTACTTGTATTTTCTGAACCTACTAAATTTATTAAAAGACATTAAATATTTTTTTTTATGTTAATTCATTCAAAAAAAAATTTGTTGTTAATGGTACTTCGGTCCCCCAACCATTAATTCCTGGATCCGTCCCTGCTCTTATACCTGCACATTTTCGGGACTCTATATTAATTAAGTGGTCCGCATATTACTCAATGGGCATCTAATTTCGTCAAACTCATTTTCAAGGATAAGTAATTAGTTTCGCCTAATTTACTTGTCCTAGAACTTTATCAGTATGTAATTGAATCTCCCATTGAAATTTAGAAACATCCTATTTATCCTTCTTCCTCATATGACAAAAAAAACATGACACAAGAAACTCTAATTGATATATTGAGCTTGGGTCACAGTGTAGCTCATGTGTTCAACTCAAGCCAAGACAATATTTTACCTACGTCAGTACCAGATATATATACATCTAATATGAAATTCAAGTGTCATAAGTATTATATTGCATTATATTTAAATAAAATAGAAAAATACATGTATAAATATTTTAAAAACAAGGGTATTTTGGTTGTTATATAGGTTAATGTAGGAAAATACTTGTATAGACCGAATTTTAGCCTCCACTCATGCACCTTGTGGCGGGGGAAAAAACATATCACATATTTTTTAATTAAAAAACAGGTGATATATGATGTGTCTTTTTTCCAACCACAGGGTGCATGGGTGCATGGGTGAGGCCCAAGACTCGATTTACACAATTAATGTAGGTCAAGCATATTTAAGGGGGCAGTGTGCTTATTTTATTTTATTTTTTACAAGGAGATTAATTGTCCTTTTTATCACGGGGACTTTTATACCCTTTACGAATTTCAAGGGGTTGGTTGCATTTAGCCCCTGTTTTATGATACCAAATAGTGCCACAAGAAATTATGCAAACGGGAAAAGATCGATTCCTTTTTCCTCTCCTGGTCTTGTTCCCTTTTTTCCTTTTCTCAAAACTTTCTCAAGCCTATGGTTAAGTACTTAAGCATAGCATTCTACATGGTGAAAAATTCTTAAATGGATCGAGAACCGATTGGACCACAGTATTCTATTGATTCGTGAAAATCCAAAGGTTGAACGGTGAAAAATACTATTAATATAATTCAATGATCAAAAGTAGGGTGCGCGAATGGTTTAAATTATTCGTATTTTGAACTGACCCCAGCACATTTGGACTAAATGATTCGGAGTACTTGCTACCCGCGTACTTGCTACGTACGTATTTTAATGACTCGATATATGTTGTACTTGATCTACGGTAGAATGGCCCACAAGCATGCATTATCATCACTAACACACTCATCACTCATAGCATGTGAAAATTACGTTGTGCATTAACCAGAAATTATTTATAAAAAGAAGGAAAATTAAAGGAGCCTGTGCAGTGGCTTTTGACCTCATGAAAGATCTTTAACCTTTTGCCAAAGTGATACTCCAGCTTATAAGTTTTTATCATTACTTACTTATTGAAATTGACAAAAGAATTTTCAACATATTTTTATCAAAACAATAGTGATCTGCAATC
Source organism: Buddleja alternifolia (assembly GCA_019426215.1). Lineage (NCBI taxonomy): Eukaryota > Viridiplantae > Streptophyta > Magnoliopsida > Lamiales > Scrophulariaceae > Buddleja > Buddleja alternifolia. The sequence continues at coordinate 41,726,758 of CM033394.1, forward strand.
CGATGGAATGTTAAAAATTTATATTTGTAGCTACAAATTTTGGGGAATATTTTTCTGCTAGTTTGAAAATATTTTATAGTATGATATGCTCTAAGAGTTCTTTTAAATTTTGATAAATAATGCTAGAACTAGGGTATAAACGAATCTAATAGACTCAATTAAAATATTATTCAAGTTTGTTTGAACTTTTATCGAATGTGAAAATTTGTGTATAAGTTTGGTTTTCAGTCCAGGTTGAACAAACTTTAATCGTACTTCATTTTCTTTTACGCTTAAATCATCTCATCATTTATGTAATGAATCGTGTCGAACTTCAAATTTTATCGAACCGAAGTTAATGCTCCAATTCGGTTCATTATATTAAATAAACTGAATTCTAATATTATATTGATTTTTAAAGTTCTAAACCCAAAATGAAGAGGTCTTTTTTACATATCAGGGTTAACACACTTTTGCAGTATTTATAATCTCTTTGTACCTCGTTAAGATATTATTTATTATTATTCTCTCTTCGTCTTTGGATGTTTCCCACTCCTGAAAAATTCAAACGAGTTTATAACAATCAATCTCAACTCAAGTATCGTAGATTGGTTTGATTTTGCACTGGAAGATCAAAATTTCCCTTCAAAAAGAATGACTCGTCCTCTAATAACACATTAGTCCATGTGACTAGAACAACAATGACTTGGAATATCAATGATTAGAAAAGTTGAAGCAAAGAAATAAAAGGGGTTTAGTTAGTTATGATTAGAATTGACGCATGCCATTTCAATCAAATCGCATCACCGAAAAGAATAAGCAGCCGGATTAAATATTCCTTATTGGACCCCATAGTCAAATGAGATTATGATTTATCATAATTATTCAAGGATTCTCCGACGGAAATGCAACCTGTTCATCCAAGGCCATTGCAAATTTTTGGGAACAAAATTCTTCAAGTTTAAAACGAGGACATTATTCTATATTGCTCTTGAAATTTTGATTCTTGATATGAATTATGAGTAATTTTATATAAATATATATAATATTTTATATATCATATAATAAATATTAATATACACATATCATATCTATATGAGACTAAATTCAATAAGGGCCGAGTCTACATTATCCCATGATCGTCTAAACATGAATCCAAGCCCTAATTTTCCTCTTTGGCTCGATTTTCAAACATGACATCTAGTGTTAATTTTAAAATTATCACTTTGAATTTCATTACCAATATTCTATTTTTGTTCTAGTGGATATCTAGCTATTACTTCTTCTACAGAAATGATAATTATATTAAGATCAACTAATAATGATTTAATACAATACTCAATGATAATAAAAACCCCGAGTAACGATATAACAATTCCATAATAATTCGCAGATCAATATGAAGTGAGACACATACTACTACAAGGAAAATTGCAATTTTCATACATGAAAAGTGAGTGCTCGCCGTTTTGGTACAATAAAGGGAACAAATTTAATTTTGATATAGAAAAGGTTGATTTTTGGCAATTTTAGTACAAATCACGCCAGAAAATCATAAATTCGCCAGAAAATGTCTATGTTGCCCACTAATTAAGGGATTTTCGTGTTTGGGGGAAAATTGCCTATGTGGCACCCAAATTTGGAGAGAAATGAGTAAAAAAGTCGAAATTACCCTCAACTCCCATGTGAAGATAAAATTGCAAAAAAGAAGTTAGAAAAATATTGAAATTGTATATTTAAAACTTGTTTTCTAGTTTGACAAAATTTATTAAAAAAATACTTTAATATTTCAATAAATGTGAATATAGTTGAAAAATATGAAAAAATTATCTACGAGTTTGAAAAAAATTATTAAAAGGTAAAATAGTTTAATGTTTCGATAAATACAAATATAGTTGAAAAAATATAAAAAATTATTCAAAAAAATTTAAAAATTAAAGAAATCTAAAAATAAAATAAAATTAAACTTCTATCTTAAACTCAGAATTTATTTTTTAATGGCCAATTCTTTCCATTGACAAAGATAAATTAATTAAAAACTCAAAATAAATAATAAATTTGAAAAACAATTATTTTGTAAAAATTATGTAAACTCGTAATATAATAAGGAAAAATTGAAAATATTAAAAAATTAAAAAATCATAAAAAAATGTGAATTCGGAAGAAAAAATATTAGAAAAAAACCTGAAAAAGAAAACAAAATTAGAAAATAAAAAAAATGAAAAGCTCAAAAATAATAAGAAAAAAATTAGTAAAAATTAGAATATAATGCTGTAAATTATTTTAAAATTTAATAGTATATATTAATTGTAGAAACTTTATTTATGATAAACAAAAGAAAATAGTTGAATACAAATTTCCCCCAAAAAAAAATAAGTTACAAAAAAATTTGAAAGTATTTGAGTTAAATTCCCAAATTAGAAGTCAATTTTCCCTCCATATGCAAAAATCCCCAAATTGAAGATTAATTTTCCCTCCAAATGCAAAAATCCCCAAATTCAAGTCAATTTTCCCTCCAAATGACATTTTTCGGCAACTTTCAAATTTTCTGGTGTGATTTGTGCCAAAATTGCCAAAAATTAACCTTTTATGTATGAAAATTAAATTTGTCCCCTTTATTGTATCAAAACGGCAAGCACTCCCCTTTCATGTATGAAAATTGCGATTTCCCTACTAATACATGTGTAAACATAAATCCAACTATATATCTTGCTAATTCGGCTTTGTATGACCAAGATGTTATTCTTGGACTCCCTACTCGGCTATTCTTGCAGCAAGCGCTTTAACTGCATATATTTTTTAGTAATATAGTCTTATCATTTTTATTTTGAAAAATAAATAAATCCAAAGAACTTATGGCTCTGTTTGTTTATGTTTTTGAGATAAAATCCTGAAAATTTCTCGGGAAATACGTACTACATGGATTCGTGTGAGAATTGATGTGATGTGTGTTATGTTTGTTTATGTTTTTAAATAGTGGTTGAGATTTGTAAAATGTGTCAAATCAATAATAATTGGTTGATGTATGATGAGTTAAATAATTGAGTTAGTTATTTGTGTAATGATTATGTGAATAAATAAATAATAGAATAAGATAGATAGATATATAAAGTTAATTTAATATTAATAAATTTTGAAATTTGAAATTTGAAATTTATTATTAATATATAGTAAAAGTGGAAGATTGAATAAAAAATTAATGATTGGAGGAAATGATGTTATTGATAAATGTGTGAAATGATTGATATAGTGAGTGATAGGTAGTTATATGGGGATTGAAAAAGTTAAGTTGAAAAATGTAGAATTTAGATGAAAATGGTTTGTGTTATGAATTTTTAGAATTTTGTGATCCAGGATATTGAAAATGGAATTTGAAAACATAAACAAACAAGGCCTATATTTTTCAAATATCGGACCTCAATCTCACCCATTGATCAATCTTATTTCACATAATAATCAGTTGCTCATAAGGAAAAAAAAAACCTTAAGGTCCCTAGTATAGATAAATATATAGTAGTAATTGCATGCAAGACTAAGAAATTGAAAGAGAGATGATACTTTTAGGTACAAACTACTCTTTTGTTCCAATGATTAGTCTCACGCATTAGTATGGTATGGTATGATGAGAGATCATGATTATATTTATAAGCGTGACATGCGTAGAAAGTCTTCCCATTATCACTTTATACCATCATTCCATTTTATTATTCTACATATCCTTATTGTTAATGTAAGAGGTAGAATTCAAATACATGATCACAATATGAAAAAAAGCATACACTATTTCCACACCGAGTCATAAAACAATGTGAAAACAATCCAAAAAAGGATAAACACAATAAATACAAATTCACCAAGAAAAAGTCATCAAGCTCTTGTCATAATCAAACAAAAAATGAAATAAAATGAAACTTTATTCACATGGCATGTGGTGAAACAATTATATTTGTAACTATGACATAATGTAATACATAAAAAGGTGAATATTTGCAACACTTTAATTTGATCCATTCATTACTCGCTACAAGAAAATTGAAGGGTTGAACTTTGTTTGTGATAGTAGTTCGTGAATTTGTCACCTCTGTTATTAAGAATAGGTAATCTTTCAGGTAGTAACTATGATTCAATTTGAATTTTCACAACTACTATTTTCATGATCACGCTCAAATAGAATTACTATTCTACTTGCCCCTCTCGGACTAAGAAAAGGAAGTTGCACAATGCCATCACCCTCTATAAATTGAGATGCAAAACCAAATATTTCCATCACAAATCTTCTCTTCCTCTCTATTCCCCCCACCCCCTAATCTCCCCCTACTCCCACCCACCAAAACCCACACAAAAGAAAAAGAGAAATGGAATCCAAAGCAACATCCATGGCAATCTGCCTAGTACTTGTGATGTTTCTTAGCGAAGTCGAGGTGACAAGAGCAGTGACTTGTAACGCACTGCAGCTGAGCCCATGCGCAACCGCGATCACATCCTCCAGCGCCCCAAGCGCCGTTTGCTGCTCTAAGATAAAGGAACAGAGGCCTTGCCTTTGCGGGTACATGAAGAACCCGAATCTTCAGAAGTTCATCAACTCTCCTGGTGCCAAGAAGGTGGCCAATTCTTGTGGCACCCCATTCCCCAAGTGCTAAATTATATATATATGATATTGTTATATTAACTTATATAATATGAGTATCAAGTTTAAATGAGTTCCCATTTCCCAGTTGCTGAATTATGTCCCATTATGATATAGTTTGTATCTCTATTAATTGTGACTGTTTACTTTATGATGAGTTTGGTCTATTATAAAGTTTGTATCAGTAAGGCCCTATATTGTGCTTGTAACTTCTAGTATGGTTTATGGTAATGAAAATGTCTCTTTTTTCGTAAATTTATTTGTCTCTCTGATTGCAAGGGAATGGAAATATTTTTATTTTTTTTTTCGCGTTCGTAGAAGGTAACTTTTTTCTACGCCAAACAATTTTTTTGATATAGAGTTGGACGAATTCGAAAAATACCCTCACCTAATATGTTGACTCTATTGTTACTTAATCATATCCTCACTTATTTATTCATTTATTTTCATTCTACTGAATAGCATTTCAACTAAAAGACATTGATTAAGCAAATGTAAAAATATGTATGCTGATGAACATCAGAGTTGCCTGTGATCTCCAATTGGAAAAATATTTTCTCGATTAATATATTAATTACATCACATTGTTTCTTTTGTTTTTTGTAATAATTAAACTTATCTAATAAATTTAGGGGCTTAAGACTATTGTTGCCATTTTCAGCATGAAAAATATGAAATTATAATATATAAAACGTAAGCTTTCTTTTGATGCAGGAGTTGACAATTACTAAAAAAAGTGGAATATTCACTTTTCCGTCTATCATAATTCATAAGTCTATACTAATTTCTTAAATGTATAAGGCTACTGACCTACAAAATATATAGTATAACATAGAAAATTTTCAAGATGAAGATATATACTAAGTGCATAAACAATTGCCTGATTATTTATTAAGATGCAGGTTGCATTCTTGTTCTGATAGTTTCTAACTCACCTTCAAGCGTTACACCATAATTTGGCTATACTGACCTACAAAATGTATAATTTTCTATGTTATACTAATTTTCTATGTTATACTAATTTCAAGATGAAGATATATATACTCAATTTTCTATGTTATACTAATTTCTTAAATGTATAAGGCTACTGACCTACAAAATATATAGTATACGCTTCGGCCTATTCGACTAAGGCAAGAAAGCATATTCGTGGACTTATAAACAAAACATGCGGATATTTTCACAAAAATATATTAAAAAAACAGCGTCACCTTAAATAAATACAATAATTCCTTATAGACAAGATAAACACAAAAATTGATGATCTCAGAATGCCGTATTTCTTTTAGTTTTTTTGGTTGGATGATGTGACTATACTTAGTTTTATTATGTATTTATCATATTTTGAAAGATATTAACTAATTACATGTGTGTATAATTGAGTAGATGGATGATATTATATAAGATCATGGAATATTTATTAGTATATGTGACATTATCCTCTTATCCAAAACGAGATATTGTTTGATCATTATAAGTCAAAAGGCTTAATTAAGTACCTATTTTTAAAGTTGAATAGGAAAATGCTGTGGCATGTGATATGAGAGGAGTGACATTTTTCATCATTTAATCACAATAATTGGCAACTTAGGCACACCATATTTCCTAGTTAAACCCGTAAATTTAACTAGTAGTTAATAGTTAAAAAGAATAGGGAAAAAAATGGTACGTAAGAAAGTGGCATGTGTTGGACACATAATCATCTCACTTCAAAGATATTTTAATTTTGAGGTAAAATAATGCATTTTATGCACGTGAAAATCAGACTCGATGTCTCATTAATTTGAAGGACTAAAATTATCACTTTCTTTAATTTATAAGAATAAAATTACAAGTTCACTTGACAATGTCATTCATGTACGTTGGTTATAATAGATCATTGCACTTTTCATCCTCAAGTGAAGTAATTTCCTTCCAAAATCAAAAAATTCCAAATGGTAAACGTCACATGTGGATAATGTGACTTTTTTTTTGCTAAAATAATCTGATCAAAATTTTACAGCCAAATTTGTCCTCAAATTCAGAAAAATAAAAGTGACCGTGTCCATAAATAATGAGGGTAATTTTGTAATTTACTCTTCTTTTATTATATTTGGCCGGCCTGTAAAGAACGTCATAATATTAATATGACCATAGGGCTAAATTGAGATTTGGGCTTGTTTATAAATGGTTCATCTTCACTTATGAGCTAATAGGCTTATATATTTATTGAATAATAATAATAGATAATTTAAAAAATAATGAAATGAATTCAGAATAAGTATAATATTAATTTATTATGACGGTATAGGTGAAAAGGGTCAGACTCATGACCCATCAGAGGCACTATAAAGATCCCCTTCAGCTCATTTGGAAAGAATTTATCTGACTTTTACCCACAAAAACGCTCTTAAATTTGCTTGGTATTTACCTTTCCTCAACTTCATATAGTTGGCTCTATACGTACTCTACCAATATTGTCACATATCGAATAGACTTGATAGTACTTAAGCAGTTTGATTCAATCAAGTGTAGTCTATATTCTAATTTTCAGCTCCTAAAAAGCTCTCTAGTTTGTCGTGAGACAGGTTGGATCCCAACTTCACACGTTACGCGATACACTTTGTACGATGTTCTCAATTGTCTCCTCAAAACTATTTCGATCCCTCGTCAAAAAGTAATTCTACTAAATAATGCCAATATCAATAATTATCATACCTCTTAAGGTACAATAGAATAGTAATTTGCCCATGTTTGTACGGATACACTAGTCCAGTCAGCATCGATATAATGGAACATTGACTTATCCAACGTGCCCTAAGATAATGCTAAAACATTTATTTAACTTACTAATCCGACCCAACATGTCGCGGCGACTAGACTTCGTCTCTCTCTCTCTCTCTCTCTCTGCATGTCTAGATTCATAATCTGTTCATTAAAAAACAGACACGCACATACATATATATATATACACACACATATATACATTATATAAATCACAGCAGTTTTTAGAATAAATTCAATCTCATATTATATATAAATAGCTGATTCTGCAATGGACTAATACACAGAATTTGAGTCAAAATTTATCATATTTGAATCTCTTAATCTTATTTTTCTGTCTCTCTTCATCAAAAAAATAAATAAATCAGTTTTTAGAATGTCTACAGATCTTTCAGTCATCCTCCCTCGGGTTCTTATCGTTTCTCGACGCACTGTTCGCAAGAATAAATTTGTTGATTTTGTAGGTATGTATACATGCATACATATATTTACATGTATATATATTTTCACCTTAATGTGTATGTAACGTAACTGTGTATGCATGTAGAAAACATTCATAGGAGTGTTCTTGTTAATTTTAATTTTTACCCTAATTGCTTCTGTCCATGTTAAGTTGTTAACTTTGAATTCATAAGTAGTTCCAATTTATTGATTTATGCATTACTCCAGTTAATTTACAGTATTTATGTTATCAAATTTCTCATATTATGACATTTATTTTCAACCAGTAATATATTTTTACATAATTTTGTTATGTAAAAAAGCATACTATATGAATTATGAACAGGAGAATATCATCTAGACCTCATAGTAAGCTATGGAGCAGCACCAGTCATCGTGCCACGTGTAACCGGAGTTCATATGCTACTCGACAGCTTCGAACCCATCCATGGCGTTCTTCTCTGCGAAGGCGAAGACATCGATCCATCCCTATACGACGCCGAATTATCAACCTTTTCGCATGAAGATCTCGAGGAAATTAAACAGCTACACGCAAGTGACACAGCCATAGATCGTGAGAAAGACTCGATCGAGCTTCAACTCGCAAAACTTTGCCTAGAGAGAAACATTCCATACTTAGGCATATGTAGAGGATCACAAATCCTCAATGTTGCCTGTGGTGGCACCCTTTACCAGGATATTGAGAAGGAACTCTCCAAGAAATGTGAAGATTACAAAGTGGTCCATATGAATTACGATAATTACGACGGACACCGACACGTTGTGCGAGTGGTGGAAGATACCCCACTCCACGAATGGTTTCGAGGTTCGTTGGAAGAAGGGATAATGGAAATTTCTGTTAATAGTTATCATCACCAAGGCGTGAAGCGGTTAGCTCAACGGTTCGTTCCCATGGCTTTCGCCCCAGATGGTTTGATCGAAGGGTTTTATGATCCGGATGCTTATAACCCTGAGGAAGGGAAGTTCATTATGGGACTCCAGTTTCATCCGGAACGCATGAGAAACGAAGAAACGGAAGATTTTGATTACCCTGGGTGTGCAGCAGCATATCAGGTATATATAATCCATTCTCCGGTTTCTAAGGAAAATATTTGACTAAACATCGACTGATGCAGGGCGTCCATGTTGCAGGAATTTGTGAAAGCTGTGATTGCTTACAAGAATAGGCTTAGTGGCTCAAGAGACGGAGAGAAGGGTCTCGGTTTTGATCAAGAATTGGAGAAGAAAAGGAAGAGCATCGTTCAAAGTTTCTCAATTGCAAAGGACATGTATAGCATTGGACGTGTGACGAGTTCAGAACAAGAGTCTGAACTTGAAGCTGGAGCTGAATTTCTCGAGGTATACATTTTCAAATAGACATATTTGCGTGCATAAGTATAATTTTGGACTCTCTTTTATACGTATTTCTGATACAGTGAAATTTTCTTCACCTGCAAAGTAACTAGATTCTGCAAAACCAAGCGAATTATTGTACTCATTTGATTTCATGTACTTGATCATGATGCTTAATTTCTTATGCAAAATGTTTCAAAAGGCCAATACAGCATTGAGTCTGCAACAAGAGAACCGACTGAAGCAGATGGGTGCAACAGTGAGAAATGCATCAGTTTACATCAACAGATTGAAGATGAACGACGAAAGGGAGAAGGCTGCTCGAGCTATAATCGGGAAGATGTCGGTCGAACAACTGTCGGACATGGTTGCCTTTTACCACAATATGGGCCAGATGTGCTCAGAGGTATTAGAGAAGAAGCTCAAGGACCTTATGATGAATGAGGTTGCTCAATGTTGAGATTCAACTTCTTTTTACTGATTTCTTTCCTTCATCATATTTTTCTGTTCTTTCTTAATTTCAGGTTACCCCATGTCTCTGTTTTGTGTAACAACGTGTGGATTCAGAATAATGTAAATGATAAAATTTTCAGACCGTTTTTCGGGGCTGTTGATGGTTTCGGGTCTTAATTATGAGTTCGGTCTGTATTACTGTCTTGATGTTGCACATTGATGATTTAAATCTGGATCCATATTGATTTCAAATTGGGACATAAAATAATCCAGAAATAAGTATAACTCCAACAATATTAATTGGCTTGCGAGCGAATTGGTTATAATGCAAACCCTTTTTGCATTTTAGTTTTTGGCCATATATTTGTCTTAATTTCTTCGTATACACATGCTACCCATTCCTAATTCCCTAATGAGACTCATCCATGTCCTGACGAAAATTCTAATTCGGATCTAATTTGTGTGAGTTCATCTGTAATTCACGAGCAAGTAAATTATTCTGGTTATGTAATTGGTCACTAATTGTGAGAATTACACTTGCGATCACAGATAGAATTTTCCCTTAATTATGAGGGTCAGAAGGAAATCGACTACTAACCGAAAATTGGTTTTGAAAGAGACTCTTGATGAGATCCTTACTTGTGGGTGGCAAAATGGGTCTGAATTTGCCGGTTAGACTGTTGATGAGATCCTTGTGGGTAGCAAAAGGGGTCTGAATTGCCGGTTAGTCCGGACGCTCAACGAAAAACAGTTTGGAGCCTACAATTGTTTTGGCTAGATTCGATAAACTTTGTCATAGCAAAGCTGGTCGCACCTGAATGCTATAGGAAAATTCTATGCAACATTCCTAGTGTCTATCTACTCACACAATAAGCTAAATTGCGTAAATTTTCACACTTGTATGAGAGATAAGACGCACAAAATACACTAAGAACGTAACCTGGAGCAAACCAAATGTGGGTCAAACGCAACTCGTTTGACCCGACTCATTCAAAATGAATCCAACTTTGTTGGCCAAATTTTAAACATGTTCTCTGCCACCCTCGCACAAAATCTCTAGACAAAATGCTGAGATAATGTCCTCACAGAAACTGATTGCAGAATTTACACAAACTAAAGTCTGCACTCGCACGACATGTTTTCTGCCTATGAATATCAACTGCTGCATAAGCATTGAATGTCAGTTTCATGAGGCTGGCTGAGGACGAGGTATGGGGTGTATAACAAAAAAATACGCTATTGGGTAACCAGCAAACTACGGTTATAAGATACCACAAGAGAATAGCACAAAAACACACAAGAAAACGACGAAGATGATAAGAAGAACCACAAATATGAAGAGACAGTAAATACTGGACAATTATACCTAAACATCAGTTCATCACTCTTGCCTTACTTAAAACAGTCACAGTCGAGCCAATACAATTAGTATACAAAATATGCGGCAACTAAACTTCACATCTGATTAAGATTCTCTATCAAAATCCCTTTAAAAAGCAGAAACGAAACCATTACTACCTAAAACTGATCACCAGGACAGAAAAAATAGCCTGTTCTATGTATAACATTACGACAAATCATAGGAAAAGTTAAAGATGATATTAGCACAGTTTTAAACAGTCAAAAAGCCACACAACCCAATTCAGCTCAGCATTAAAGTCTGTGTCTCGGACAATCTTGATCTTAATCCACCCTCCAAACCATTCCCCACAGGACTCTCAACTTCTTCCTTTTCAAGAGATTTCTCTTTTTTTTTTCCCTCCTTTTTATGATACATCATTGTTTCGCCTTTTAACTCATAAAATATTTAATCACACTATATTAGCAAACAAAACCACTTCTCATTCAACTTTCCTCACAAAATCCCACATACCATGTCAAGCTAGAAATGGTCGATTTCATCCTTGGACAAAAAGAGCTAAGAAAGGAGGGGAGCTATCTCATGATTTAGCGACGGCAGAAGAAAGAGAAATCAGGGTGATTGACCTGGAGTAAATTTAGCCAATTATCAGCAGCTTGCATGAGAGTGTCGGCCATTTGGCGCTGACGCCCCGCATTTGGAGTCCAAAGTGATATTTTATATTTATATGAAGCCAGACCAAATACTGGAAGTGAAAACTGTGGAACACCATCAGTCTCAGTTGGGTATGTCACAATAGGAGGATTCACAACTTCACTTCCTGCAGAAGTGTGAAACAGAGTCAATGCAAGAAATAAGAGGAAAATGTTAAGAAAAGAATTCAACTCCAGATTACAATGCAAGGTCCTCAACTTCAGGAATAATAACGTGTCGGGGAAAATTAAAGAGACTGGAGTGGAGACAATCTCCTTTGTTACATAAAGGACTACCACTAGAGATAATTACATGCACACCCTCACTTAGTGTGTAATTACCAGTAATCCATGAGGTTTTGCAAATTACCAACAAAATCCCCTATTAGGGAGTGAATACGTAATATGTTTTTAGGGCTGAAATTGTAATATGACAGGGGTTCAAATTATAATCTGCTAGGGAGTCATAGTAATTTCTCAAAATCTCGGGGTGTTTTCCGTAATTAGGATCTGACGAAGGGGGTATGCTCAAGGCATTGGTGTTGTGTTAGCAAGTACACATACGCACAGAGAGGGAGAGTAATAGCTACCTGTCATGGGTGTATGAAGAGAATGGAAGGTTAAAAAGCAAGCATCCAGATCTTTAAGAGTTGGTCCCGTTGGTATTCTATAAATGGGGTACCTGTGATGTAATTATAATCCTTTAGATCAGAAATATGCATAAAACAGCAACTTAGGAAAGAACGAATGCATATTGAATATAATATTACCAGGCTACAGAAATCCAACTGGATGGATGTAGATCACAACTCTGAAGCCTTTTTAGTTCCGGGAAGCGGAGAGCAAGATCAGATATCTGAGAAAATTTGAGTATATTAGTAAGTAGTAGCAGAGTATAACCCGTTTGTCAATAGTTGTACCAAGAGAAAATTGAAGATAATATAATGAAGCATTCAGTATGAAATAGAAAAGCAACCTTGTTTGCCAAAGGTTCCCTGCAATACGGTGGGTCGCGTTCAAGATACTCAAACAACAAGCAACCCTGCGAACTTCCAGATTCACCTTCATCACTAGAAAAGCCTTCTTGAAATGCCATATGCTGATCTCGCAATGACAATTTATCTACTCCAAGAGAACCATCACTTGTTTGGAGATAGTTCAGTTGCTCCATAGAATAACTCAAACTACCTCTATCTTGTTCACTATCACTGCTTCCTTCACTACTAGAATCCCTAAGATAATCAACATCACTTTCTTCACCAAGTCGCCTACCACAAAAAGGAAGAAGTAAGACTTGGATAAAATAATGTAGTTGCTAAGATCAACCAGTTAATGCTGGAAATAAAGAAAATGATTTGAGGGCTGCAGATGTTCAGTGTATATGACACATTAAGCATAGTTAACAAGGGTAAAATACAGACTCATGCCATTCATAAAGCTCGTGTATGCTAATTGCTGGACAAATAGAAGAGACATTACTCAAGAGCATGTTTGTCTTCATCTAAAAGATGATATCAAACAGTTATCTAAAGATGTTATACATATGCAAAAAGGCTATTTCACAAAGATACTGCACGATGCGACTCACATTGCACATAGACTACAAATCTTTTTTCAAGAGGGATTGAACATTCTAAAGTTATAAATGGACTTCCAAATTCCCATTAAAAGGAACAAAGAGTACTAAAATATAAAGACAAGCTGCATCAACACTCTGTTAAAACTGTGCTGCTGAGAGGATCTTTCTATTGGAGTATTATTGAAGTGCTAGAAGACAATAGTTTACATAAAGTAATACAGACAAGAATCCTCTAAATTGCACCCATATAATCAGAATTCACATATAATAAAACGAAAAGAAGCAGCAAGTCTTTCCTCCCCATTTCTTTTTTTTAAAAGTTGTTAAAACCATGCCCACATTTGAAATGGTGTATGACAAAGTACAGATACCTTAATTTTGCTGTAGTCTTTGACAGGTCAGTATACAATTGAATGCCTGATAAGTAAGGAACATAATACTGAACCACACTATCAGTGTCGTTCAATATCAAAGGCACTCCAACACCATATGCACTCCATTCCTTAAATGACTCCCACAGATCACTCAGCACAAAGAATGGCTGAAACTCCATATCACGTGTTCTCCAACTCCTCACTGTCATCTGTCACGTTTAAGAAAGTGCTCAGATAAATTCATTTCAACCAGAAAAAAAGTAACAGAACTATTTACAAGATTTTCAACAGCCTGCAGAAAATTAGCACAAAGAGAACAATTGATATGCTATGAAGTCCCTTTTTGAAGCACAGAATTTGGGTGGGCAATTTGCAGGAAATTGTTTCAAGCCGAAGCAGGAAACAGAATAGCTTCTAATAACCATCCCTCAGCCTATTTTGTAAGCTAAAAGTTCACAGATAACTTTGCCACTAAATCCAAGTTCATCAAGAAACAGAACTTCAGTGTATTTAAAAGTTAAAATTATGCAATAAATCAGAAGATTCAGGAAACAAACTTTTAAACACATGTTTCAGCCTTTTACATTGCTCCAGGACCACAGAAGTTTTTTCGAAAATACAGCAGGCAGAACATTTGAACAGACAAATTTTTAGAACTTTCAATCTTTCAAATCTTTCTTCCTTATAAACTAATCACCAATTTCGCAATTAATTAGTGAAATGCCACTTCAATAAAGGAGTCAGATTTAACATTAAACCATTTTATTATCTCAAACAAAAGAGAATTTACCATCCCTTCAGTTTTAAAGCAGTAGCTTTAAGTAATTCTCAACCAAGTATACCATACAACAAGTAAAAACATCCATAACTCACTATGAATCCCCTTTTAAATAACATTCAGTAGTCAATAAATCCACAAAATACCGAGATTCACAAAATAGGGTTTCTTCCAATAAATTCATCATTAGCAATAAATAAACCTAAATCAATCCATAATCAATAACAAAAACCTTGGATAAATACTGCGCTGGTACCGAAGGCGTGACGGATTCCAAGAACCTCTCCAGGTTACACAACGGCGAGGGTTCCGGCACCGGCGCCGCCGCCGGTGCTTCAGGCTTAGACTTCTCCGACGGTTGCTCATCGGACCGGCTCCGTGAACGGCTCGAGGTGACGTCACTCTGCACCCTCCGCAGATAATCTTGACTCAGGCGAGCCCTAGCGGCGCTATAAAACCGATCTTCTCCATTTCTACTCCTATTGAACTGTAATCCTGCCCCCAACATATTGTAAAAAAACCTTAAAACACCAAAAAAAACCTAATTTACCGGTATAGGAGAAGGCCTCTTCCCTGTATATCTATATATATATATATGTATATCTTTATAGAAATGCGGTGTTGATTGATAAATGCTGCTTTAATATGGAATTTTGTGGAGATTTCTAAGAGAACGAAGATCGAATCGGCGGATTGTTGTCGACGGATTCGTGAAGTGCAATTTTAACTCGGATCAAAAATGTTCTTCAGAAAGAGAGAGAGAATGTATGTATAGGCGTGTGATATGTATGTATAGAAAGAGAAAGGGGAAGATGAAAATGGATGGGTATAAGAAGAAGAGAAGAAGAGTACAAAAGTTTTTTTTAAAAAAAATATTAAATTAAACTATTATTATTATATATTAAATAGAGATAAGAGAGTTGATGGAGGGAAATGGCTTTTCTATTTCGTGCTGTAAAAATGGGAGACTTTTGGTGTGAGTGGTTATTAAAGAAGAATGTGAAAGGACGCAATTGCCACCGGTTAGATATTTTCAATGAATTACAACTTTTAGCGAGAATAATTAACAAGGCTTAAAAGAGTGCCACATCTCAACCAACAAAATTTAGTAACAAGATCTTATGTTTTAATTTATTTTTTGTTACCCAAAGATTTAAATAATTCATCCACATAAAACATCCGTTAAAATACAATCATGTTACATCTTCTGTTACGTACATTATTAAACGATATGTGACATGGAGAGAGAAAATATTGTGATTGAAGAATTTTTTGTGTCCGATTCTTTTTGTACATGATCGTGCAGTAGTATGTGTAGTACAAGTTACAGTTTGGATTTTCTATTACAAAATGTGTTAAAAATGTGTATAAAATATTTCATTGAACATAAATTTAATATGAATTATATACACTTGTTATGCAAACAAATATGCAATATAAGATGTAACACCATTCATAATGACTCATGTGTACAAGTTACGCACCATTATATTGCAAAAGATAAAAATGGATGAAATGTCTTGAAGGTATTTAACCACTGCATCTTTGTAATTTTAGAGCAAAACTATGAAGGAAATAATGATGCATGTGATTTATAATATGTAATTAATCCATATGTTATAATAGTTAAATATTTGTTTTGAGTGAGGATAAGATTTATATTATTTAGAGTCGAATACTACAACGTGAATTTAGGTAATTTTAGTTCGATTTGGGTTTAGCGAAAATGTAGTTCAATCACATTTTAAGTTAGTTGCATTTGATATGCAATTCGCATATACTCCGAAAAAGAAATTATCAGTCACTTACCACAAGATTAATATAGATATGAAATAAGAATGGCACCCAACATGTCGTTGCTAATATAATATGCTAGTCGGTCTTGAAATAAGGCTCTTACCAATGTGTAAAACTCAAAACTTTAAGGCTTTGTTTGTTTGTGTCTTCATTATATTTTTTCTATTTCCATTTTCATCTGAAAATGGAAATACACACTTTACACTGTTTTTAACTGAAAATATTCTCATTTTTCATTCTTGCTTTTACGTTCCCGAAAAATTTTAATCATTTATTTAAAATTACATTTCACATCACTTATCTCACATTTTCTCTCTCATCCACCATCATCATACTCTCTCTCTCCTCTCTCATCCACTCATCACCATCCTCTCTCTCCTCTCTCTTCAATATTCAACATCAAATTCAATAATATTTATCTAATTATTACTTTTCAATCATTTCACACATCACACTCACAAATTTCAACCATTTTCAAAAATACAACCAAACACACCTACTTTTTTCACTTTTCTCACACGAAAATAAAAAAACACGTTCTCTTATACAATTTAGAAAATAACAGTTGAAAATGAAATGAAAACACATTCAAACAAAGCCTTAATCTCGTTTATTCAAGGGGTTTAACCTTATCACGTTTAGTTCTATTTTCAATGTGGAGTTGGAATACTTGAATTTAGAAAATTTATAAAAAAAATGAGATGGAAAGAGAACTGAACATTTACTATGGTTTCAAATGAATTTAATGTAAAAAAGACGAAAACAATATATAGGTGTGGAACCAAAAACAGAAATTGTTTATTTCAATCTCCTAGAGTTGATAGAGTCAGGAGGTTCATAAATTGCTGGTTTAAAATGCATTCTTGTGCCTTAAATTATTTCTTGTTTGTTTGTCGTAATATAGTAATACTCCATCTTTTGAATAATACTTTGTTTGTTTGTCAAAATCAGACAGTAGATTGTTTGACAAGATATAGGTATAAAATTTCATTCAATAAAATATTTTTCTCAATCAAACAAGGATTAATTGAACTACCATTGAACGTATCTCATGTGAGCTAAATGCTGCCACTTATTTTCCTTGACAAGTCAAAACGTTGATATTGAAAGTGAAATCTTGATAAGATAGTAAAAATCAAAGATGTGATATGCATATGTTTTTAACGGGAAATTCTAGCCTGCTTTTCATTCGGCCAAATTTATGTGTATTTGATAAAATAACTTATCAATTATATGACAAGTGTAATACATTTTTCATGTGAAATACTCTTGAATACGGCCAAGCTGATTCTGTGCTAGAATTTTCCATTTTTAACACTAGTTTAATGTCATGTGCAAAGCAAGTTAAGGTTCCTTCCTTGTACATTTGAGAATTATCACTATCGGGAAAAAAATATATTAGTGATAATATTAAAGTGATTAACAAAGACATTTTTTGTGACTTATAATTTTTGTCCGGAAATAATTTATACTAACTCAATAGTGAGAAAAAAAATTATCTAATTATTATTAATAGATATTATTATATACTGTCTATTTAATATAAATATATATAGTCATCAAATACTTGTACTAATAAAAATTTCATTGTTATTATACATGATTCACTAAATATTAATAGTGTCAACTTTTACTCAATTAATTCCTCATTTGTTGTCAATTGAAACAATTTATAAAAAAAAAATGCCACATTAACAACATTATTATTTTTTCATCTTATATGTATTAGTAATGACAATTTTAATAACATTTTGTTACTAATATATTGTCTCTCTCTTTAAGTTCATCAAAGTTTAAAGTTTCTAATAGACCTAAAACCCGGAACACTACCAACCATATTAAAATCATCAATTTTAAAATTGAACTGAATGTAAGATTTCATTTCGAGGAGAAAAAAAATTGAAATAGCAATTGAGATTCCAAACGAGATTTTGATTGAAGTTTCAACTATGATGCACGGATACTCCTAAAATTCACGAAATGCAGTGTCGGACACTTGGGGGACACGGATACTCCTCGGACACGGCTCGGATACGTGTCCGACACGCCACATGGCGTGTCCGGCAATTAAATTCGAAAAAATAAAGGGACACGGGTGTCGGACACGGCTATACCCGTGTCCGACACGTTTAGGACACGGCGTTGTCTTTTTTAACATTTTCAAATCATTGAGGGGCTGAAATTGTAAATTCTTCCTAATTAAAACAAAAGGGGCAGATGATGCTCATAAGAAATTGTAATGATGATGATGTCCCATTTAATTTAGATAAAGTAGGCAATTAGGCATGTATTAATTTATTATGTTGTATTTAAAGGACTTGAATTTAGAAACTTGAATTAAGATATTGAGCGTTTAATTATTATGTTGTTTAAATTTTGTTTAAAAATTGAAGGTGTGTCTGAAGCTTGTATTTGTGGAACTTTTAAAAAATTTTAAGTTATTATTTTGTTTCACTTGGTGCATTATTAATATTTAAATGTTTATGTATGTATTATATAATAATATATGCATTATAATATATATTATTAATTATTATACATAGCCGTATCCTTGCCGTGTCGTATCCTAAAATTTTTGAAAATTCGTGTCGCCGTGTCCGTATCCGTGCAACCTAGAGTTTCAAGAATGCTTTGTGGTTGTGGGGGGTTTATGAGTGGATCAATCTATGGCGGATCAAGTCATTGAGGGTAGATCACAATATATTATTGAATGATAGAGTACAGCAAAGATCACCACTACACTTTTTATAATTAACTGTGTTGGATTAATGGCTCTAATAAACTCAATTCACCAAACATAATACAAACGGTTTCAGGAAAATTTCTTAGGTACATTTGATCACGTACGTCAAATAATGTGAATTTTGTCATATCAATAAAGTCAAATACCACTTACTAATATTTCAAAATCGACCCCATTAAATGCATGGAGACCCGGTGTACCTAAGAATTTTCCATGCTTGAAGGGTAGGTGTATGGTCATTTTATGATTTAGGTTTAGGTAATTGATGAGGAGTGAAATGTGTAGCCGACCACTAGGATTATGAAAACATTATCGGATTGAGTGACATTCAATACCGACTAAGCACAAATCTGATTGGTTCTTCAAGTATTAGTCAAATCAAAACTCTCATGTCAAGATTTAGCTAATGTGACACGTGTATGGCTAGATATTAAATGGAGGTCGTTTTCTTATCTAATTGCAGTGTCTAAATCCGAGGGGATGGGGGTCACGTGACGCCACGCGATTTCGAGGGAGGTGGTTGGTGACGTGGGTTAACGTCCCCACGTTTGGGTTTTGCATTTCCTGACCAAGGCATAAAGAGCACGTGAGGGGCACGAGCATTGAAGTTTGTCTGGATTAAATATCTTTGGTCTCACGCTCTATGAGGAGCGTGGAATGTACTCTTCCCACTTGTATTGATCTTGTGTTTTATATTGCTTAACATTTCCTTTTCATCTTTTTGTTAGAAAAGAGAAATTAAGATACCGTGAAAGGGTGGCTAGTGCGGATCAGTCTCGTCATTCGTTAACACTAGAAAATAAGTTTTAGTGTCAATTGAATCAAACATTATAAATCAATTGGTGTTATTATCGCATTACACACTCATATTATATTAAGTAACAATCACTACATTTTCATTGAGATTCGTCTTTGGTGACTCATAACATTCAAGTGAAAATTAAAAAAATCACCATTAAACCACTCTGGTGGTATCTATTTTGTTCTCGCTATCTTCGAAAGATTTGTCACAACTTTTTCACATTTCATTAATTTTGAAAATATTGATTTCATAAATAAATTTAAGAGAATTATTTTTTATTGAATTATAGAATGTGAAAAAAATATAGAAAGAGAAATAATAACATATATCAATACTCTGATTTCTTTAGGAAGAATAAAAAAAGAACTTCTCTTGTTTGCCATTGTCACGCTTTTAAGTTATGAACGCATACTCTACACACACCGCCATATACTTTTATGAGTTTGGAGTGATGAAATTCTAAGCCCTAAAACATGAAGTCTTGACACGACTATAAGTCTATAGATGTTAGAACTTACATAAATCTCATATATAATAATTGCGGTTAACACAAACACTCCAAATCATGCATGACCAACTTCTAAAACCAACCCAATTTGTGTGCCACGATTATAGCATCTACATATGCCCTTGTTTCCTCGTTTCTCAGCACATATTTGTAACAATTCATTTAGTGGGACAATTAACATAATGTTTGTCCTTTGAGCTTGAAAACATATTGACATTTTATCATTAACTTTTCCTACATGGCATGTTAGGATATTGCCTTTGCGTACATTAGATTTTAATTGGATTAATATAAATTTAGTTTGCAAGAGATTCATATATATATATAATATAAGTGTGGATAGAAAAATTCTATGTTACCGATAGTAGATGTTAAATAGTCGCAACAAAAGATGATAGCTTTATCAATGGAGTACATGATACATGACCACACCACATCTAGGGGTGCAAAAGAAATTGAGTCGAACCAGATGAAGCAATGTTTAAGGTGTTTGATCTTTTTATTGAGTTTCAATAAACGTGTTTTGATTTTATTTGATTGTTAATCGAATGAAATTCGAATGGGAGTCTAATGAAGTCAAAGTAGATCCGAGCTCAAATAATTAGATATTTTGCATTTATTTCATCATCATTTATTTCATCATCTTTTAGGTAATCGGATCGAGCTCCAAACGCTTTTTAGATCTTGTCCAAATGTGTTCAAATTTGGTTTATTATATTAACGAATCAAAAGCTCAAACAAACTTCTTGCGATCGATCTGAAATCGGAGATTAAGTAATTTGATTTGTGCGTCAGACGTACTCAAAACTACACACATAATATATTTATATAATAATACACGTCTTGATCTTGAATGAAAGGTTTATGTGCATAGCGAGAAAAGATTTTGTTTAGAAATGAAATTTTTTACCGATCAATAAATGTGAATAAAAGTTGAAAATATGATAGTCACGAATATTAGAGCATCCAAATGAAATTGAAAATTAAATGACCCCCAACTAAAATATGAGCTACTTGATTATCGATTCAACGGACTAAACTTGGGGAAAAGATGATAATAACCCGAACTTAAGGATACATTATATTAGCTAGAGGGACTTTTGTAGACCCAGAAGGGGAAAATTATTTTTTTAGTCCGCTAACTTGGCCTTCTTTGCGTTTTAATCCGTTAACTTGACACTTACAAAATTAGTCTGTTATCTTGGCATTTTTTTTTAATGTGGTCCTTTCCGCTGATTTGGGGATAAATTGCATCTTAATTTGGGAATAAATTGCAAATGGAGGGAAAATTGGGGGGAAATTTTTTTTTTGGGGGGGTGGGGGGGGGTGGAATTCATTAAAAAATTGAAAAAATTGTAAAAATTCATTAAAAATATGAAAAAATTGAAATCTGAAAAAAAATTTGGATTTTTTCGGATTTCAATTTTTTCAAAAAAATCCGAAAACATTTAAAGAAAAAATTCATTAAATATTGTCGGGGAAATTTCTTTTTCTTTAAATTTCATTTAAAGAAAAAATTTCATTAAAATAATTTTCCCCGACAATATTTAATGAATTTTTTTGGATTTTTTTGAAAAAATCGAACAAATTGAAATCTGAAAGAAATCCGAATTTTTGTTTTCGGATTTCAATTTTTCAATAATTTTTTTTCAATTTTTTAATGAATTTTCTCAAATTTTAATGAATATTTTCGGTTTTTCAATTTTTAATGAATGTTTTCAATTTTTCAAATTTTTTAATGAATTTTTTTTCGGTTTTGTGAATTTTTAACGAATTTTTCAATTTTTTAATATTTTTTTCAATTTTTAATGAATATTTTTGGTTTTTTCAATTTTTTAATGAATTCCCTCCCCCCTCTGCCCGATTTCCCTCCAAATCAGCAATTTCCCCCCAAATTAATGGACTAGTTTAACTTTGACTGATAAAATTTTAAATACGTAGAATGATAAATCACATATCATTACACTTGCCATATAATTAATGGACTAGTTTAACTTTGACTGATAAAATTTTGTGGTATTATTTTGACCAATGTGCATGCTCAATCCCCACTCCTTGCGCCACTGATGCCTAGCCTAGTTGGTTAAGGTTGAGGCCTCATAACTAAGAGGTTATGGGTTCGACTCCCACTGGATGCATGTGGGGTTTCTCTCTACTTTCATTTGTAATAGTAGTTTGTTTGTATTAGTTTGTAGCTTATGATTGTATTTGCTAATAATACTTGTAATTAATTTTCTTGCAATCGATATATTATGATATTGTAATCGTTCCTTAAAAAAAAAAAAATCCCCACTACTTGCAAAATAGTACTAATGCACATTTTTTTTTTTTGGGTACAAAGTACTAATGCACATGCTAAAGAAGAAAAGTAGTGAATAATGATTCACATTATTTGAACTTTTCCCACGTACGTGTGCCCATATTTTCTTTATATATATATATATGGTGGAAGAAAGGTGCTTTTGAGTGATCCAAAGCATGAAACCACTTCAAGTGTGCATTAAGTGGCACACAAATTAATTATGGGCATTGCTTAATTAATCTTATATTTTTCACTATCAAATACCCGTGAAACCCCATTACTCTTGATTAATCATGATTTCAGGCTAGGGTTATATGAGTCATTTGCTGTCCTTTATACTTATAGCAAGCCTTTTTACAAGAGTGGTTGTTAATAATGCAACATTGGGTCCTAGTTATTGCTTTTGACGCGTTTAAAATTAAAAGTAAAAAAGTCCTTTTTTTGCCACATGAGATTTTATTACAAAATTGTGTTGCATATCATATTTGTTCGACAAGTGCATATAATTCATATTAAATTTATATTTAAGAAAATATTTTATACAATACAATAGGAGATTGCAACATCGTTTGCAATAGAACATCCGAACTACTTTTTTACTAGCTAGATTAGTTAAATTATTATTAATGACCATGTTCATGAGAAAATGTGGCTTATTACTTAAATACCCATACTAAGGCCGCAAGGCCACAAGGCCACAAGGCCACAAGTCCCACAACACAAGGTAAAAATTTGTATTTATGAGTCTCGTATATTGTTCATTACTCAACTATAAATACATTTGAAATATATGATAAAATAATATGACCTCGATATGGTGGGAACTAGATGATCAAGTAATGATTATTGGTCTGAATTTGTCGAATTGGTATCACTAAGGTAACATTAGCCCATGCTTGAAGACAATAAAACTGGAAACATTACAAATTTCTACGTAAATTAAGATTTTATAAATAAAAAAGTGGTGATGGGACATGATGCGTTTAAGTTTCCAAAAGAACCAAATCATTTACGTTATGCACTTTTGATATGCAATTTGGGGTGGACACGAGCCGATCCCGAGCTAAACAAACTAAAATTATAAATATTCTTTTATTAATTTAAATTATTAATTTTGTATTATAAATATATAAATATTATTATTTATAATGATGACAAATATTAAAATAAATATATATTATTATTTATAATGATGATAAATATTAAATATATTATTGTTTAAGAGATTTTTTCCCACATGCTTGCGAGCTTCCAAACAGGTACAATTAGATCGGGCTCGGCTCGTTAGGATTGATTCGAACTCAAAAAAACTCGAGCTCGGCTCGATGCCGACCCCTATCTGCAATTAAAAATTGTAATTTCTATCTCAAATTAACAAAGGCGATTTCTACAATTGCGATCAATATGGGTAGGTTTTCAATGTTCACATCCAACCCTATCTAAAAGTGGCGGTATATATATATATATATATATATATATATATATAGGGTCAAGATCTAATACATATCCTATATTAGATAAGATCTAAGACCCAATATACACCATTGGATCTATAATCTATTAAATCCAACAGTCCATAAAAAAAAGCAAAAACAGGCGGGAAACTATGATTCAATTGGGATCAGGGATATCATAGTCAATTGACCCTCATTATTCAGTCTATCCACCTACCAAAAAAAAGGGCAGAAAACATCCCCTAAAATCTCTCAAAAATTTAATCGAACAAAATCTCCCCTAAAATCACTCAATTTGTTGCCAAAATTAACTAAATCAAGATATAGATTCATATTAAAACTGTAATTCCTTCCATTATCACCACATCAATTGGTTCCAATCAATCGATATTCATCGCAGCAAAACCTAAATTACAGAAGCAAAATACAATCGATTTTTTTTTAGCAAAGATGAGGTCGAAAACAGCTCCAAGAATGATAGGTAATGATTTATATAGTACATTTTATGTTGTTGTTCGATCATATTATGTATAATGACATATTTTTTGTTTAGGGAAAGGATTTTTGTTGATTTGCTCTGAATATTAGCTGTTGATTGGGGTCAAAATATGTGTTTTTGTTGATTTGGTATGCATATTTGGGTAAGAGAGGCTGAATATTGTTAAATTAATTGGTGTATTGAAACTGTATAATGCATAAATGCATACTGTATGATGGTTTATAATATATTGTATACTTGGTTATAACATATCGTATAATAGTTTATAAGATTGAAACTGTATGATGTATACACACACACACACACTGTATAATTGGTTATAACATACTGTATATTGCTTTATAAGATATTGAATAATGGTTTGAAATCACTAATTGAATATTATCAATCACAACTATATATCACTTTTCTATTTGTTGTATATTTGTTTATTAACTACTATATAATGGATTAATTACATATTGTACAAAGTTTTTTAGGAATTGTATTCACTGTATAATGAGTTATATGATTTTGTATATTCGTTTATATGATACTGAATAATGGATTATAACACATTGTATAATAATTTATAAGATTGTGACTGTATGATGTACAAACATACACTGAAAATCACCACGCATTTGATGTGTTCTCTTTTATTAGCTACTGTATAGTAAATTCAAATGGGGAATTGATGATGATTACATGTATTTGTTATTTAAAAGGTGTTGTATAATGAGTTTTTATTGTATAATACACTAATATTTGCTGTATAAAAAGTTAATTAATAATGAATTGCTCTTTTATGACTACTGTATGATGTGTTAACCTATGATGTATAATACAATAAATTAGTGTATAATAATATTATAGTTAGTGTATAATAGCTTATTTTTTTAAGGAATAATGTGTTAATCCACATTATATAATGGTGATTATCTACTGTATAATGCATTTCATGAAGAAGAGGCATCATCACCAGATTCAGCTGATAGGTTACAGCTTGTGCCTGCACACGTTGAAGAGCCTCTTAATGTCGAACAACATAATTTTGATGATGATTACGTGGAATCACAAGATGAAGAGATGGAATCGGAACAACAGCCCACTCCTAAGAAAACACGTGCGAACAACTTCCTGCACAAACATCGTCAAAAAGGCAGAGGACACATTCTGTATCCAAACATCAACTAAAAGAGAAGAAGAAGTTGGTTGATTATACGCAAATAAGAGTGTCCATGGAGGTGTTGGTGGATGCTGTTTCAACCCTGACAGAGGCACAAAAGGAGTGGGTGAAACAGTCCGGGTTTGGCTCCTTTTTGGATTTCAAAATAAAAGAGCTGCCTCACAAACTTGGGTTTAAGGTTGTAAAATCTTTAAATCCCGAAAACTTCAGACTAACTTTGCCTGGAAGAAAGATCGATATTAAAGAAGAAGACGTGGCAGAAGTTTTGGGTTTTCCGCACGGTGAGTGGCATATAGACCTATCTGCTAAAAATCCAGAGAGGGCGGATGCCTAGACTGACCAATTTGGACTTAATAAGTCCACAAAATTTAAAGTTTCAGCACATATGGTGTTGAAAGAGCTGCGATCGGAGAATCAACTCACAGAGCAGTTCAAGCTCAATTTCATGATGATCCTGTACAATTGCCTGATTGAGTCTCCTAATACAACATTTGTCAACAAGAAGATGCTGAATTTAAAGGGATCTCTCGATGAGTTGTCGACTTGCAACTGGCCCAGATTTGTTATGGACAGTTTGGGAGATACAAAAGATGTGTGGGAAGCGGATCCAGTGTCTCGCATGTATACGGGACCTTTTCTGTTTTTGATTGTAAGTGTACATGACATCTTCTTATCTTGATTGTGTTCCAATAATGTATTTTAACTGTATCATGGATAATCACATACTGAATAATGGTTTGTTATCTATTGTATAATTGTTTATAAGCTATTGTATAATATGTTATAACCTATTGTATAATGGTTTATAATTTACTGTATAATGGTTTATATGTTACTGTATAATTAGTTACTGTATTTTAACTGTGTAATGTATAAACACACACTGTATAATGGTATATTATTTATTGTATAATGGTTTATAAGATAATGTATATTGTATTATAAGCTACTGTAGAATGGTTTATTTATAAGTTACTGTATAATAAAACACATTAACATTCGTTACAATCTCAGTTTTTCCCCCTCCAAATGCAGATATTGTATGTTGACAGAGTCAACTACAAAGGCCAAGTAACAGTCGAAAGATCAATCCCAACTTGGCTTAATTGGACGAACGCTGCACTACGGCAAAAGGGTACCATAGAGATTCAACAAGGATTCTTTGGGAAGGGGTTGATATCAAAGGGACAGTGGCTATTGAAGTCGGAAAAAAGGGAAAAATGTTGTTCAACAGCCTGAAGCTCCACACCAACCCCCTTCCTCAATAGCAGCTCCAATCGAACAATATTTTTCCATCAAGGAATGTAATACAGTTGAAGAGGTATGTATATTTATGTAATAGATACTGTGTATTGTTTAATCAGTTAGTGTATTTTAACTGTATGATGTATAATCACATACTGTATAATTGTATCTTATATATTGTATTTTGGTCTGTAAGCTATTGAATAATATTTTGAAATCACTAACATACAATATCTAACAACACAACATACAGAATCTAATATTATAGTATACATTAAGTAATAAGATGTTATACAGTAGCTAACAACACAATATACATTATCTAAAAATGTTACTCATTATTTTTAAAATATACGCAGGGGATATTGAACAATTTGGAAAGGTCTGCATTCAACCTGATTGATTATCTTATCAAGTACAGTGGATACATGAAATCATGTGATTCCATGATTCCAACAAATCCACGATTGAAGGAAATTGAAAAAATGGTGTTCGACCATGTTGCAAGTTTGTATAGAACAAAATCAGGGGCTGAAGAAGAACCATTTGCAGCCCAAACTGTTCAACCTCTCCAACCCAAAAAAGTTACACCCGAACAACCAATAAGTACACCAATGCATTCACAGCCAAATTTCAACTTGTTGTCACAACAAGCGGACAAAGTTGCAACAAAGGACATAACAAGCCTCCCAGTGCCAAACTTTAACCTGTTGTCACAACAAACACCAGAGAAAACACATCAGGCTGAACCGGAGGGGACCGTACTGGATGTAGTAGTGTCAATTGCTAGAAAATACACTGATGATGACGCCTCCAATGTCACTGACCAAGCGCCTCCATCAGCTTCAAATGTGACCATTAAACCGGCTGCCGTGGAGATCATTGGTGAACAAAGGAGACTGTTAAAAGCAGCGCCAGACACGTGTTCTCTGTACATTCAACTGGTTATTCAAATAAGCTCAAAGCAGGGCGCAAATGAAAAAAGACTCTGGGATTGGATGAAGCATGTTGATGAACACACCATGTGAGTACATATTATTTTTAAATACATTTGTTTTATTGAGTTTCATGTTAATGCTATATGTATACTGTATATTAATATAATGTACACTGTATAATGTAACACTGCTTACTGTGTAATATATCATTACAAACTGTATAATATATACTGTATATTATGTCATTATCTAATGTATAATGCACATTAACCTTTTGTATACTAACTCATTACAAACTGTATACTGGTTTTTCAGGACTATTATTTTCCAGTGCGGTGATATAATGTGCACTATTTAGGATGTAAAGTCCTTGGATCACCGCACTGAGCTTTTATCTAGTGTGATTGATACTTGGTCATTCTTGTTGAACAACGCCGAGGCGACGAAATCACCAACATCGCCGCTCAGATTTTATTTTCACCTGGCCGACACGGTGAAATAAATTTCTTATCTTTTGTTAATACATAAATTATAATGATCTGCATGCTAACTAAATTTTTGTTTAAAATGGATAACAGATGTTTTTCGCTTCAAAAAAAGGAGACAAAAGTACTCATGCGCTGCTGCAAAATTCAAGGATAACATTAAACATCGTTTGAGCATGTTTCCAAAAGTCAACATAACCGATGTTTTGTTGGTAAGTTAATACCGTTCGTTTGTTATAATTATCGTATTTTATGTAACTTTATTAACACCACTTTCATCCATTCAATATATAGGCCGTCTTTCCAATTATTCACACTGGACACTACTATGTGACATGCTTTAATTTAAAGCAACCATCTATTGTGATCCTTGACAACAGCGCGACAGATGTGTCAATCGAAAACAAATATCAACATGTGTCATTCACTTTGGTACGTATCCTTCAAACACTGAAAAAAAAATTTGATGTGAAATATCATTGTTAAATATACATTATAATAACACAATGTATAGCCTCAATTAACTTTAAATTATACAGTAATGCACCGTATAATTATATATAAAAACACTTTAAAATGATGTAGTCAGTGACTGTGTACTGATATATTAACATTCTGTATAATGGTATAATATTTGACTGAATAATCATTTATTATTCACTGTATAATGAAAATAATACTCTACTGTATAATGATATATTAATATACTGTATATTAATATATTTACACATTGTATCTTAAATTTTTAGTTTGTTGTTTAAAACAAAGAGACATGTTTGTCAAGTTCTTGATGGATATCAACCATCCACCTGGAAGCGCATTGTCAACGGTAGAAATTGTAAGGCTTCCAATGTCGTGGCGTACACATAGAAACAAATCGGATTGTGGTGTTTTTGTAATGCGTCACATGGAGACTTACCTTGGAGGAGGACTGAAGAATTGGAATCCGGAATTGGGTTCAGAAAACGTAATGTTTTACACTTTTATTTATATGTATGAAATTTTATGAAAATCTTTATTTCCTATCTATCTAACTTTAATATTTATACAATGCAGAAATCACAAATTACGAAACTCAATAGATTGAGGAGGCTTTATCTAGAAAAGATCCTCACTTCCGAGCTGAACACACACAAAGACGAAATCCTCAGACAATCAAAGGAGATGGAACAGGAACAAGCCCAACAGAAAAAGGAGAAGAAGGGGTAGATGTAATCAACATGTAATGGATACATTGGATTTTTAAATTTGATTGTACAATTTTTTTATTATTTATTAGTTTTGTTGCAATATAACTTTTATTTGGGTTGTTTACATCTACAAAGTTTGTTCACTGCACATAACCTGCTATTGTTCTGTTCATTGAGTGTGTCATTAAACATAACATATACAGTACATAATATGCATGTTATGCAGTAATTAAAGGTTCATTATACAGTTAATAAAATTTCATTATACAATACTCATGTATGCAGTATAAAAAAATAACAATTTCAGTATAGAGTATAAAAAATACTCAATTGTAGTATAGAATTAAACATACAAAAAAAAAAACACTCAATTATATACATTGATTAACACTTCATTGTACAGTCAATAATGTTTCAGAATACATTGAACACTGTATTCATTATACATTGAATAACACTTCAATATACTGTGTATAAGACTATATTATACAGTGACTAAGACTTCATTATACAGTATCAAATGTAAAGAAAGCACTTCTATTTTTCCTTTGATGGACAAGTTCTTGCATTATGACCATCAACTTTTCCGCATGCAGCACATTTTCTCCTCTTAGGAACATGTTTGGATATCTCCACACTGCTCTTAATTCTTTTACCACACCCTTTAGTTCGACTCATTTGAGGATTTCTGATCCCGAGCTCGTTCTCGATTTGGGGTCCCACTAGTGTCTCGATAACAACATTCTTGTTGGTTTTATTGTTGTCGTCCGCACCAACATTCAATTGAGACTTTATATCCACCAATTGATTTTTTATGTATTCGAGTTTTTCTTTGTTAAAACCCGCAATATTGAAACATGCTTGAAAGTCGATCCAAATTTGACTCACATCCTTTGTAGTTTTCTGAATCATTGAGCGATATTGTGTGACGTGGTTGTTGATTGTATCGGACGCCATAATTTCTGCATTTTTTCTCCACCTCTTTAAAACATACTTGGCGGGCAGTTTGTGTATTCGGCCATGGTTGAATGCAAAGAAAATGTGTCTACATAAAATACCCCTCCTCAAAAACAATCTGCAAGAACAATCAATATGATTGTTTGAAACAACATGTTTCACCTACAAAATATAAAAAAAATAGTAAACAAAATTGTATTATACATACTCTATATTGTGCATATACAGTATGTATAACATTGTCATACAGTATGAAAATAAGGAGATACCTCGTATATTTTTGATTCGTTGTTGGAGTCGCATACGACAAACAATTTCACACCATCAACAACGTTTAGACTTTGAAGTACCACTTGATACGTAGAATCGTTGATCTCCACTTGAACATCGTAGAAAACAGCGCGGATGTATACCTCTGAAGCATCCTCCTCAATCCGCATAGGGGTGTCGGTTGATGGCTTAGAGACCAAAGACTCGTGATTTCATCTTGCATTATTATTCCTTTGCCTGTCCATGGCACTTTTAAATCTACTATAAAACTCAATGATTATATCACCATTTACATAAAACTGGTTAAAAAATGAGCTAACAGACTCTGAAATCGAAGTAGTCCTCAATATCCCACCTATCGAAATATCTCGATAGTATGCGGATACCCATGAATGTCTGTTCTCGTAAATTTCAGAAAGCCAAACAATATGGCTTAGCCCATACTTTGAAATGAGATCATTCCATCCCTCTTCAAACTCAACTGGAGTGATGTCATCGTTATACACAAAATTATTAACCTTTCTCACCACTTCAGCATAGTTACCTGTATGTGGTGAAATCTGTAAATGTGAAACTCAAATTAATAACATGTTATACATAATGTTAACTAGAATTATATACTATAAACAGATATCATCATAAAGTTGATGAAAACATAATATACATCGAAAATAACAAAGATCTATATGCAATATACACTGTCTACAACTTAATTATACGGTATGATACAAAACTTGGTAGGAAACTTCTTCATAATATGCCACGCGCACAGACGATGCCTAGCAGTTTTAAACACACTGGGAACAACCTGTTTCATGGCCGAACATTGATCAGATACAATATAGTTTGGTTCCTGTGCCATCGCACGTGTAAAAGCTTCGAAAACCCACATGTACGACTCAATGTCTTCTTTTGTTATTAGAGAAGCACCAAATGTGACTATTTTCTTGTGGTAATCTATACCGGTAAAAGGAACAAACTTCGTTTGATACTTGAAAAATGCAGTATAAAACAATATGAAAAAAATGCAAAACTCAGTAACTAATGAGGTATTATACACTAACTATATATACATTATACAATGACTAACAAGGAGTTATACATTACATATACACTGCCTATAATAAAAACTATACCTTATCATTATACAGTCAATGTATCTACATTATATAGCAACTTATTATGGGTTATGCATTGCATATTCATTAACTATTGAGAATAATGTACATTATCATATCTTATTATGAAGTAAATTTGCTTACTTGTTGGATCGAAATGTTGCAACGACCGAACAAACATCACCAAAAAGCTCAAAATTCCGTATTGCAATAGGATAGGCCCAAAATAACCTACTCATACACCCGTCGGCATCTGTGTCATAATCAAAGAAAAAGCCTTCACAAACTTTTTTCATATTCATAAATTTCCTAACAATCATCTCCCCATCATTCTCACGATGTATTGCTTCACACCCCTTTTTACATTTTTAAAATCTGTAGACGTCGACCCGACATTATTGAAACCACCTGCAATTTCCTTTAGAAATGAATGTGATCTAACGGCACCAACATTCACCTTTGATGCGTTGAAGCAAAAACATAATCTGTGACGGATCAATGTTTCGATTGACCTTCAAAAACTGTTTCCCCTCATCGGTTGCCAACTCGTGATTGCGCCGCTCAACAAATTATAACATATCCCTCTAAAGCACTAAACCTCCAAACAATCTTAGCGTTACAATCACATTGACCAATCATAAACTTCTTCTTCCTACTGACATCATCGAAGTTTTTGTAAATACCGGAACGACTGGATACATAGTGTTTCGATATGATTGTACCATCCTTATGTGTTTTTTGTGAACACTTACGGACATCAAAACCACATAAACGTGCATATTTTTAGTAAACCTCAAATGCAATCTTGAAGCTTTCAAATGCCTTACCAATGCAAGGTTTAAACTCAAGATCACACACTGGAACCCAATATTTGGAACCACTCGGTAATGTGATCGAATTAGATGACAAAGAAGATCCGACACCTAGGATCTCAACATCATTATTGCTAACCACTACTGATCTTGTTAAGAATATACATTATAAGATAGCAGAACATACATAATGTGTAGAACTATTATACAGTATGTAAGCAAACAAAATTCTGTAACTTATATAACATTATACTGTAAATATAACTGTGATATACAATAACTTAATATATAACATACAGTAAATATTGAAACATGTTGAAACATTATTGAAATATGTTAAAGAGCACATTCTATGTCTCTATACACTACATATAACCTCATTACACAGTGTGTGTAATTAAATGATACAGTGTGTTAACATATAACATGCAATAATTAATGAGACATCTTACTGTATAATACTTAAGAACCAGCTGTATAAAATCAATATAGTTCTGTATACAATGATATTGTATATTGTTTAATTAGTTAGTGTATCATAAGCTGCTGTATAATGTATTCAACTCACTATGTGTAAAGCAACAAATACTACACTGTATATCACCATTATAGTTACTGTATAATGATGAATAATCCACTGTCTAATATATACAATTCACTACTTGCACTGGCAACTCATCCAACTGTATATTGATGTATAAGCTGTTGTATAACAAAACTATATTTACTGTATATTGATGTATAAGTTATTGTATACCATAAACATGCATATTTCGGTAACGCGATTTTGAAAATGATAACATAAATCGATGATCTGATGATTACGCATACCTTCATCCATTTCAACCATCAAAACGAAATCAAAACCTATTGGTAATGGAGGAGAAAATGCAGAATTGACGACGCTGATTGATTGACGATGATGATGAATCGATTTGGATGATTAATTCAGTTTGATGATGAATAATTTAAATATTCTACGTTCTGTGAATCAAATTGTTGGGTTTCTGAGCTGAACGAATTGTAATTGAAAAGAAAAAATGATTTGGAAATAAGAATATGTTATGGCGCAGAAATGGGGATTTGATTTTGATCCTCCATGATATTTGCATGAATTTGTTACGTTTCATTGACTAAAATGCCTCTGTCATCATTAAAAAAAATTAAATAATCTGAAAAATGGAGTTAAATCTGAACCTTGGGATCAAACTATATCAATGATGTAGATTGTGCCTTATATCTTACCTAATGTAATGGGATGTACTTGATCCATACCCTATATATATATATTGAATTTCTCAATTATAGCAACTATTATTTAACTTTTTTCTATATTTTTATTAGTGATTTCCCAAGATGTCTATAAGACCGAAACTCCAATACTAATTCATCGAGATTTTATCAAATCAAGTGCTATTGCGGGACCTCTTCTAAGAATTTCTTTTACACACACAATATCATAAATACGATACACCTTACTTGAGCTACTACAACCCCTCCACTTAGGCAACCTTTTTTAGCACATATTTCTTTTTCTTTTTTTAATTCAAGACAAAGGGGGATACTCTAAATATCTAGCCCGATAAATTTGAGTTGATAGTTATAATTTTGAACAATAAAGACTCTATTTAACTTCATAAAGAAGGGGAGAACCACAACTTATGACATCTTGAATTCGAACCCAAAACCTTTTACATAAAATGAGAAGTGGATACCACTAAACCAACAGGTCTTGGGTCCTGACACATATTTCTACATCTAGATGTAGTCCAATTAAACAAGATCAACTCCATATAAATTTAAGTTGAAAATGGTAGAATCGTGGATTAGTACGCTAGTTAACACTAATCGCCACTTAGCCATGACCAAATATCCCATTTGTTTAATTAAGCCACTAATCGCCGTTTCTCATGAAGAGGAACAGTTGACATGTGAAGCAATAACTGCGGTTCGAGTCAAATTCCTAATTAGTAGAGGCATGCAAAATTATCAAACTTATTTATTACATTAATTAATTTGGTGTAATTTAGGCAAGAATTGGTGAAATTTACAGCTATGATGAGTAAGCATGAGTCGATCTTTTATATGACGACGTTTCAAACAATTTGTGGAAAGTTCTTTTTTTTTTTTACTCTTCTTCTTTAAAAAACGAAAACTATTGCATTATTCATTGTTATGTCTTCCAAATCATACCCGCAGGAGACTCGAACCCATTTTTTTTCAGATCCTTCGAGAAAAAGAGGGTTGTAAATGAGTCGAATCGAACATGTTATTGTTCAATCTTGTTTGAATAATAATTGAGTTTCAAAATTTGTGTTTGAGCTTGATTTAATTTAATTGAACTGAGCTTAAACGAGGTTTAGTCGAGTTCGAGTACTTTAATATTTTTGCACATATTTTCTCATTTCTTTTATGAATCGAGTCGAGCTAGCTTCGACACATCTTCTATCAAGGGTGAAATTGTAAAATATTGATACTTATGGGTTGAAATTTTGTAATCCAACAGAGATATAAATGTAACTGTTTTTATTGATAGGAAAAGTTATAGTAATATCTCAAACTTTGAGGTGTTTTTCATAATTAAGATATCATAAAGGGGGTGTTTCTATAATTTACCCTTAACATAATATCGAAGGACATTTGAATTTTGAAGGTAACAAGTTTAATGTCCCAATGACTTGAAGGACAATTTTTTTCGGCAATTTTACTTTTGACAAAGGGGTATAATTAAGGAACATGGAGTACTTGCTTTGATGTCAATTTCTTACAATGAGAAAAAATTTGTACTTCCTAAAAGATTTTTCTCGGTTAGAAGTACATAATGTGCTTTTGACATTAACTTAGTAGATGGAGTAGCAACTAAAATAATTTAGGATGAAGTAAACTCTGCCCTCCTGAATTATTACCCTCGTACCAAATATCATTTTTAACTATAATAAAATTTACTTACTCTCTTCTACAACACGGAATTATGAATTACCCTTAATCAATAACTTTTCTTTTATTTCAATATATTTCCTTGAACTATAACATATACATCAATTACCTCCTAAATTATTGAAACATCAATTACTCCTTTCATATTTTATGTTGAAGGACTATTATAAATTTAAATCATAATATTTTATGTAGTGGGTCATGTCAAGACCCTTGTTCATTAATTTTCTTTTGCATGAAACAACTTTAACCTAGAAACATGACAACTTTAAAATCCAAGTTCATCCTGTCAACATCAAACAAACATCATATATTATTGCAAGGGATAATGGCGGACATCCCTCAATTATTGGGTGAAGCGCACTTTGCCCCTAATTTATTGAAATGTATACTTTGACCTCTCACTTATAATAAAATGTGCACTTCACCCCTGACTTCTTTATTGATTTTTGAATATTCAAGAATATAAAACCTAATTGTTGTAGTGTTCTCTCTAATAATACATAAGTTACAAAAAATGAAGTGAAATCTCTATACTAGGCCGATTTTAGCTAGGATTGGGGAGTCTTGGATTGCTTCCAACTTGTTCTTGGATATTGGGGGATACGATAAGTCATATCCCTCTTTTTAGAATTTGGTAGTTTAGAATAAGATTTATCCAAATATTCTTTTATTTGAGCTTTCTCATAAGCATTTCCACGAGATTCCCTTTGGGCTTTCCTCTTAACATTCTCACAAGCATATACTTGGGTTTTTCATGAGCTTTCCAGTCATAAGCCTTTCTCATTTATTCATCTTAACACAAGCCCACTCCATGTTAGCCCATTTGGGAAAAGTGAAAATTATGACACATATCAGTATATATATTTAAGTTAATCCAATATATTAATATACATGTATGTTGTGAAACTATACATAAGAAGTTATGCATGGATTAGTTTAATTTGTGACAAGGCATTAATTGAATTTTGTCAAACATTAGTATATATAATGTGGTATTTCTAAATTAATTTAATGATAGCGCAAAAAGTATTGTCAATTATTATTTTAATAAATTAACTTTGATATATGCAGTAAATTTTAACTAATGTATGTAAGAAAAAGGAATTTGTAAAAAATAAAAAGTGAGAAATAATGGCTTAAGGGTCATTGAGACAATTCTATATTATAAAAGGGGGTAAATGTATTTTCTTATAGTTTAGAGGAATATTTAATACGAGAGATATCATTCAACGGGGCAAAGTGTGGTTTACCCTATAAATTATAACAATGTAATTAAACACTTGAAAGTTGATACAATTAATTTATAACAATGTCATTAAACACTTGAAAGTTGATACAATTAATTGAAGACCTTGGGGTGAACTATGAGAAAGTACTTGTACGGATCTCAAGTATAATATATCCACGAGCATCTTTTCTCAAATTCACTGGATGAAAATATAATATTAGTGAGCAAAGAATAATGGATAGTGTTAAAGTTGTAACAATTATTGTTCTATTGTAATACAACAATTTCACAAACTTAATTGTCACTAATCGTTAATTATATATATAGATATTTTTGTTATTATTAAGTTATCACTATAATACATATCAATAATAACATTTTTAATCAATTATGGTGTTTTAAGTTGTTTTTAGTGGTAATTTATACACAATCTTTATTACAATTAAATTTTTTGAAATCATTATTGTGATAAAATATGAATTCTTGCCACTTAATCACTAATACTCTCCTTTTCTGTAGTGATTTCGCATGTTAAAAATAGATGATTATAGAATAAAATAACGTTGCCATCGTTGCGCTAAATTTTCATATATGAAAGAAAACTTTGGTGTTTTTTTAAAAACAATTTATGCGTAATTTTATACACATTATGTAAGGTGTGCAAAGAACAATACGCTAACAATACTATATATTGTTTTTTTTTTTTGGGGGGTAAGTAACCATACTACATTTTGTAACTAGTTAGGATTTTATGGAATATTGCATTATTGTGTAGTAATATTCTAAATTAGTGTGTACCATGTGCTATGCACATATCTATTGAAAGAAAAATATAATAATAGTAGAATCGGATTATTTATATACTCAAGCTTTTAAAAAATGAAAAAAAGAGGTATAAATATAAACTCATCCGAATTATACGCGATTTTATTGGGTCCATGAACCAAGGTGTGACGGTTCGGGTGATGTGGGATGGTTTATTGATGGGTCTGCAGTGATATACCATAATACGGTCCAAGCCCATAAACACTTATATAGGGTCAAGGATCCGCGCAAAGGTCAAGGATCAACGCTACGACCCGACCCCACGGACTGAGTCATCTACCATTCAATGATGCCACTTGTCATCATCTTACAAATGGGCACCAACCATTCTGACAGGGTGTGTGTGCTATAAATACCCCGTTATAACATTTATTGGGGGCTGAAATCTCTAGAATATTCTCTTTAGTTTTAACCTTGTTTCTCCCTTAGTAACGAGTCTATAGACTGAGAAGTACGTTCCTATAGACATATAAATTTGGAACTAGAATCGTCTATCGAGTACGACCCTGACTACATACATTACTATAAAACTATGTTGACTTGATCCTGATTAGGTACATAGGTAACTCAGTCATTATTGAGTGCAGTCTATAATCAACATCACCATACTCGTAACACGGTTCGAGTCCTTCCAGATTGACGAGGTTCAAGTCCCTCGGATTTGAGTTAGATCATGCATAACTAATCTAAGGAAGAAAAGAATAATAATGAAATGGTGTCTTAATTAGGGTTTTGGATGCAACAACGTAACATCAACACAAAGAACAAACCAACTTTAATCAAACTGGAAAAATAGCATATTCACAAGCATGATTCTATGTCTAAAGGAGAGGTCTAAAACTTAGAGGAATGTGACTTTTTGTCAATTTTCTTTTCTATTTATGAGGGTGATAGCCTCATTGTAATTGTTCTATCTCTTTTTGTTTTTTTGAGTGTTACATCACAATTACCTATTATCAAATTATAAAAAATTGGTAACATATGAATGGTTGATTCCACGATGGATTGAGTTCAATGAAGTCGATTCACTATATATAGTTGGATTAGGGTAGTTGAGGTATTTTTTATCAACATATTTTTGCATTTAACAATGTATGATGAACTGACTCCGTTGAACCAAATCCATCATAAAATATCCCAAAATAGACGAGGTCTAGAGATGATCTAGAGCTAAAGGGCCGGGAACTTTTGTAGAGGAATCATATCATGTCAATTGGAACTCTTTAAATATTAAATTTTGAGTATGTTGAAATCGAATAATTTATATCGTGATAAAAAATT
The DNA here is from genome assembly GCA_019426215.1 of Buddleja alternifolia. Taxonomy (NCBI): domain Eukaryota; kingdom Viridiplantae; phylum Streptophyta; class Magnoliopsida; order Lamiales; family Scrophulariaceae; genus Buddleja; species Buddleja alternifolia. The sequence goes on from CM033394.1 coordinate 41,765,719, forward strand.
TAGGGCCAATTTTAGGAGTTTTGTGACTTCAAGTTTTAGAATAATTGTAATTATTTATATGGTGTGATCCACATAATTATACACAAATAATTATGATTATGTTAAAATTTGGAGTACTCGAACTCCTTAAAAATCAATGGATATTTTATGCGACTTATTAAAGTGCATATCGTCACCTTGATGTCCTTCTTTTATAATTATTTATTTCAATTTAGAGATTTATCGTAATCATCTTGTGCCAATGAAATACAACTCTAGTGGAGCTTCAAAAACATGCGATATATGAGGTCCTAATCTCCAAAAGTATTGGTCAAAACTAAGCTATTTTTATAGCGGTTGATTATTTACAGTAGTTAAAGATGAAAATTAGTTATTTGAAAGTTGATATTTCTATTGTACCGACGTATGCGAACATTTCACTTTGGAAAAGGTAAATTTTATGTTAGATTATATTCAAAGTGTTAAAGAAGTGTTTGTGTGGCTGTGTCAAATTCCTAGAAGAAGATATTTCAATATTGTACAAAATGTATGCCTCGTGGAGATTAAATTATTTCACGGACGACAATGCTAGAAAATCATTCCCTTTTTCTTATTTCCTTAAGTTATGTTGCCAATTCAGGTTTTATTATATATACTTGAACATAAATTAATGAAATAATAAAACAACAATTTTAAGTAAATATTTTATAGTAGCAAAAAGTTAATAACGAATTCTTATAAGGATGAACAATTGTATACTTAGGCCTCTTTTAGTTGGGGTTTATAGAGGTTATATATTATCTCTAATTTTCAATTTGGTTCAACAAAGTCGGTTTATGATTCACAATAAGCTCGGTTGTTTATCACACTCATTCTTAGATGAAATGGTATTCACTATCACAAGATTATATCCAAACCTCTTTAAAAGTGATGATCACTATTTTATCCCCATTAGAAGAAAAAAAATCTCGATCCATAACCTAGTTTTTAACCCATTTTCAACAGAGATCTTCATGCTTGAGAGAGTAGAGAGGCGCCGCTGCTTGAACTTACCATGTGAAGATACATATAAACAGAAGTGAATATTACTTTAAGCTAAGTCAATTTCTTTCTAAACTAAGCAATTGAAGAATAAAAACTCGAATAATATTGTATTTTCTAGGTTTGTGAATTGAGAAGATGATGTTAGTTGCTTGATTTTTTCGCATTTTTCTTGCTTTATAAATGTTGTATAGCTAAATTATTAATTGTCCTACGTTTTTTTTCCTATTAGACATAAATAAAATTTTCAATGGTTTTGGTAATCTTAAAAAAAGAAAGAAAAGTAGGGTATTTTTGTGTTTCTCCGTGAATTCACCTTTTTACATAAAGCCAACCAAACAACTTACGAGCAAAAATTCTTAGGATATCATGTTAATTTATTATCGCAACCAAATTACTTTTTACCAGTGTATCCTTCCATTTCTGCCATACGTATTAAGTATAATTTTATCACGTTCAGTCCTATACAAGAAATCAAACAATGCCTTACATTTTCCTGCCATTTTTTTTTTTGATAAGAACATTTTTATGCGATTTTTTTATTTTATGACCTCGTTCCCTTTGCATGGGAGGGCCACTGACAGGGCCATGGGCTTTAGTACTAAAAGGCCCAGGGACGTAAGCCCATTACTTAAGTTACATATTTTTAATCGAGCCTACAAAAATAAATGGCTATTTAATATATAAAAGTCCGGCCATATATTAAAAAGAAAAAAGAGAAAAAGAAATTGTATGAGTCTACATAATAATAGGACTAGGGGCTCTTACGAGTTGACTAAAGCTCAAATAATGTTGGGCCGTATGATAACAAGTTCAAACTCAAGTAAGTAATGTATTTTGCTTATGCTCAACTCACCCATAATATTATATTTTTCATGAAAAAGAAAAGTACTCGATAAGATACACGAGAGTGGGAGTAAGGATGGTAACGGGGCGAACCCACCCCACATAATTTTCTGTGGAATCGGAATCGGATTCCAAAGACCCGCGTCCTGCTAGGAACCGAAATCGGAACCGCCAAGTTGGAACCGGTGGAGTTGCAAGACCCGCTTTTTAACAAATATATTAGTGAATTGACCACCATAATTAATTTTTAATTCCCAAATTAATATTAAAATGTCTGGATAGAGGTGGCAATTTCATAATTCAAATTTTTTGACTTTCCATAATTCATTATAATAATGCTTACAACTTAATTGTTTAATAGATTGAATTCGAAAAACTTCGGATTAATTCAAATAATATTGCGTACCCAAATTTTGGTACTCAGAAAAACAAAACAACAAATAGAGGCAAATTTCGCGTCTGCTGGTAGATAGAGAGAATGTACTTTGCATTGTACAAGGGCAAATTTTATATAAACGAAAATAAATTTGCTTATGTTCCTATTTAATTCAAATAAACTAACAAAGATCGATTCAATTATATTGGGATAATTGCATATTGTACTCTTGAGAAATACGAAACCTGCACACATTCCCCCTGTATTAAAAAAATAATCTGAAATACCCCTATATTTTTCCAAAGCGAACCTTGGCTCAATATCATCCCTACGGGAGTTATCTTTCATAATTTACAAGATCAAAGTTTAAGTTCTTATATACATATTAAATATTTAAATTTAAACTCAGACAACATGAATTCTAAGAAACATTTTGATTGAAAAATCAAATCATGTAAACAATAGCAAGGGTTATCAAAATTTTGAGTCTTCTAAACATAAAGAAGATGCCATAAAAACATTAAAATGCTTCCAAAATCTCTTAGAAAAAACACTGTGCATGCATTTCATTTACTTAGTAAGCTTTAGAAAGACAATATAGATCTTATATTTCTTAAATTGCTTCATTAGGTAGCTTTTTCTTAATTCATTGTGATGAGACATCATAGAAACTTCTTTAAAAGCATTTCGTGCCGTATGGTGTAAACGGTCTAAAAATTCTCAAGTTGATACTCGAGAAAAAAGGCAATTTTATTAGGTCAAAACTAAATATTAGGGGGGAAAAACAACCTTTTTTACTGTTCAAAAGAATACTTTTATTTATTAGCATTTCCCTTTCTAGAGTCTATATAATAATATATATATATAAGAAAATTGAAAATTGCAGAAGTAGGATGAGAAATAGTTGGTCACAAGGAGGAACGAAATTATGAAGCGAAGACCTATTATTTTAGGCTGAGTTTGTTTTTGTTCTCAAACAAATTTTGGTCAAAATTGGTCAAAAATTTTGGCAAAACTTGTTTGCTTTATGTTTTTTGATCAAAAAAGACTTTTTTGGTCAAAGAATTCGTCAGCTATTGTTTTCCTATTTGTGTCTACTTTAGGGTGTTTACTAATTACATCAACTACAATATATATATATATATATATATATATAACGCCATAATATTCAATCATTTAAAAATTGTATTATATTATATTTTTCATTCATTAACTAATTATAAACAGAATTTTTCAGACAAAAACTTGCATGATTTGACTGCTACAGTAACTTTTGTCTCTTCTAAAAATAAAATCAAACACATTTTCATCAAAATATACAACTCTCAATAAACTTTTTCACCAAAACTTTCAAAAAAAAAAAAAAAACCCAAAATAGACCCAAACACAGCCTTAGTGTTTGAAATTTTGGAGTTGAATTGCACTTTTTCTATGTTCTGGGTTTATCACCGTCTTATATGGGCCATGTGTTAAAACTTTCAAGTTTCAATTTTCTTATATATATATATATATATATATATATATATAAAACATAAGAAAATTGAAAATTACAGAAGTAGGATGAGAAATAATTGGTCACAAGGAGGAACGAAATTATGAAGCGAAGACCTACTATTTTTGTGTTTGAAATTTGGGAGTTGAATTGCACTTTTTCTAGGTTTTGGGTGTATCACCGTCTTATGTGGACCATGTGTTAAAACTTTCAAGTTTCAACTTGGCCTCTTATTGTTTTTTCTTTTCTTGCCAAAAAAAGAAAAAGAAATAGAGTGCCAGTATGTTGCGTATTGACTAGGGTTTAAGTGGACACAAATGGTTACCATTCACACATGGTTGAAATAAATAAATAGTTTATATAATTGCGGGAAAAAAATTAAGGATAATCGTATGCCGAGGGTCTATCTGTGATGACTTCGGGACTCGTTAGTCACAAGAATAACTCGCATTTTAACAGTTGGATTCTCTCAGTTGGAGTTGCCTATAGAGAGGGTAGTCTTAGATCATAAGTTTTGAGATTGATTTGATTTATTCTAACACCATATTTGATCATTAATTTCCAAGTAGGATAGGACAAGACAATCAGTGAGTTCGAGACAGTTTCAAACTTGACTTGAAATTTTTTAAAGTTAAAGATTAGGGCTTGAATTTAGATGAAAATCGAGTGTGACCGAATATAAGTTTAGCTTAAATTGACGTTAGGCTTGGATAAATAAAATATATTAGTCATTGTAGCACACTTGAAGCATGAGCTTAATAATATAAATACTATAAATAAAAATATTTATTTACTATTTTTTGATATAAACTTTTTTTAATATCACATATGTTACTTGAAATATGTAAACCCAATCTTAATTTATGTCAATTGTTGTAAATTGTTAGAAATTAGTACAAAAGAAAGATAGACAATTAGAGAGAAAGGAAGAAAAAAATTTCGTAGAGGAAAAATGAGAGAGAAAAACATAAGTAGTTTTGCTATACCAAAAAATTGTCTTTCTAACATTTGGTGCTCTTCAATTATGAATAGTATAGATTATTTTTATATAATATAAGAATAATATCCTACTATGTATCAAATATACAAATACCACTCATAATTCATAAACCAATATTCATAATTTCAATGATAATTTGAACAATATTTCAAGCTGGCTTGGTCAAGACTCAAAACTCGTAGTTACTTGAAGCCAAGCACAAGCTTAAACTCATACATATTTGAAGCTACGCCGCAAGCTTTCAATACAAACACTCATCTAGCATCATATAGAGTTTTTGGGACTCAAATTTTCGATCATTTATGTTATGGACCCATGTAAAATTTCACCATATATGATTCTGATAATATAGGAATTTGGTGTCCGAGCTCCAAAAATTGTTGCTATGCTCTAAGCATGTTTTCAATTTCTGTTCTTTGTACTAATTTATATATTTATTAGTTGTAGTCTCGTGTCAAGGCGTGATGCTGATTTTATAAAGGAAAATAACAATATAGATCTATAGTTACATATTTACTTTTCGTAGTCTTCACAGATGAAAGAATTAATTTGAATTTTGATGTCCATTATCTGAAAAAATTTATGTGCGAATTTGTTATAATCAAGCTTAAATAAGATTATAATAATAATAATAATAATACATTAATTAAATTTTTAATTATTTAATTCTGAATTTTAGACTTTTAACTGTTTAAATAGAGACGTATAATGTTGATGAAGCATAGTTCTATTGGTGAACCTAAGGTCCCAAAATATTAGAAATGTTGCGTTCGACTCCCACCGAAAGCGTATGAGTTATTTTTTATTTTCATATTAATTATTAGATGATTGTAATAAGTGTTGGTTGGTTCTAATTTAAGATATACATAACATTTATCATGGAATCTATTTATTAAAAAAAAAGAAAGGTGGATAATTATAACTATTTAAATTCAATAAATGTAAAGTATATAGTCCAATTATTTATATAGCAAAATCAAGTTTAGCGATGATACACAATCATGAGAGTTATTTGGTCGACCTCTATTTTCGGTCGATCATTCTATAAAGTATGTTAATTTAACATAGACGATGGTGCTTAATTTTGCTAGTCATCATACCAAGAGGAGTAATTAATAATGACTCATTGAAAAGGTTTTCCTTTTTTTATTTACAACATTAAGAACAATACAATTGAGAGTGTGTCTAATAATGTAATAAAAAATAGTTGAAGCACCAAATATCAAGATTTTTCAAAAAAATAAATCTTAATAACTAACAAACGAGTTTAGGAAAATTCTTGTGCAACTTTTATTCAAGGAGAGACGAAACTCTCATTCGAAGAGAAAAAACAAATTCTCATACGAGAGAGAAAATAAAATATCTAAAATGCTATATAAAAACTTATGTATCACCCATCTTTATCTCGCAGATCTGTCTCTGTCTCGTTAGATCCATATCCGTCTCGTCGGATTTGAAGATGTAATGTACAATTTGAAGAAGAGTATTACAATCCAACCCGCCAACGATGGTGGTAGTAATAGTGGTGAAATAAACGACTGTTTCACCAAACCATCATCGGTGGAAGAAAATAGAAGAAAAAAGAATGCTAGAGTTTAGAGAAAGAGGCGACAATGGGTGTGGCCTAGCGGTCACATGGCTTTCGGACGTGAGAACCCACCCGAGTTCGAAACTCAGGTGATGCTTGGTTTGGGGAGTTTACTCCTCCGTCCTGCCGTAGGGGCCCCTGCGCTTTGCAAGCCCGTTGCCTATGGGAAACTTAGGTCGGATTACCTTCATACGTGGTTTGTGGGCTATTGCGTATGGACAAATTTGCTCTTTTGGGTGACTGATGGAGATTTATCCTGTGATTTCAAAAAAAAACAAAACGAGGCGGCAACGAACGAGGAGGATAAAATTCACTTGTTGAAACTCAAATTGCCATTGAAAAAGTTTTCCAATTTGAGAAAAAGTGGGATAAAATTGACATCAACTAACAAAGTGGAACTTGCAAAGTGGAGAAACCACTTAGATATCCCATACAAATCATTGTATGAGGTGCCGCCACTTTGGCATTGTCCATTTTTGCCACGTCTAACCAAAGCCTTTTCTCTTTTAATTATTCTTTTCTAAAAATCTCCCATGGATAGGTGTCATTTAATTTTTCATTATTTCTTCTTTTAGTTTTTGCTTTTAATGAAGTGATTAATTGGAGTGTGACATTCCAATGGACAATTTAATTTTCGTTTGGTGCTAAAATTGACATTTCAATAAATAGTTAGTTAACACATTCATACTGTCGGCTTGAAATCGATGACCTTGAAAAACTATTTTATATGCATCTTTAGCATTTAATTTGTAGTTAGAGCTGAAAAATGAATTAGCTTATTGAGTAGTTTGAGATCAATTTTAAAGGCTTATTTGAGTATGGTTCTAATGTAATAAACCAAATTTTGACATATTCTTTTGGTTCGATAATATTTTATTTTGAGATTGACTCTATTATTTAAGGAAAGATTGAATATGTATAAAAAGATCAAACTACTCGAGTTCATCTTAATTAAAATTAATTCAATCTTGACTTAAAAAATAATAAAACTAAGAGAAACAAAATTTTCAATGTTGATAAAAAATCCAAGCTTGAGTGACAATTTCGCAGACACAATTTTGATTCGTTTGAAGCCCTACTCCTAGTCTTGTTGAAATGAAAAAAAATAAAATCGTAAGATTAAATTTTTGACAGAATTTAAATAACCATCTATGACATATATAATTTATTTTTTGTCCTAAACTCTATGATGTGACTACTAACTGCAACGATAAATTTTCAAGTGTATTCCCAAGGGCAACTCCAATGGACGGCAAAATTGTGTTTTAACCCCACTTTTTATCTTTTGTTTTTTTGGTTTTATTTTTATTTCAATTTAGTATTCTAATTTTGTATAATTACAATTAGGTTCTATATAACAAGGTATCTAAACTTTAAAAAAGTTACAATTAGGTCCTATGTTTGTGTTGTATTAATGTTAATTAATCAATATAATGTTAATTGTGTTGTATTAATGTTAATTAATCAATATAATATTTGTTTTGTATGTCTCCTTTATCAAATTTTATTTTATATAATATATAAATTGTAAACCCGACCTTTATATATTGTGTAAATTTTTAATTTAATTTACAAAATATCAAAATAGATTTAAATTAAATTTTAATTATTTATTATTATTAAATAACGGAAATATAATAAATTGTAATATTATAAAACAACACGATATATTTACTTGGATGAATACGTATCAAAAAACTTAAAATTGGGTGTTATTTGTAAAATATGAGAAATAATATAAATGAGGTGTAAAAAAAAATATTCCAGAGAAAATACTTTTTGTGTGAAAAATGGTGCAGTACATTAAAGTACTATTACTGTAGCTGCACAAAAATGATGCAAAAGTTCCACCATTTTTGTGTTACACATTGGAGATGCCCTAATGCATCAACAAAACTAGTACTATATATAGAAAAATGGATTTTGGTAATAAAAAGTCCATTTGTTGCTCTAGTTATAGCTTGAGGTCACATATTTGTTGTGCAATAAGTTTACACTACCATATCGCATGCAATTAAATTTGTATAGACATATGTCCTAAGATGAAAAATTCTATGTCAAATTGAGTTCGATGGTCCTAGAGTATATATCTCTCACACAGTAAGGTGTATTGTGTGTGGTCCCTACACACACTTGTACGAGAGAATTGGACATATAATTCACACTCAGACCATTAAACTCGGTGTGATATAGAATTACCCGTTCTATGATTACTAAAACCTTTCTTTAAGAGCAGACAGCTTGCGATATAGACACATATATAGTATGGTCCTAGAAACATATTGTTTTAATATAAAAATGGTCCATTCCTCTCTTCATCGAGTTTCAACTCTCCACAAGTTGACGAAGGTGACACAATTAGGAAATTATAAAAAATCAGAGTTTATATCGAGTTTGATTGTATTAAATTAATTATATAATGAATTGATTATATTTGTAATAAGGTTGATCTAAAGTCAACAAGATTATCCTAATTAACTTAGACAATATGGGAAAATTATTTTTTCTAAGGGGAGAATTGAGGGATAAAAAAATCAATATTTATAATTTAATAATCTCCATGCATTTACACTATAATCAGATAGAGTGAATTTGGAGGATTTTTTAAATAAAATTTATAGTTATAAATCACCCTGATTTTCATAATTCTAATTTCTTATTAAATGTGAGGAATTTTGGCCATTATGATTTCTTTCTTTTATTTTTCACTCTGGACTTTTTATTCCATTCCTTATTTTATCATGTATTTCAACTGAGATGCCCGCCTTAAGTGTATCTGAACACACAAAATTTTATTTAAGAAAATATAGTATGTATAATCGCGTGCATTTTTACTATTCAGTACATAATTTTTATTTTGGTTACAAATCATCCGTTAAAAGATATTAAGTCTTAAGACATTGGCAAAGGTCATCCCAGAAATGAATATCCCGTGGCACACACTGGCCAAGTTTGGCCAAGGTATTGGCACATTCGTTGCCCTCCCCCTTGCGATTTTTAAGGCAAATCTATGGCAATGCCTATGAGATGGCGATTATGATGCACCAACACAGACACGGGGAACGACATTTAAAAAAAAATACAGGACACGACACGGCTGTCTAATTTTATTTTTTTTTTAATATATATTATATATAAATTTGTATTTTACTTGTTTCTTTGTAAAATTATGTATATTGCAAATAATTCAACTACTTATCAATAACAAATGCAAAATAAAAATATAAACATAAACTAAATATAACAATAAACATGTTTTCAATCCAAAATATGATATAACAAAAATAAATACTCCATTGTTCAAATCCGTGTCTTATAAAAAATTGGTAAGTTTTTATTTATAATTTGACCCCCCAAAGTTTTAGTATCTTATAAAAAGTGATCATCCGTGTCCTAACCGTGTCGGACACACCCCTAGTCGTGTCCGACACGGTGTCCAAGTTTTTATTTCTATTATTTATTAGGGACACATGATAGCCGTGTCCGAACACGCCCGACATCGTCCGTGATGATTTTTTGGAGTGTCCGTGCTTTATAGGATGGCGACAATGACACAACTCAAAGGGTGGCTTTGGGCATCCCCTCGCTCAATAAGTGTGACCATAACCTTCGAGTCGATTTCCACTTCAAGGCGAGGAATGCTTTTCTCCCACGCAAAGCTCGAGCTTTGCCGGAGTCCGAGGATTTCAGCCTCCACGATAATATGCCGACCAAGATTCCAGCCAAACCCACCATCGTACCATCCCCTCCCCCCACCAAAAAAAAAAAAAAACCGCCGTGTTGGTTGATTGGAAAACGCTCCCATTAGTACAAACCAACCCATTCTACGGTTTGGAAAAATGAGCGATTACGAGACATATATTATGACACATATTTTGTAATTTATCGAGTATGCATAATTAACTCAAATATAAACAAAAAAATTTCTCAATTATTAAAGAAGTCAAAAATATTGCAAGATTAAGACCCCTTCTCTTTTTGCCCTTTTTCTAATAAGGGCAAGATTAAGACTTAACTCCACATTTCAACTCAATTATTATTCAAACAATAGAAAGGTCAAGAATCTTGAAATGAAGAATAGTCAATTCATGCAACTATCTTTAAAATAGCCACACATCACCATACACTGCATCAAACTATGAAGTCTAACATTGAAGCCTATACACAGACCAGCCATCTTCACACATGAAATAAAACTTCAATCTTTGCCCCAATTTTATCCAGATTTCTTCAGATGAATGAAACTAATATACACACTTTCTTGATATCTCTAAACCTTTGTATTTTTTGTGTGATAATTCTATCGAAAAGATCGTCTTGTGCTGATTATCGGTACGAAGCATGCACACCAAGTAACTGTGGAAATGGCCCAAACATAAGTTTTCCATTTTATATATCAGGCCAGCGAGAATCATACTGTGGGTACCCTAGATTTAATCTCATTTGTAACCATAATGGATTTCCAGTTCTTAATTTGCGTGGAGATGATTTTGTGGTTGAAGATATATTCTACCAAACCAAATCTCTTCGTGTATCTGATCCTGCGTTTTCAAGTTTAAATAGCTCTGCAGGTTGTGTTCCAAGGATTACCGTAAACACGACTTTGCCTGGGCTCCGGTACGAGTTTGTTGGTAATGTTACAACGCTCCATTTGTTCTCAAACTGCACAAATTCATCATTGTCCGAGGGTCGTTTGAGGTATTGCAATGCAGAGGATAGAAATGATTGGGTTTTGCCATTGTATGAAAATAGTGAAAATTTTACAAATGCATTGGAGAGCTGTGGGAGGAACGTGGTTGTACCGGTGGAGGAGCATGTGGAGGATGAAAACCTTGGAAGGGGAAGTGTTGTTGAGGTATTGAGAAGAGGGTTTGTGTTGAATTGGACGGTCAATGATTGTAGTGAATGCACATCGAGTGGTGGCCGTTGTGGCTTTAATGAGACTACTTATCATTTTTGGTGTTTTTGCCCGGACAGGCCTCATGCTTTAAGCTGCAAAAGTCGTAAGTTTGTGTTTTTTCTTGTGTTTTTATCAGATTAAGGATTTTTTTCTTGCTGGAATTAGCTTATATAGACTTGATGAAGCTTATGATGAGGTTGAGAAACGAACCAACCTACTCGATATCAATCGTTCAAAGCTCGTTTTCTGTAATTTAACAAACCAATCTTGAACATTTTTATTTTTGTTAGGTGAAGTTCGGCTCAATTATTAAAATATGAGTAAATATGTACAGAAAAATCAAGTTATTTGAGTTTGACTCATGTTTTGCTCGATTAGAGCTCTTTTGAGCTTTGTTCGGTTAATAATCAGACCAAGTTCATTCACAAATTTTGACGCTTGATTAATGTTTCAAATAAGCTTGAACACTACCTTGTTTGGCTTGATTCGATTCGATTCGATTTGTTTTCAACTATATAGAATACATTTGGGGACTATTGCTGCCTTAGTCCTTGTGTTCATATGAAATCGTGATTATCTTGAAACCTTATGGAGAACTGAACTATAAAGAATTTTGGCCAAGTTGAATAGGGATAGGATTTAGTGTTTTTCGTGTTCTTTAAGGTGGTTCATTATGTATATAGCATTTCTTGGATGGACCGAGAGCAATAATATGGTTTTATTCCAAGGGATAAACGAAATGGTCACGAATCTCAAATACACAAACTACTCATGGATAACTTGATTATTAAGTTGATTATAAAGTTAATTTCAGTCTGAAAAGATTCATCAAAATCAGTCTTCAGAAAATATAAGCATTGTGAAGTTGACCAATTTTGATGCTAAAAATAGGAGCTGTATTTTTCTTCTGATACATAACTAATGCAATTTCTTTTCTTATACTTTTGTTTTGGTCTCAAGTTATCTGGTTAGGGAACTGCAGAACTCGATTTCTATCTTCGTGCATTATTCTTTTTGTTTCTTGTTTATTATAAAAATCTTTTGTATCATTGAAAATCCAGCATGTGCCTATCCTATCCTGCAAAAACTGAAACAAGTAATATGATATAAATTGTGTAAATTATCTACTCTTTGTGTCTTTGATAATTTCTTTTGTTTATTAATCGAAATGCTAAATCTCGGTACACGTATAGGATTTGTACATGTTTTTCATGACTTCCCTTTTGCTTTCATTAACTATGCTTAATCTGACACACTTAAGTTTTACTATATTAATTTTGGTTGCAGATAAAAAGTGGTCGATGTTGATGTTAGCCATAGGTAAATGTCTCAAATTACTTTGCACATTAATCAAATAAAATTCACAGTTTTTCATTGTCTAATACTATAGTTAAATAAATCATAGTATTCAAAATTTCATCCTTGAATCGAATTATTTCAGACTTTAATGACTATAATTTTAACTCCTCAGCTATATCTGGAAGCCTGATCTTAATTTTGCTATGCTTATCGATCTCCTTTATAATCTGGCAACGCAAGAAAAGGATCAAAAGTGCGTTTCACATTTCGAGAGCAAAATCAAATGTTGATGGTGGAAGCTTCTACTTTGGCATTCCTGTTTTCTCATACACAGAACTTGAAAAGGCCACCAATAGCTTTGATTCTTCTAAAGAACTAGGAGACGGAGGCTTTGGAACCGTATACTACGGTAAGAAAATCATTATGTATCTACACACAATCAGTGGAAGTACTGGTTTTTACTAGCTGGTACAAAAAATCTACTTTTTTGGTCCAATAAGTTGGTTTACTTTCAAGTTTTTCTCTTTATCTTCAAACGGAATCTGCTATTGCAACTTTCTATTGCAAGGCGCGGATGAGTGACACGGGAATGGCGGTTTCTTGTTCCTCAATTACAAAATTCCGTCAATCGGACACGTGTCAATTACTTTACCTTGCAATAAAAGATGCAATAGGAATCCGCAATAGAAGATCCAGTTTGCTTTATCTGAGGATTTCGCAATTGCAGAACTATTATATCCTCTTAGTGGCAATTTCAGTTTAATTTGATCGGAAAATTCAAAATTCAGTCTGAAATTGACTCGGAAGTTACAAGATTTGAATATTTTTGAGTAACATGATAGAGCAGGGGGAAAGAGAAAAAAAGAAAATGTGTCGGGAGGAATTTTATCCATCCAATTTTTGAGGTTCCGGCCAAATCTAATTGAAATCGCCACTAAGTCAATAAATAGTGGACTAAATAAGGAAAACCGAGTAGATAAAGGGCGAATTCTATTCCAAAATAGTGTTTCATGTCATAATCCATTTCATTTGTAAACGACATGTGTATAAAATTCAGATTACTTATATATTCAAAGAAAAATCACGTGGCATGCATATGGGAAATGAAATAAGAGATGAAACGCTATTTGGAACAGAGGATTGAGATTGTGAAAAGACCAATTTACGGGACCAAAAATGCACACTAGATCCTCCATTCCAAAATTGTGCTTCATTTCGTATTCCATTTCATATACAAATATCATGTGTACAAAATATACGTCACCTATATATTTGAAGAATTTTTTTATACACATGGAGTGCATATAAGAAATGGAATATGAGATAAAACACTATCTGGAGCAGAGGATCCACACTGCCAAAAAATGTGTTCTTCCCTACTATTGTCATATACTTTATAACACCAAACCTCCCATTCCTGTAACTAGGCAAACTTCCGGATGGAAGAGAAGTCGCAATAAAACGCTTATACGAGCACAACTACAAAAGAGTGCAGCAATTCATGAACGAAATCAAAATCCTTACATGTTTGAGGCACCGTAATCTCGTTTCACTCTACGGATGCACGTCGAGAAGCAGCCGTGAACTCCTCCTCGTATACGAATACATTCCCAACGGGACGGTAGCTGAGCATCTCCATGGTGAGGGATCCAACGGGTCACCCATCACGTGGGCGCACCGCATGAACATCGCGATAGAAACCGCAACCGCATTGGCTTACCTCCACAAATCAGACATTATCCACCGTGATGTCAAAACAAACAACATATTACTAGACAACAATTTTGTTGTCAAAGTTGCTGATTTCGGGTTATCAAGATTGTGCCCTAATGACGTGTCGCATGTCTCCACGGCCCCACAAGGGACCCCGGGGTATGTTGACCCGGAATATCACCAATGCTATCAGCTAACAGATAAAAGCGACGTTTACAGCTTCGGAGTGGTATTAATCGAACTCATATCATCAATGCCAGCTGTCGATATTAGTAGACACAGGCATGAGATAAACTTGGCTAATTTAGCATTGAATAGGATTCAAAGATGTGCTTTTGATGAACTTATAGACCCGTCTCTTGGGTACAAGTCGGATCCTGACGTGGCGAGGATGACTACTTCGGTTGCTGAGCTGGCGTTTCGGTGTTTGCAGCTCGAGAAGGATATGAGGCCTTCAATGGATGAGGTGCTGGAGATATTGAAGGATATTCAGAATTGTGAAGGGTTTAAGTTTGATGAGAAAATAAAAGAGGCTAATGATAATGATAATTATAGTGTGCATGGAAAGAGTATTTGTTCACCTGAAACAGATGATGCTGTTCTGTTGAGTGGTAAGAAATTTCAGCCTTCACCAAATGCCGTGACTGATGTATGGATTAGTAGCTCTTCTATAACAAGTTCTGTAGGGTGAGGTTTTTATTTTGTATAATTATGGGAATATATGTGTTGCATTTTCCGTTCTTCTTATTGTATGTATATTCTTAAACAGTAAATTATATGGGATCCATATTGAGTCCATTAACACAAATTTTTGTTTTGTCCGGTTTCTTGTTTTGTGTAAAGAAGGCTAGAGCTGCTATTGAAATTCGTGAAGTACATGGAGTACTTGTTTCTTTTTCAGAAACGATGAATAGATTTTAGACCCCAAATGGTGCTTAGGCGAGTTCGTAAGCTCTTTAAAATATTCTATAAAATGTTTTGTTATTTAATGTCACAAAGCATTTTGTAAAAAATTTAAAATAAGATTTTATAAACTTCCAAAATAAGATCTCGGATTTTGGGGGGTCTCAAAGCGAAATTGAACTTTCGATCCAATTTTGCAGAATATCTTCCGAAATTTCGACCGAAACTCGAAATTTTTGTCGAAGCTCGAAATTTCCCGAAATTTAAAATATTTTTGTCAAATATCCATCGAAATTTCGGCAGAAACCCGATATTTCCCGAAACATTCACCGAATTTAGGCCAAATTTTTTTTATATATTTTTAAATAATTTTTTTATATTTTTAAATATTATATAATTAGAAAATTATATTTATTTATACTTGGTAAGGACCACACCTACCACTTACCCCCCAACCACAAGAAGCAGTAAATCAAAAAATTGAAAATGAATATGATTGAAGAAATTGTACTACTCCATTGGGGTTCTTCAAGATTCAACACAATATCATTATCATCATTATATGCAATACTACCAACATTTCATGCCATGGGCGAAATATTGTCAACATATAACTAATAATTTTCACTTGCAATTTGAAAGTAGAGGTATGACAGATACTAGTAATAGCGATTTTGATCCTCCTAGAAACGCGAAGTGGTATTGAGTAATAACTTTTACTTAAATCTTAGTACATTTTATTTCAATAAAGTTTCATGAGATTTGGTTATTATCTTACTATCAAATTATATTTATTTCATATTTTTCGCAACAGTTTTTAGTGATATTATTTAATAAATTCATCATCCATATATTATATAAAAAATATTATTGATATAAAAGATGCATAAGTATATGATAATTAAAGTTACCCAAAATTTTATTGTATTTCTAAATATTTTTATAAATAACCATGATTTCTTTAACATCGAAACCGAAATTTTGAATATCCCGTAAATTTTCATCGAAATTTTCTTAAATTTACTACACCGATATCTAACCTGAAACCGATATTTAAGACTTTGGTTATATATATATATATATATATATATATATATATTTTTTAAAACAAATCACTTCTCAAATTTTGAGATATTGTTAAAAATAATACAATCTTATCCTTGTTCAAATATAAATTCTTAAACGTCCCCAAGTGAGTTTTAAACTGCTGGATCATACATGATGAGGTGATCATTTCACTTTATGATATCATCATGTGCAAATCCAACAGTTTAAAACTCACTTAACCAGGTACCCAAATAAATAACATATAGCATGGAATTTCCCCTCACTCAGTTGTTATATTGAATGAGCCTGATTTTGTCATAATTCTTTTTTGTTGACTTTTTTATCTGTAGCATTTTCATGCAGATTGTTGATATACAATTTCTTAGTTATTGAAATAATAAAACTAATAGCAATTAATGCTGAATTCTTTTAATGCAGAGTGAATTATTTTTAATTTTTTTTTTTTGGAAATTCCATGGTATATTTCCGCTTGTCACCCAGCATAGCAAATATGTCCATACGCAATAGCCAGCAAACTACGTATGGAGGTAATCCGCCCTATGTTACCCACAGGCGACCGACAGACTCAATAAGCGCATGGACCCAAGGGAAGGATGTAGGAGTAAACCCCCCATCCCCTTCTTCCCATCCCTTTCTTCTGGGTTTCGAATCCGAGTGGGTTCTCACGGCTAAAAGCCTTGTGACCGCTAGACCTCACCCCTTTGCTTTTTTAAAAAGAAAATAAACATACTTAAAATAACTAATATATGAAAAGAGCAATCGTTTTTGCTACATATGACATGCATAAATAGAAGAGAAGGAACAAAAAAATATTTCTAAAAAATTATGCCAAGCCGCGTCCTTCCTAATTCAATTATAACGATAATCGGGCAATTAAAGGGCAAGATAATTTGACACTAATACGCTTTTATTCCGTCAATTATTGGTTCAATTTACTTAATAATTTAATTAATCTTATATAGTGTTTATTTTAGAAGACTTGGGGGTTTGGTATTAAGTAATGTCCAATAATCAATCATAACTCATAAGTCAATTACTTAATTAATCATCATTTCTACTTTTATCCTCTAATAAGGCATATATATCATTTTTTTTTTTTGGCAAGATGTCTATGAATAATAGTACCAAGCAAGAGAAGAAGATGTGGAGTTCCTTCCCCTATTCATGATTATTGTTCAAGTAGGATAATATCCATTTGTTACTACAAGGACTACATCGAACAAACTCAATATGACCAAACTCAATATATGCAACGCATTTACTGAAAGAAGATACGCAATTAATATTTTTATTTGAATTATTTAGATTGTTCCGACCTTTTTCTCACTTTCCAATTTTTGATCATCGATGGTAATCTTATGATCGAACCCAACAAATTTATAATTTCATACTAATACCCCAAACCCAAAATCGGGATGAGTAGAACAATGGAGCCTTATATTGACAATTATAATACCCACAGATGGATGCTACTTAAGAAAATAGTATATTATAAAAAAAAATGCTTTTAAAAACTCGTAAACATACAATATGCATGTTTCGTGCTCATACGGAGAAACGTAACCCTTTATTGAGATTGTAATGATTTTCAGATAAACTTTTTAGTTTTACAATCTCCCAAATCAATGGTATTATAATATTCCTATCTAAATTTACAAACTCTCCAATTTCTTTATAAGCCTATTTTTGTTTTGAGAATTTCTAGTTCACCCTCGTTTTTTTCTTTCTAATTACAACGGTGAGAACATAAGCGTGAGAATTTGAACACTCGACCTCTCACTTAATAACAATGGGAGGCGATGTTGCTTAACTAAATGGTGATTCACAAAGTTCACCCTCTTTAATCAAATCAGTTTGTAATTTTCTTTGTAATCCATTATATGATAAGTATAAAAACAAATTATGATAAGTATAATTCACTTCCCTTGTGACTTACATTTAGGTTTAGAGATGTAAGTGACTCAAGCTGAGCCGAGCCGAGCCAACTAAGCTAGTTTTTTTTTTTGGATAATTGACTAAAAGCTGGTAACTTGTTTGATTATTTATCGAGATTAAAAGATTGTATTTGAACTTGGTCTAATTACTAAGTATTTCAAGCTGGAATGAGATTTGACCAAGTCGAGCTCGAGTGTTTGATATTTTGAAACACATTTTATCATTCTTTTAAATAATCGAGCCGAACTTCAAAGTACATATCTAACCTGAAAACTTTTACAAATTTATTCATTATTTTAAATGAATCGAACTCAAATCAGCTTTTGACAATCACTTATTTAAATTTTCCTAAATCAAATTTGGGCTACAAATTTTAATCCAATGCAATGAAAAAAAATCTTTGTTAGGCTGTCTTGCTGATCTGTATCTATCTTCTTATAAAAATACTTGTGTATTATAATTTTGACCGAAAGAATGTTTGTTTTATAATAGAGAGAGAGAGAGAGAGAAGTGAAATGGATTGTAATTGTTAGATGAATGATTGGGGACCTTAAACACTTAATTACAGTTCATTCCTTGTCATCAATACCGCGTATGGTATGGTATGGTTTGGTTTATTTTCCCCTTCTTCTACTTCATATCTTTCTTCCACTCCAATTCTTTCTTCCATTTTCCTGTCACTATCAGATCTGCATTTTCGCAATTCTTTTGTATGTATAGGTCAATTATACATATATAGTACACACCATTAAACCAAAATCCGTTTGCTTTTTGAGGTAATTCCATGTTTTTGTTTTTTTAATTTGTATCTCTTTGTTGGAATCTTATCTTTACGTTTTCAATTTCTTGCTGTTTTCTGTTTTCTTTACGTAATTAGCTTTCCGCGATTTTGAGATCTTATGTTGATTTAGGTTTCGTATGTGTGTGTTTGTGTGTATATATATATATATATATGTATATAAAGTTGATATTGCAGGTGAAGTTTTGAATTTTGCGGGTTATCAGGAGAAAAAATTGTTGGAATTTGTAGATACAGCTTTTATGTTTGCTGTTGTACTGAATATTCACATCATTTTTGAAATTCACTTTTCGTGGAGTAAAGTGAATTTTACAAGCGAAATTTGTGGAAAGAGAAATTGAGTTTTATTTATTCATGATGGTGGACAGGTGGAGGTGCTTTATGATGATTGAAAATGGTGAAATATGAATATAGGTGTGATTTTGTTGAGTTAAAGGACTTGGACTTGCAGCTTAGTTGAAGTAAGGAGGTGTTTGGCGGTTCGAAAATGGGGTCGAGGGAAGAGAGGCATAGGCATAATCATGATCTTGTTCCGTTAGCTGCACTTATAAGTAGGGAGTTAAAGAATGAGAAAATGGAGAAGCCAAGAGTTAGATATGGTTCTGCAGCTCAGTCTCGGAAAGGGGAAGATTATTTTTTAACGAAAACGGATTGCCAGAGGGTTCCCGGGAATTCATCTACATCGTTCTCTGTTTTCGGGGTATGTATTTATTTTTTGGAGCAATTTGGCATTTTAGTTTGATGATTGCTGTTTGTTTTTCGTGACTTCCTTTTATATTGATGAAGACCACCTTTTTGAAATGACGGATAAATTTTATTGTTACTTGTAGTCCACTTAGTCCAAATACCATATAATGAAATTAATCAATCAAATTTAGGCACAAGGCTGATGTTTCATTTGGCCAATGATTCTGGAAATGAATTATTTGAGATTCAGGCTTATACAGATGACTTTTGTTCAATAATACAGTTTAACTGCTTGAATAATGGAAAATAATGTACAAATTTTCAGATTTTTGATGGGCACAATGGGAATGCTGCAGCGATTTTTTCAAGGGATAATTTATTGAATTATGTTTTGGGCGCAATGCCACGTGAGCTTGGACGCGATGAATGGCTTCAAGCTTTGCCTCGAGCTTTAGTTGCTGGCTTTGTCAAGGCTGATAAGGAGTTCCAGAGCAAAGGCATGTGGACTTCAATGATTTTTTACCATATAATATAGTTTTCTAGTTGTGTGTTTGTGCTAATGCTTTCTACTCTTATCTAATTCTTTGCAGGAAAAACTTCTGGAACGACAGCAACATTTGTAATTGTTGACGGATGGACAATTACGGTTGCATGTGTTGGAGATTCTCGCTGTGTCTTAGATGCTCAGGGTGCTGGCGTCTCTGACTTGACTGTCGATCATAGACTTGAAGAAAATATAGAGGAGTAAGTTCTTCTTTATAATGTTCTCTATTTTTCTTTCTTTTTCTATTATAAAAAAATAGATCTCATCTTTTTGGTTGTTGCAGACGTGAACGTGTAACAGCTAGTGGAGGTGAAGTTGGGAGGCTTAACATTTATGGTGGGGCTGAGGTGAGATTTCAGTCGAAAAATTCTTGCTTACCCTGGTGTTTTCATACCAAATGGTCAGGATCACGTCATAGCCCACATTTTCAGTTTGTTCAACATTATACTGATCCTCACTGTTCGGTGTCAAACACCTGGTGTAGGCAAGTGTTCCTTATTTCTGTATGATTTATATAGTCAATTATTATCATCTTTAAAAGTTATGTTTGGTCGTGTGATTTTTCTTCACTTTACTCTCATAGATTGGTCCTTTACGTTGTTGGCCTGGAGGGTTATGCCTCTCGAGATCAATCGGGGACATGGATGTCGGTGAATTCATCGTTCCAATACCATACGTCAAGCAAGTGAAGGTAGCTATAATAATTTCCATTATTTTATCCGATAACTACATGCACACTCCCTCACTTATTGGGTATTTACCATCCCTGAGGTTCACTATTTGCCAAGACACCCCCTGAATCCTCCCAATTCAAAAATAACAGGAAGTGAAATTTTAATCTGCTTTTACTGACGGGGTGAAGTTATATTTTGCTTTTACTTACAGCGGAAATTATGGAGTGTCACTCAGGGGGTTGTAGGGGGTGTGAATGCAATTTAATCTTCTTTTATTGCCAATTCATTCACAAGTTTCACTCTTTTCTGTTCATTCTTTTTTCTTTTCCCGAGCCCTTCTGTTTTGAATTTCCGACTCACTACATTTCCATAAAGTTGTCGAACGCAGGAGGACGGCTAATAATCGCCTCTGATGGCATTTGGGATGCATTATCATCAGAAATGGCTGCAAAATCTTGTCGAGGATTGCCTGCTGAGCTTGCTGCTAGGTTAGTAGTCAAGGTATTAACATTTAAGCTCGTCACTCTACTCTACTCTACTATACTCAAAACTCCTAGTTTGTTGTGAAAACCTGGTCCATTTAAATTTACTCATTGTGTCGACTGATAAACTGTACAGGAAGCACTGAGGACACGAGGGCTAAAGGATGACACGACTTGCATAGTTGTTGATATAATTCCTCCTGATAATAAGCCACAGCCTTCGCCTCCTCCCCCGAAGAAATGTAACAAGCTTCATGCTTTGCTATTCAGAAAGAAATCTTGCAACTCTGCTGGTAAATTATCGAAGAAGCTATCGACTTTGGGTATTGTAGAGGAATTATTCGAAGAAGGATCAGCTATGCTAGCTGAAAGGTTAGTATTCTTTGTGGCATAAAATGTTTCATATTGAATATGATCAGAGAACTCACATCCAACTCGACATTTATTTGTTTATTTGTTCGTTAATTTTCTAAATCTTTTTGTGCATTATACTCTCGCTTCATTGCACGGATAATGATCTTTTCAACTTTTAACACTTTAATTATGAAGGACTTGCCCACTTTTTTAGGACAGCCATGCATGTATAAGTTATATTAACTATTTTAGCAAAACACTATGGTCCAGGATAGGTTGGTTTCTACATGGTTTATAGTCTAGTCTATTTAAGCGAAATTGATGCTGGTGTAGGAATTACCCTCGACTCACATTACTTACATAAGTCAGTTGATGATGATGAAGTTGTCAAGTCTGATATAAAAATAACATTTATTTGTTGAAGAACCAAACAATATGAAACAACGTTTACCAATTGAAAGACCAAATCGGTAAAAGATAGTATTGTAAACAGGTATCTGAAGTTACTGTACAAGGGTGTTTTGGTCATTTTACAATAGTAAATATAGCCCTAATTTTCAGACACCTCCTATATCTAGGTACTATTCCGCCAAACCACGTTAATCTCGCCTAGTTTTTGTCATTCTTCTGATTTTTTCTTCTTGCTTAGTATGTTCTTAACTAAGGGCTCTAAATGTTATATCATGTCTTATAGATAAATGACTAATCTCTTATTAGTGAAGAATAACATGTCTTACCAAGTAGAAGATTTGATAAGTTTATTTTTAAGCATAAGACTAATTAGTGAATTTTATCTCAAAGGTATGAGATTGTTCAATATGAAGAAATCCTAACGCACACAAATCATATTAACCGCTCCTCAGCCCCACTCTTCATACTAATCATTCATGTTATATCTGCACACAACAAGAATAAGATCAAATGCGCAATAACTTGCATATTCATTAACATATTTTATTATGTAGACTGGGAAAAGACAATTCCAATAACCAAACTTGTGGCGTTTTCGTTTGCGCCGTGTGCCAAGCTGACCTTGCACCAAACGAAGGGATATCCGTCCACGCAGGTTCCATATTTTCTATGAGCTCGACACCTTGGCAAGGCCCTTTCCTTTGTGCTGATTGTCGTGATAAGAAAGATGCCATGGAAGGGAAACGGCCAAGTGGAGTTAAAGTAGTATAGCTTATTATCCATCGTCTCTTTTCTCTTCTTTTTGTCCTCGTAACTATTCTTTCTTATTATTTCCCATTTTTCTATTTGTTCGATAAGGTTGGATATTTGATGGAATGTGTATTATTTATATCATGGTGAGTAGGAAGGATAAATTAAGGAGTGCCATTCTTTTTATTTAATATTTGTATTTGTATATAGTACACATTACAAGGGAGGGTGTGACACTAGCTAATGCAATACGATAAATAATGGGGTGGATGTATGGTTTTAAGAATCGCGTATGCACAAATTGTGTTGCGTGTTCTTTTCATTTATGATGTTGAAGATCTACGGTTTTGAAGTAGATTAGAATTTTCTATTGCATTTTGTGTTATTAACATATGTTTTGAGTGTGTATATAATTGAATGTGGATTGCATATATCATTCATCTACAAAATACAGGATAAAACACAAAATGAAATAAACGACCCAAAGTGCTGAAAAATTGCAGTATTGTTCGAACAAGATGTATGTTTTTGCATTTTTAATATCAATTGTTAAAAATTTATGGAAATTGTTAGTTTAGTCACGTGTCTTGCATGTGATCATTAGTCAATTTTCATAAGAAAACATCTATATTTTGTTAAACTTACAAAAAAACTTCACTTTTTTCATTAACTAGTAAAGTGCAAGCGCGTTGCGCGTGAATCATTATGTTTATTGTCATTTTTTGTATAATTTGTTTATAATGTAAGGATAATTCTAAAAATACACAGATAGTTGTAAGTTAAAAACTATGATTTATACATTTATTCTATTAATGGAATTTTTCATTTTATAGTATTCCATAACCAAATATAAAATGTTAAGACGACATTATTTTAATTTACATTCCTAATTTAATTTCATCAGTTAAATTTTTTATTATGTTTTTAACTTAATCTATTTAATAATATAGATAGTTAGGTCTTATATTAATCTTACTATTATTAGAATACATGACGATTAACTTAATACACATAACTAATAATAAATGATCTATATCTAATTTGATTCGGCAAAATCACATAATTCAGTCAAACTACCAACAATTTTTAATTTTTAAATAGTAATATTTTGCTTGAAAGCTTTTGCTGTTTAGTTAGTTGTCATATGTGAAAAAAAGACAAAGCGGGCAAAAAGAAACAATTAGTTTATCAATTGCTTTTTATTTTTTTTATGCGTGTAACAACTATTTGCACTTCTTTTTTGTTTGTGTCCAAATTATGCAAACAAACCATATTTGATACCAATAGGTAGGGTATTTAATTGTATTATAGTTAATTTTGTAGTTGGCATAGTAAATCATCGACTCTCTTGTAAATTTTACCTTTTCTCTTTTCCCTACTCTTTTTTCTTCGTTTCATTACTTTAATATTCAGTGAATTTTTTTGTAGGAAAAATATTGTTGAATTTATTTAAGTGAATAAACGTCAACATTACTAATTTAGAGCTAAGTTAAGAGTTTACTGTTATCAATTAAACATTTATGAATTACTTATTTAAGAAAATTATATGGTGGAAGATAGCAAGTTGCTTATTGTCATGTAGTTTGAATAAGATTGTTTAATTTTTGAAAAATGTTAAGAAAATGTAAAACATTATTATATTCATACTCTATATAAGAATCATAGCAAATTTTGCATATTATGTAGTGTTTTCATGCATTTTTTATTTTATTTTTGTGTATATTTTTCTTATATATGTATATGTAACATAGGTGCTTTTATTTTGGCAGGAAGAAAACAAAAACAAAAGAACTTATCTAGTGGTCTATAATTTCAAGCAATCTATATGAATTAAATTGTTTGGTATCTTTCGTTATTTAAATTTTCTTAATACTATATGACAAGTAATTCTTTTACTTGTAAGATTTTGTAACTCAATTTTCTTAATACTATTTTGCAATTAAATAGTAAAGTACTGCACACACTTATAACTTTTCATGTTTTCTACTTTAGTAATTTTTTTATCATCTTATTAATTCAATTTTAAGTTAAAGTCTTGTTTTATCAATTGGATTATCCTACTATCGTAGTTTTCATAAATTTTATTTATTTTTTATTTTTTTTCTACTGTATGTATTTCCACATAGCCATTAGGTGCTTCTGTATTGTGAATAATCTTCTTTATAATATGATTTTAATATGAGTATAAGAAATAAGTAAGTACGCTATATGACAAATCTATACATCATAAACAAATTTAAATAATTCTACCTTTCAAATCCTTTACTTTTGGAACCAAGGTACTGCTACTGAAGTGCAAATCTCTCCCCATCAAGTTAAGAAAGAGATACTATTTTCAATACACTAACGTATTCTTACCTTCAAAAGGTCACCATATTTTGGGGCTATGCTATTGAAAAGTGGCAAAAATCATCATCATTATTAGGAACATGTATTTTTTGATGTACTCTGCAATTATATACACTTGAATTCTGTGTGAGATGAAGTTTACTTTTCGAGTGACATGAAACCATGACGGCTTATCAATCATTCTTGAATACTACTTCAAACAAAGTTTAAATTTTCATTATTTGCATATATATAATGTAGTTTTTATTATTTTTAAAAAGTTAATAAAGTACGATATTCAAATCTAATGCTCGTGCATGTAATTTATCATTTAGTTTCATTATGTAAACATGTCATGACTTAGGGACAGATTCATTTTTGGTCCCATAGGAGTTCGGCCAAAACACTTTTAGTCTCATAGGATATTTTTTGACACTTTTGGTCCCGAAAGTAAAAAAATTGACGGAAAATGGCAAGTATTTTGGACGGTTGGGGACCAAAAATGAATTTAATTTAGAATTTTTAATTTATATTTCACTCGTTCTAATAGAGTGTGTGTCTCACGTTGGTAATTTTCGTGCAAAAACCATACAGTTGGGACCAAATGTGTTAAAAAAATTCCTATGGGACTAAAAGTATTTTGGCCGAACTCCTATGGGACCAAAAGTGATATTTTCCCTCATGACTTGTGTATATTGCTATAAGAAAAACTACTTGGGCATCGGCCAAAACTAGCAATTAGAGTTTATCCTTGCACTGTCATGGAAAAAATTATATTTTTCGTCCTTAAACTTGTCGTCTTAAACACATTTGGTCCCTCATGTTACAGCCTTGACAAATTTAGTCCATCAACTTACAAATTTTGGACAAATATAGTCTCTGCCGTCAATTTACAGTTTAAAACTAATAGAACTTGCCAATGTGGATTGCAAAATTGAAAATTAAAAAATCTAAGCATAAAGTGAACCAACAATCCAACATTTTTCTTCATCAAATTCTTTTCTAAATTTTCAATAAAATCTATAACATGTCATATAATTCATTTTGAGTTCACTTAAGAATCTACTATTTGTAATTAAATAAATAAAAATTATTTATTGAGAAAAAATGTGTGGTAATTTAGAAAATTACTTACTATATGTATTAGATCAATTATTAGATTGAAATTCCCGTTTGTTTATTTTTCCAGGAGGCATATGGAGCTACTTTAACTTTTTTTTTTATGAGGAGGAAAACTGAAATAGTTAAGCGAAGGTGGTTAGTCTTGTTGGTAATCATTGGCATACGGATCAAAAAGTTATTCTCTGAGGTTAAAAATTAATAATCGGACATATTTTCTTGTTTAAGAGATATTGTAATCTACGATCCTCTGATTTTTCGTCACCTGAAAACTATGAGCAATATTTGATAATGTTTTAGTAAAGAAGAGTAGTTGAAAATATTTTCAAGGAAAGGGCAAAGTCTTGCATGCTATGAGCTAAATAGTTCATTAAATTAAACCACAAGGTAGTGGGATAAGAACTTGGTAAATGAAATTCCTCATTTGCTAACTAAATATTTTAATGAAAATTTAAAAATCAATGAATTAAAAAAAATAGCATAATGAATTGGACCAACAATCCATTATTTTTCTTCTTCGAATATTATTTTAAATTTTCTTATATTATAGTATTCATATGTATTAGCATATCAATAGCTATGAATGTCATATAATTTAATACATTTAGAGTTCAATAATATTTCTCATTAAAACAAATAGCATTTATTTATTTTGGGAAAAATGTGTTTTAATTTAGAAGATTACTATCATGTAAAAAATATATATCATTTTCAAGAAAATACAAAATAAAATATGCAATAAAAATAAATTAGATACATATTGCCAATGAATCGTGAACAATATAATTCATTTATTAGAGTGATATACACATTGAACAACGTGAATTCTTCTTTTAATAAGTTATAAATTAAGTTAATTTTAATTTATTATTATAAAGTTATTCACTTAATTAACCATATGCTTTGACTTTAACATGTTGTTCACTTAATCAGTATCGATATTTATATGTAGCATGTAATTAATGCTTTATACATGTATCTATATATAGATCTAAGCCATGTACTATATGACATCATATCAACAGGTTGAACATCAATTTTCATTATTTGTTTTTCATAATTAATTTCATTAAACAATAGTAAAAATGGGCAAAAACCCAATTACAACCAAACCATACACAATCCTAGCACTATTATAGAATTCATAATCAGCTTATACACCGGAGTCATTCGACTTTGCGTTGAACTTGTTCTTTTAGTAAAAATTGAAAATCACACAATGACAAAAACTTTATGTGACTCCTGTTATCGCATGCAAGTATATACCAATTTTTTTTCATAATTTCATGAATCATGTTTATTCATTATGTATTGACTGGAGTATTTACACATTAACATGATCATTTTACGTGAACTTTTCATCAATTCAGACAAGATGCAGAATCATCAATACATAATAAAGAAAAACAATTACTTTAATAGAAAAGGCATAAGTTCTTAAACCGTGGCTGTGAACCACATCTAAATCAATTTTCATATATGAACTTGATTGTGAATTTTTTGTTTTTCACATAATCATAACAAATTAAATAATAAAGACGAAAAAAAAATAAAAATATAATATAATAGGAGCATTATATTCTTTCCTGGTATAATTAACAAGTTAAACATACAATTCACACACATAATATAATAGCATACTCTCTCACTGATTCCTGAAGTTGCGTGGCCAGTCAGGCAACAAAGAAAGGAATAATAGTTCATTCAAGAAGCAGGCATATTCGAGAATAGTTTAACTCACTACAATTTCATCTCATGGGTAGTGAATATAATCGGATTTTCGGGAGAGAACCATGCCTATTTATCAGGAGGGATAGAACCAGGCACATTCAGGAGTCATGTCACTATCAAATTCTAATGAACATACATTGAACTAAATTTTAAACTACTTAATTCAGCACTATGCATATTCGTTGAACTAAAATCTGAATCTGAATAATTAAGACATAGCTTTTTGAGATTAACATTACTTATTATTTATTAGAGGGTAAAATAACTTTATTGTTGTTCACACAAATTTTCGAGTCTGCAATTTTATAAGACAAGAAAAGTGTTGGGCAATTGTGTGGAGTCGGATCATAATAAGTTGGACAAGGAGCCAAGATAGAGACGAGAAGGGTCGAGGTTGACCGGGATCGCACAATGATGAAAAGGAGTAGAAAAATTGAAGCCGGGGGGTGCAGATACTGTACGTGGCACCCAGGCGCCACCTATATGGCGCCCAAGACAGCAGGGTGGCGCCCAGGCGCCATACAGTGCCCAGGCAGCACGTTTTTTGATGGTTTTCGTGTCTTGTGTATTTTTGGCATGTTCCTTGAGTCCTATTTTGATGAGGATTGTTTCCGTAAGTCCTAGGGTTGATTTAGGAATGTTTTTTCTATATCTATTAGGGTTTTTACTTCACTTTTGTCTATTTAAATAGCATCGAACTCATCTTGTAAATGAAATCGAATCACTTTGAGAGGGTTGAAATAAAAGATCTAGTTAGAGGTGGTTTTTTCCCTTGATTGAGTTTCCACCATAAAAATTCTTTATCTTCTTTATTGCTTTTGTTTTCCCATATTTTCTTATGTTTCTCATTGTTGTTTCACCATTGAAAGCCTTGATTCCTAACAAAAAGATAATATGGACAAATAAATAATTAGATTTAAAGAAAATTACAATATCGTGAGAATAAATCTCATGACGAAGACTAGTCCCCTGATTCTTCACTCCAAACACGATTCAAGGGCTGCTTGTTCTTGAACCAAAAACGTATTTCTCCTCAGATTTGTTGATGAAGAAATGAACACCCTGATGATTTGATTGTTGTTGAAGATGTAATTTCTCATCGGATTTGTTGAAGAAGAAACAAACATCTCGATGTTTAGATAGTTGTTGAAGATGTATCTCCTCCTCGGATTTGTTAAAGAAGAAATAAACACCTTAATGATTTGGTTGCATTTGAAGATGGTGAACCTTCGTGGTTGATGAAGAACACTTTGACTTGGCTAATGGAAGACTTCAATTCTCTAGGTTGTAGACTTGTGTGTGTGTGTATGTATGTCAATAAATTCTTGTGACCCTTGACCCCTATATATAGATGTTTGAGTAGGAAAGTCTTAGGATTTTTAGACTTTTCTAACATATCTCTTGAGAATCTTTTAAAAGAAATAATATCAGATTTATATAGATTTGGTTGACACATATTTAAATGTGCCACGTGTCACCACCCGATTAGTCACTGATTTGTTGGACAGCGAAACTTGATTTGATTGGATGAAACGCCTCCATTTGACACATGGCAACCTTTGATTTGCTAATAAAATATACATTAAAGTATCAATTAAAATTAATAATTTTATTTATGGAATTAAATTTGGTGAAATTCATGAAAAAAAATAATAATGTTAAATTGATAATTAATGTCATATTTTACACATGTCATTTTCAAATTAAACGAAAATTTATTCGTCTACAAATGCCCCCACTTCAAGACTCGGCGGAGAACGTGTCAAGTAGTTACGAGAGAAGCGATGCTTGAAGTACTTAATTCTTCTCATTTAGCACTTCTTTTTTTAATGAGGAAGAACAATCGATCTTGTACTTAAGTTTCAAGAGATAAGTTTGGGCTTTTGAAATTTGAGGAGGAAACCCCTAAAAGAAAAAAAAAAAATTGAGGAGAAAAGAAATGAGTACGAAGCCCATAATTTCCTTGACTTGGATATGATTGGGTTTTCCGAAATTAAACTTCATTTGTGGTCTAAACTTTGAGACTACAAAAGTTCCATTTTAGCTGTATCTTTTATGAAACACCAAGGAAGAACTCAGTTCATATTTGGCTTTATATGTGTTATGTGCAAAATTAAAAACGTAATACCCTCTCCAATTACTACACCGCGACTTTATAAGTGAAAGAGCAACTTTGGCAAAACGGCAGCATTTCAACATCAGCACCTTTGAAGACTTTATATTTACGCTTTTACCTTTTCCTTTACGTTTTAGTAAATTGAATTACATATATCCCTAATTACAAAATTAGTTAAGGGTTGTTTATCAATTTTCTGCCCTTTGTCAGCTGAGCTTTCTGTTAAGCTTTTTTGTCATCTTGTTCCATGTATAAAAACTCTGAAATGGGAAATGAAGGCGCATGGTTGGTTATTTGCAGAATTTTAGTCTCTCTCTTTCTCTTCACGATTTACTTGTGATTTCATTCGAGGAGCATCTCCAGGATTGTTCTTGATTCAATCCTCTGGTGTATCTTCAATTAAATTCAATCTTTGGATTTTGATATGTAACAGCTTGGTATCAGAGCCGTCGATCCTCGGATTTGATGGCTCAGGTACGGGATGGTTGATACAAGGTCGGGCGAAGTGCGTAGGGATATAGATACTTTGATGGAACAAATGTGGATTAACAAGGAGGATACAGATAGGGACATGGCGGAGTTAAGGACCATGATCGCTAACTTAGCAGCAACTTAAAATAGTGGAAATCGTGCCGCCGGAGTTGGATGTTCTCAGGATAATGGTGTGGAGTCCCAAACCCAATGGATGGCTGGAGTAAATGGACAGGGGTATAAAAATGGCAACCAAGTGTTCTAAGGTGGAGTTTCCCAAATTCAGTGGAGAGGATCTCAGGGGATGAATCTTCAAATGTGAGCAATTTTTTGAAGTAGACGAGACACCTTCGGATGCAAAAGTAAGATTCGCAGCTGTGCACATGGAAGGGAAGGCTCTTTACTGGCATCAGGCATTTATGAAATCCCGGTTAACTAGAGAAATTCCTAACTTGAAGGAGTATGTGAGGGCTTTATCTGATAGATTTGAGGTTATGTTGTATGAAGACCCTATGGCTGAACTTATGAATTTGAAACAAATTGGATCTATTAAAGAATATCTAGATAAGTTTGATGAGCTATTGAACAATGTGGATTTGAGTGAAAATTACGCTATTAGTTGTTTTCTAGCTGGATTGAAAAGTGAAATAGCCATCCAGGTGAGGATGTTTAAACCCAAGACCTTACAAGAAACCATAAGTCTCTCTAAACTCCAAGAACAATCCCTACAGCTAATTACCCACAAAAGGAACCCTCCAGTTTTTCCATATAAACAACAACCTACCTTTTCAAAACAACCCCCCTTACTACCTACCCCTGCAAACAAACCATATTCAACAACCAATTATTCAACCAACTTCTATACACCAAATCCCTCAAACACTTTCAAACAACCTTCAACCTATCCTAATGGAAACCCTACAACTAGAAACACGTCCAAGCCTAATGGCAGGAGGTTAACACCTCAGGAAATGGAAGAAAAAAGATCTAAGGGCCTTTGTTTTTTCTGTGATGAGAAGTACACTTTTGGGCATGTATGTAGTAAAAGGAGACAGTTATTTTTGATGGAACTAGGGGATGAGGAGGAGGATTTTGAAGTGGAAGAAAATGAGTTAGATAAAGTGGGGTTGGAAACTGAAAACGAGGAATCAAATCAAACTGACTTCCACGTGTCAGTTCATGCCATGTCGGGGGTGCATAATGCATGTAGGTGTGCAATCTATACACATCCTGATAGATACAGGCAGTACACATAATTTTTTGGACTTGACCACTGCCAAGAGATTGGGGTGCAAGATTGAGAATACTGAGTTATTTCCTGTCTCAGTAGCCGATGGGAACAAAATCTATAGTTCATCAGCTTGCAAGAGTTTCAAATGGAAAATGCAGGGAGTTATGTTTTCAGCTGATATGATGTTGCTTCCTTTAGGAGGGTGTGATATGGTTCTAGGGGTTCAATGGCTGGTTCAACTTGGGGATATCAGTTGGAATTTTGACAAACTCACCATAGGATGAATGGGAAGAAGGTGGCCTTGAGAGGAAGGAAGCCATCAACAGTTAAGGTTATTGGACCAGCTAAAATGCAGAAGGTGCTTAACAAACCAGCTCAACTATCCATGATGCAAGTTGGCTTACTTACACACATTAGCCAAAACCAAGTGAGCAAAACAGCAGATGACATACCTCAGAATGCAGATTTTCAGTTATGTTCTTAGGAACACCATTTATCCAAGGAATTTTACCCTGCACCTCTAGTGGCTTTACTGGATGAATTTGAGCAATTGTTTATAGAGCCAACTGCCCTACCACCCCAGAGGTCCCATGATCATAAGATCATATTGAAGGAAGGGAGCTCACCTGTAAGTGTCAGACCATACAGATATCCCTCGCTTCAAAAAGATGAGATAGAAAAGCTGGTACAAGCAATGTTGGATGCAGGTGTCATAAGGCATAGCAACAACCCTTACTCCTTTCCAGTGGTTCTAGTGAAGAAAAAAGACAGTTCCTGGAGGCTATGTATTGATTACAGGCAGCTAAATCAACACACGGTAAAAGATAAGTTTCCAATTCCCATAATTGGAGAACTCTTAGATGAATTGTTTAGGGCCACCATTTTTTCTAAGTTGGACTTGAGATCTGGTTATCACCAGATCAGGATGAATGAGAATGATATATGTAAAACTGCCTTTAGAACTCATAATGGGCACTTTGAGTTCTTGGTTATGCCCTTTGGGCTAACTAATGCACCTTCTACCTTCCAAAGTTTGATGAGTCAAGTGTTTCAGCTTTATCTGAGAAAGTTTATTTTAGTATTTTTTGATGATATCTTGATCTATAGTGGTGATGAGGACTCACATTTACACCATCTGAGACTTACTTTTGAATTTTTGAAAAAGCATGAGTTATTTGTCGAATTGAGTAAGTGTCAGTTTTATTCTTCACAAATTGAGTACCTGGACCAAGTAATTTCAAAGGAGGGGGTAGCAGTGGATTACACTAAGGTGGAAGCTATGCAAGAATGGCCTACACCAAGAAATTTGAAAGAGCTGAGGGTTTTTTTGGGGCTCACAGGGTATTATAGAAGATTTGTTAAGGATTATGGAAGGATAGCAAGGCCTTTGACTGATTTACTTAAGAAGGATGCTTTTAAATGGAATGCTTTAGCTACTGAATCTTTCCTTAAACTCAAGCAGGCAATGTGTGATGTACCAGTCTTAATTCTTCCAGATTTCACTGAAGAATTTCATATTGAGACAAATGCATCTCATGATGGTATTAGAGCAATATTACAACAAAAAGGGAGGCCTATTGCTTACATGAGTAAGGCTCTTCAAGGGAATCTCACTTGTCCTTTTCTGTTTATGAAAAAGAAATGTATGCAATTGTCACAGCAATACAAAAATGGAGGCACTACCTGATTGGCAGACATTTTCACATTCACACTGACCATCAAAGCCTAAAATATCTGATGCAGCAAAAAATTTCCACTCCTAGTCAGCAAAGGTGGGTGGCAAAGTTGATGGGATTTGATTATAGCATTTCTTACAAAAAAGGCCATGAGAACATAGTTGATGATGCCTTGTCCAGGAAACCTAACTCTCAAAAGACCATGGCAACTGAGTTATTTGCATTGTCATCTGTTTCTTCTGAGCCCTGGGATAAGATTAGAGCTAGTTGGGAGGCGGATCCCAGGCTTCAGAAAATCATCAATGATCTCATCCAGAATACTAACACCCACCCAAGATATGAGTGGAAGAATGGGAATTTAACAAGGAAGGGTAAGATTGTAGTGGGAAATGTACCAGCTATCCAACAGGAGATTCTTCATATTTTCATAGTAGTGCTTTGGGGGGACATTCAGGGATACAAGCTACTACACATAGAGTGAAACAACAATTTTTCTAGAAAGGATTAAAAACTGCTATTTATGAGTTCATAAAGGCCTGTGAGGTATGTCAGCAGTGTAAAGGTGAAACTGTTCCATCTCCAGGTAAATTACAACCCCTACCTATTCCTGAAGGTGTATGGCAAGATATCTCTATGGATTTTATCAATGGCTTACCTCATTTTGGTGGAAAGGATGCTGCTTTGGTTGTGGTAGATAGATTAAGTAAATATGCACACTTCATTGGATTAAAACATCCTTACTCAGCTAAAACAGTGGCATAGGTTTTCATGGATTCAGTCTTTAAGCTACATGGCACTCCTAGAACCATTGTCAGTGACAGGGACCTAATTTTCATTAGCAAGTTTTGGCAGGATTTCTTTAGATTACAAAAGGTTCAACTCAATACCTCCACTGCATACTATCCTCAAACAGACGGCCAGACTGAGGTGGTTAATAAGTGCATTGAAACTTATTTGAGGTGCATGTGTGCACAGAGACCTAAGGAATGGAGCCAATGGTTGCCACTAGCTGAGTGGTGGTATAACACCACATTCCACTCTGCCATTAAAATGACATCCTATGAGGTGGTTTACGGACAGAAACCACCACTGCACCATCCTTATATTCCTTTTGATTCTAAAGTGGAGGAAGTGGACAAAAGCCTTCAACATAGAGAAGCTACCTTGAGGATCATCAAGAACAACTTGGTTGTTGCTCAATCTCGAATGAAAAAGCAAGTTGATAAGTCGAGAAATGAGAGAGAATTTTGCATAGGGGACTGGGTTTTTGTTAAACTCCAACCATATAAACAACTTTCATTTAAAAAACATTCTTATCATAAACTTTCACCCAAATTTTTTGGTCCTTTTCAGGTTTTGCAGCGCGTTGGACCAGTTGCATACACCTTAGATTTGCCAGCAGATTCCAGAATTCACCCAACTTTCCACGTCTCACAACTGAAGGAGAGGATTGGCACCGCACCTTGCACTCCAAACCTTCCGGTGGTCAGCACAGAACATGGTCATTTGGTCCTTACTCCAGAAAAGATTCTAGATAGACGAAGTGTCCCACGACATAACAAACCTATCACTCAAGTTCTTATCAAATGGTTTAACTTTCCAGAAGAAGACAGTACATGGGAAGACCTTTACAATATTCAGCATCAGTTTCCAAGTTTCCAGCATTTTGTCCTAGAGGACAAGGACTTTTCTAAGGGGGAGGGATTGTTATGTGCAAAAGTAAAAACGTAATACCCTCTCCAATTACTACACCGCGGCTTTATAAGTGAAAGAGCAACTTTGGCAAAATGGCAGCGTTTCAACATCAGCACCTTTGAAGACTTTATATTTACGCTTTTACCTTTTCCTTTACGTTTTAGTAAATTGAATTACATATATCCCTAATTACAAAATTAGTTAAGGGTTGTTTATCAATTTTCTGCCCTTTGTCAACTGAGCTTTCTGTTAAGCTTTTTTGTCATCTTGTTCCATGTATAAAAACTCTGAAATGGGAAATGAAGGCACATGGTTGGTTATTTGCAGAATTTTAGTCTCTCTCTCGTTATTCTCTCTCTCTTTCTCTTCATGATTTACTTGTGATTTCATTCGAGGAGCATCTCCAGGATTGTTCTTGATTCAATCCTCTGGTGTATCTTCAATTAAATTCAATCTATGGATTTTGATATGTAACAATATGAGAGGCAATTTTTTAATGGACAGTCCAATAAATTAGTGCTCTCAATCCTTGCTCCGTTCGAAATCTTCCATGGGTTTTAAGATTGCTTTAATTTATCTTGCCACTCCAGGATGACATCTCATGTTACGCCTCTGGGTTTTTTATTAGGATAATATAGAAAAAATAAAACAATCTCAAAATAATATAATTTTGATCCTCAAACAATTTTTTTTTTCTAATTCAAGGAAAATTGACATGTCGTCTTCAATTTTCCTTTTTTTATTGTTTTTAAATTACGGATTAATAGTTTTTTTCTTGTTTCTGGGTCATTTTTCTCCATTTCTCGTGCATTTTTAAGTTTTGACTTGAACATATAAATTGTAGATTTTCCTATAAACTTTGTAACCCCACAAGAATAGGATCATTTCGATGTCCGATTGAAAAAATACGACAAAGCAAAAGAGCAACATTTGAGCATTTTCGTAAAGAAAATAATGATTTTTTTCTTATTTTCGGCTCATTTTTCTCCCTTTTTCGTGCATTTTTAGGTTTCGACTTGAACATATAAATTGTAGATTTTCATATTAACTTTGTCACGCTACAAGAATGGGATCATTACGATGCCCAGTTGAAAAAAATACGATAAAACAACATTTGAGTATTAAAATGAAAATGCTACATTTGAGCATTCAAATGTTGCTTTATTTATAAAAGAACTTGCATGACCCAAAATCTGTTGGTGTAGTGGCTCTCCCTCTTTTATGGAGCTAGATAGAGTCTTTATGATTCAGGCTTATGATTATCAATTCGATTTTATCGGGTTAGATATTTAGAGTATCCCCTTTATCTTGAATTAAAAAAATAAATAAACGAACTTGCATGGACCCACCAGTTATTGGTTAATGCTTATGGTCCATGTTACTCCACCGCACATGATTTTCCCTTGTCTTCTGAGAAAAATTTCTCGACCGCTTCTCTGCATGAAATCAGGTCTCCAATCCAAACTCTTCTTTGATTTTTTTCTAAAGATTCTTCCTAATCCAAACTCGCAGACTGACGGGATAAAAAGAGTGTATCTTAAACTAAATCAATTACTGATAGGACTCAATCTCTTAACTGAAATCAAACTAGATAACTGAGAAAAATTACAATCCTAATTGAACTCAATAATCTCAAATATCATCTATAAAAGAATCTCAAATAAGAGTGTAGACAATTAAAATTTGTAGCCAATTAAATGGCGACACGTGTAAATTAATATCAAATAAATTCATTTATTTACATTTAAGGATTTAATAAAATTTTTATTCTTAAATTAAATAATTGAATAATTGATATTTAAATACTTATTGTATTGACCAATTATGAGGTGCCATGTGGCAATTTTAATCATAATTAAATAATGGTGATTATGAAAAGTCTTCCACCCCTACAACTATAAATAGGGGTTCAAATTCAAGGATTCATGGACCAATTCACCAATTTACAAGTGCATTTGAGCAAGAGAAGACAAGAGAAGTTCCCAACTTCTCTCTACAAGTTCTTCAAATTCAAGAAGGCGTTCAAGGCAAACTTCAAGGCGTTCTAAGCAAAATTCATCAAATTATAACGTTTGATTCGAGATTAAGGTGCTAAACCCTCGAATAAACGTTATAGAAGTTCAAATCAAGTTAAAGGAAGATCAAAGCGACGAGTCAACCTTGAAGCTTTCAACTTTCCCAAATCATTTACATCGTTTGATCTGAGATTAAGCTATCGAGCCATCGCATCAACGTTATAAACATTCAAATCCACATTGGAGAAGATCAAAGAAGCGATTTCTGCTCCAATATTCAAATCAAAGTTCTTGAAGTGAAGAATCAAAGGATAAATAATTAGAGATTTGTACTCATTAAATCGTTTGATTCAATTAAATATATTTTGTACAACATTTCTTGTTTGTTAAATTTCAGACTTAAAATTTGTTGTTTACAAATTTTGGCACGCCCAGTGGGACGATCTCTGCCTCTCATCTCTTCTTTTCATCAAAAGTTGAAGTATCAACGTCTGCCATGGAAAACGCCACGACTTTACAAGATCAAATAGCCAACTTGAGCAAGGTCATTGAAGGGCTCTCCAAGCACATGCAGGAACAAGACGCTCAAATCGCAAAATTGATCAACAAGGTGGATAGTACGAATGCTAGCGACATGATGAGAAAACAACTTGAGGGTCATGAAGAAGCCGAGACGTCCATAAAACAACAATCAACTGAATAGGAGAAGTCTTCAACTAAAGAGTTTCAAGTTTCATCTGATGGGTTAATCCCTATTGACCAGTTGAGGGAGTTCATCGTGGCGACTATTGAAGAGAAGTCTGATGGAAGCTCCAAGAAATCTTTGATGTATGTCAATCCATACACTCGAAGAATTGATGATTTGAAGATGCCAATTGGCTACCAACCTCCAAAATTCCAGCAATTTGAAGGCCAAGGCAATCCGAAGCAACAAGCGGCTCATTTCGTTGAAACGTGCAATGACGCTGGAACTTATGGAGATCACCTGGTCAAACAATTTGTCCGATCGTTAAAAGAGAATGCATTCGACTGGTACACGAATTTGGAAGCCAGATCAATTGATAATTGGGAACAACTGGAGCATGAATTTCTCCACCGCTTCTACAGCACTAGAAGGACGGTCAGCATGATGGAGCTCACTAACTCTCGCCAATGGAAAGATGAACTCGTCATTGACTACATCAATCGATGGAGGAACTTGAGGCTTAATTGCAAAGATCGCCTGTCAGAGCCTTCGGCTATAGAGATGTGCGTCCAAGGAATGCATTGGGGCCTTCGCTATATCCTTCAAGGAATTCAACCTAAGACATTCGAAGAATTGGCCACTCGAGCGCATGATATGGAGTTGAGCATGTCATCAAATGGAGTTGATGGGCCACATGTCACAGAGTTGTGGAAGCGAGAAGTCAGTAACGGGGGCAAGCATTTCCCAAAGGCGTCAAATGATGAGGCAATGACGGTAACCATCACATCCATCAAACGTCATGACAAAGGTGTTGATAAAGGACCAAAGAAGTTAACCCTCAAAGACATGCAATCAAAGCAGTATCCATTTCTCGACTCCGACGTCCCCGGGATATTTGACGATCTACTCAGCGCAAGTCTTATAGACTTTCCAGAGATGAAACGACCAGATGAAGTTGGGCGAGATGATCACCCGAAGTATTGCAAATATCATCGCTTGGTTGGTCATCCAATCCAAGACTGCTTCATATTCAAAAACAAAGTCATGCAGTTGGCCCATCAAGGAAAGATCTCGCTTGAGGAGGATGACTCTCCTCAATGAAACCATCAATTACGCTCCCTGATACGAGCTTAAACTGTCAGCAAGACTCCTTGATACGAGTATAAACTATCTGCAAATCCAAATGCAAATCAATGACTCCTTGATACGAGTATAAACTATCTACAAATCTCAAATGCAAATCAATTACTCCTTGATACGAGTATAAAATGTCTACAAATCTCAAATGAAAGCAAGTAGGTCAAATTCAAATCAAACACTCCTTTATATGAGAATAAACTATTTGGAAAATCCAAATGCAAATGAAGACTCCTTGTCATGAGTAGAAACTGCCTGAAAATTTAAATCAACCACTCCTCTGATATGAGAATAAACTGTCAACAAATCAAATTCAAAGCGAAGACTCTTGACAGAGTATAAACCGTGTCAAATCAAATTAACTCAAGAATACTCCTGGCCCGCATGAGTATAAAATGTGTACGGCGTCCCCCCAAAATGAAATCTCTTTGAACTACGTTATGACTTGATTGTTTCAGAGGATACATAGGCATCTTAGACACATCTCTAAGTTCAGTCACGAATATGAAATGGATTGACATTTTCCACATGGAGCGATGGCGTTATGAACTTTGAAATTGACATCTTTTCATGATATGGGGGCATCTAACTCCTCTTTGACATTTTCTAAGTGTATTGAAATCTTCAAAGTTTCACCACTTCATCATCAATGGGGGATGATTATCAAGAGCTACGATATGATGGAGAATTTGAAATGCCTTCATAAGTCTTGCTCAGACGAGAACGCTAAAGCAAACTTTCAAATGCTCGTGATGATGTTCGATGGAGTTGATGTCTTCATTGGGAGAATCGACGCGCGAAGTTGACAAGCTGAACTATGCCACAAGTGTGTTTCCTCTCTCGACTCCCTTTGACACCAAAATCTCCAAGGGGGTTGTGAGTAGACGCTAGGCGAGTGTGCTTCTTCTCTTTACGGATAGGAGTTTGGCTGTATTTCACCCTCTTCTTGGACCAGAATCTCACCCATTAGTCAACAGACATTTGGGAATATTGATTCACCTTGGAGCCTCCTAGAAGTAAATAATAGACGCGGAATAAGTATTCACATGAGCAATGGAGAAATATGTGCCCCTTTTCGTCAATACCGGTGAGCTCCGTTGCATTAGGGATGACTTCGTCGTAGAAGAGTCCGGTCATGGGAAGACCTGCGAAGGCGCATAAATCCCACAGAGATATCGAAAACTCGCCAATGGAAGTCAGTAATGTATTCGTAGTGGGACACCAAGCCTCGGAGAAGGCTTTCACGATGTTTTTGTGTTTCGATCATAAGTATACATCGAGGCATACACTGCATCGTAGATCCTGGCAGACAGCAACTTATCTTTGCACCGGCTAAGAATGTCCTCTGTCCACTCCCAGTAGCCTTTGATGTAATGAAATTCACCAAGGAATTTGATGTCGTCTCCAATCCACTTCGCCTTGCCGTCAATGATGTTACGCCCCAATGTTGGCAAAATAAGTGGCTCATTCGACGGTTGGTGGTGAGAAGATCGCAAACTCCATGCCTTAGTTGTTTGGTTCAAATTAATTTCTTCACACCATTCCACCATGGACAATGAGTTTGTCAAACTTGGCCACCGTTTTACCTTTCGACCGACAAGAGAAATATGAACCGATAAATGAACACCTTCCTCCATAGGTTGGTTCTCGTTGTCAAGAATTGTCAAGTATTGATCTCCGGAAGGGGACGAAGTATCTTTGAAAAAAATCATTGTATTACCTGTCAATGTACAACGAAACAAGGTGTTAATGAAAGTTTGCAAAAAAAAAAAAAAAAAAATTCAGCACGCAGTGCACAACTGTGCAAAAGGTTCGCACTTTTGAAAAAAAAAAAAAAAAAAAAAATTTGCAATGTTATATGTGAAATCCTAGGAAATGAGAAAACAAAATATGATATACACATAGCTTACCAAGTTGAAAGAAAAGGAAGAGGGAGAAGAACATAAATTGTTTGTGTGTGTTTCTAACTAGAATTCAAAGTCCCATTTTATAGTGTGTTATGAAAAGAAAGATGAGAAATAAGATAAGAAAAGGTGAGGAAATGGGGAAATTTTTTTTTCTTAATAAATTCAAAAGGTCATACAAAGTGAAATTTAAAGCAAAACACTACATAAATAAAGGGAAAGTTTTATTTTTTTTAACTAAAGCAAGCAAAATTCTCTTCAAACTCCAATTTTATAATGTGTTATGAAAGAAAAATGAGACATAAGATGAGGAAAGTTGAGGAATTAAAGGAAAAGTGGAAAATCCTTTTCTTTGTAAATTCTAAAAGTCGTATAAGTGCTACAAGCACTACATAATTAAAGGAAAAGTCTTGCTTTTGTTTATCTTTTTTTAAAAAAAATAAATAAATAATAATAATAATAAATATATATATAAAAAAAAATTAACATATTTGTAAAAGTTGGTAGGCCACAAATATTTGATTGTGCAAATGGGCCACCTTTGAGTTGAAATAGTAAAAAAAAAAAATCAAGGCCTCTATCCACAAATTCACTTGGGCTACCAAGAAATAGCTATATTTTGGGCCCATATTCAAGACCCACTTGGGCTTTCAAATCAAATTGTACAAAAAATCAAAATGTCGCGACTTATCCACTCAAGACGCATATTCAAGCATCATTCGTGGACAAGTCTCGAGGGGGCATTTGTAGACAATTAAAATTTGTAGCCAATTAAATGGCGACACGTGTAAATTAATATCAAATAAATTCATTTATTTACATTTAAGGATTTAATAAAATTTTTATTCTTAAATTAAATAATTGAATAATTGATATTTAAATACGTATTGTATTGACCAATTATGAGGTGCCATGTGGCAATTTTAATCATAATTAAATAATGGTGATTATGAAAAGTCTTCCACCCCTACAACTATAAATAGGGGTTCAAATTCAAGGATTCATGGACCAATTCACCAATTTACAAGTGCATTTGAGCAAGAGAAGACAAGAGAAGTTCCCAACTTCTCTCTACAAGTTCTTCAAATTCAAGAAGGCGTTCAAGGCAAACTTCAAGACGTTCTAAGCAAAATTCATCAAATTATAACGTTTGATTCGAGATTAAGGTGCTAAACCCTCGAATAAACGTTATAGAAGTTCAAATCAAGTTAAAGGAAAATCAAAGCGACGAGTCAACCTTGAAGCTTTCAACTTTCCCAAATCATTTACATCGTTTGATCTGAGATTAAGCTATCGAACCCTCGCATCAACGTTATAAACATTCAAATCCACATTGGAGAAGATCAAAGAAGCGATTTCT
The DNA here is from genome assembly GCA_019426215.1 of Buddleja alternifolia. Classification (NCBI taxonomy): domain Eukaryota; kingdom Viridiplantae; phylum Streptophyta; class Magnoliopsida; order Lamiales; family Scrophulariaceae; genus Buddleja; species Buddleja alternifolia. The sequence continues at coordinate 41,808,028 of CM033394.1, forward strand.
GCTCCAATATTCAAATCAAAGTTCTTGAAGTGAAGAATCAAAGGATAAATAATTAGAGATTTGTACTCATTAAATCGTTTGATTCAATTAAATATATTTTGTACAACATTTCTTGTTTGTTAAATTTCAGATTTAAAATTTGTTGTTTACAAAGAGTGTACCCTTTTCGACAGAATGTTCCAATAAATATTTGCAAAATGTGTGATTATTATATTATGACAAAAAATCATTCCATAAACTCCCAGTTGCAGCGGTGTTCTTCACCATTTCGCAGCACATCTATATGTTTGTATACTACAACTCAGTCCTCCAACATCTACCGTATTATCCCGCCGTGACATCTCTGTTGCCGCTTATCACTTTCCTCTTTTTCTTTTCGCGCCACGAGACAAATTGAAGGGCGCTCGTATTTTGATTCTAGCTATTCAAAACGAAGCTATTTGAATTTAATTGAAGAGACAAATTACAGGCCTTTTTTTTTTTTTTTTTTTTTATTTACTCTTCTTCAATTTAAATGTATTTGGAAAGTTGACTCTCCTTGTTTAGTTGTTCTTTTGCAGTAGAGCCAGCAAGTAGAATAATAATTTGGCAATTCCTTCACCAATATCAGCTTCACGATTTGACGATACGTATACTTGGGCAAGACAAATATCATTTCATCACCAAATTGACACAACTTGCTTTTTTCTTTTTTTTTTTTTCGAATTTTATCAACACTGAGGCTTTTGTTTCGCTACGTCCTAGAAAAGTTTCTCACCGCTGTATAATAATCCAGGATATCATCGACATCAAGCTTTTTCTTTCCTTTTTTTTTTTTTGCTTTACATATTTCTCTTAAATTGACATAGGAATTGACGAGTGTTTTATTTCTGAAGAGGCAACCAGCGAGTGTGCGGATTTTCGTTCCGGAGCTTCACCAAATTCCAGGGTTCTCATGATCTTCACTTTGAAACCAAAGTAATGGACACAAATTTTTTATTTCCTCACCAACATCTTCATAGCAGTGGACACAAATATTGTTGAATTGTGGTGAAAAAATGACTTATTTTCCTTTGATAATAAAAGAGCAATTTGTCTCACATAGGAAGAATTTTGTAAAGGGCCATCTCTTTTCCTATAAAAGGGGATTCACCCTTTAGTTGTTTGATATCCCTTAGCCTCTCATCTTTGGCTATTCTTCTTTTCTCTTCTATAGTTTTGTATATTTCACTTTTGGTCCTTTCTTTTGTGTAGTGAAATATTTTGGTGGGGTCCGAGGACGTAGACTAAATTAGCCGAACCTCGTTATATTTGGTGTTCTTTATTTTGTGCTATTCTTCAAGTAGCCATTGTTAGTTATAGTTGTAGTGTTATATTGTGCTATTAAATACGTCTAGTTAATTCTGTCGAGGAGATTGGGTTTTAAGCGCGACCGTTGTGACGCCTCCAATATTTCCTGAGAATTAAATCTAGTATGGTTTTCTAGTACAATATTCCCCTCGCTATTTCTATATTTGGTGGAATATGACTCTGAGTTCCACAACAAGTGGTATCAGAACTCGGGTATTCTGAGTATGCTCTGTGGTCGCAGTTTAATCTGATCTTCCACATCAGAAAAGTTTTCTCGGGCTATTTGGCTTTCGCATTTGGAGGGCTCTTGAAGAATAATTTGTAACCAAAAATGGAAGGCAGCTCAAAAGCATCGTCGTCGTCCATTTGGGCGAGAACCACTATGGCGAATACGTTATTGACAGTGGAGTCTTTTGATGGCACAAGCCATATTGGTATGTGGCAAAGCGAAGTTGTAGACGCACTCTTTCAACAAGGTCTATACTTAGCTATTGAAGAAAAGAAACCAAATGATATAGAGGAAAAAGAACGGAAATTTGGATGAGAAGGATTTGGCTCTGATGTTGCTGGGATCCCTTCCTGAGGAGTTTGAGTTTCTTGAAACCACTCTACTTCACGAGAAGGCTGTTGTATCTCTTAGCGAAGTTTGTGCTGCCCTATACAGTTATGAACTGAGAAGGATAAGCAAGTTTGTTCAGGCGGAGATGCAGAAGTTTTGTTCATCAGAGGTCGTTCACAAAACAAAAGGAGTGAAATACTCCAAATTGGAGTTTTGTGAACTTTGTGTTCGTGGGAAACAGACAAGGGTTAAATTTGGAACAACAATCCATAATACTGAGGGTATCTTTGATTATGTTCATTCGGATGTGTGGAATATGACTCTGAGTTCCACAACAAATATTTCCTCACTAGCATCTTCATAGCAATGGAAGCGAGATTTTTATTTTTTACCCAACATCTTCATAGCAGCGGACGCGAGATTTTTACTTCCTCACCAACATCTTCATAGCAGCGGACGCGGAATTTTTATTTCCTCACCAACATCTTCATAACAGTGGAGGCGAGATCTTAATTTCCTCACTAGCAACTTCATAGACGCGAGATTTTTACTTCCTCACCAGCACCTTCATAGCAGCGGACGCGAAGTTTTCATTTCCTCACCAGCATCTTCATAGCAGTGGACGTGAGATTTTTACTTCCTCACCAGCATCTTCATAGCAATAGACACGAAATTTTTACTTTTTCACCAGCATCTTCATATCAGCAGACACAATATTTACTTTTTCACCAGCATCTTCATATCAGCGGACACAATATTTACTTCCTCATCAGCATCTTCATAGCGACGGAGGCTCAAAAGAAATCCCTTCATCAAAATTGGCGAAGTTTCTACCATGCTGGCTTTGGGAGTGAACTCATTACACCTTGGAGGATCATGCAAATATCTTTTGACAATCAAGAATTTACGTCAACTGTCCATGTCTCGCTTTTCACCTACCTCTGCAATAAAAATGTCCTTCACGCTTTTCTCGAGATGTGATGTCCTTCTACAAATACTCTGCATATGGAGATTGGGGAGTTATCAATTTCTTTGGGCAACATTCATGGACTTGATGGATTGCCCGTATACGGAGATTTCTATGACTAGGCTGTTCCTGCTGCAAAAGAGTTGCTCGGCGATAGCAAGTATAACTCTTCTCTACCGCGGAGCTACAAAACAACATTTTCTAGTGAGATAGAGAAACTAGCGAGAGAGATAGAGAGAGTTTAGAGAGAAAGAGAGGAAAAAATAAGAGGGAAAATTTGGAGAAGAAAAATAAGATTGAGGGAATGTTCTATTTTTCTTCTACAATTCCAAGTTTCTTAAACTTGATGAATTTGTAATCTAAGGGATATTCTCTTGAAGATTTGGTGTATTCCCTATTTAGTGTAGGGAGAAATTGTGTAAGCCCATTATATTGTTATAGTGGAGGTTTTCGACTTCGGTCCCGTGGATTTTTCCTATTTGGATTTTCCACGTAAAAACTCTTGTCTCGTTTATTGTATCTTTTTCTATCCGATCCTAATATCGTTGGTGTGGTCCCATTTTTTATCCAATTAGTGGGAAAAGAATTATATCGCTTCCGTTGCGCTGGTGTCATTGTCATGTTGACACTCTTTCCCAACAAATAGCACCATCAAAATTGATCTTAATTTTCTAATTGTCCGGTGGTCTCCATGAGTTATTAACCAAAGGCTCCTTACTGGTCGGATTAGAAGAGGTAGCATTCTTAAAAGAATTCAAGAAACCCTTTGTACAGGAAATAAGCAGTCAAGTATGTGTATTGGTGGTGTTTTTAGGATGAGGCATCTCACAAGGTATGGATTCATGATATTTGGAATGTTGAAGTTATAGAGACGAAAGGGAAAAACAAAATGAACGATAGTATTAACGAGTTTTATGTCTATTTTTCATTTGAAATGATTGATTATTTTATTATTATTTGTTTTACTTTTTAGGATGTACATATATGCTATCTTTTAAATTACGAATATCAAAATTTAAGTTTAATAGCATGAAAAAACTACTAAATTATGTCTATTATTTGAAGCATGTGTTGCACTTGAAATACTTAGTACATGATTGAAATTTGTTATGTAGCATATATACTACTTTTCGGTTATGTGCTTTGTTGGAGGGTGGAGGGGGGTTGATCATATAGATTTTACATCCTGTATATTTATATTTACCAAGTATATTTTATGCATGTGCATGATTTTTTAATATATAATAGTAACAATGGTTTTGTATTTTATTGTGATAGTCATTTCAAAATATTTATTTATTTTTATTATAAAACAATACGATTTTAAAAAATTGCAAAATAAGTAAAAAGTAATAGAAGTTTTTCTATTTTTATTATAAAACAATACGATTTTAAAAAATCGCAAAATAAGTAAAAAGGAATAGAAGAAGAAAAATGAAAAATCATCTAGTTGAGATAAAGATTTGGTGAGAGAAAAAGGGAAATTGTTAAGAAAAATAAATAAAAAAAGTTGAATATAACTTAACATAATTTTATTTGTTTGAAAGTTTTTTCTGTTCACTAGTAACATATTATGATACGTAGTTACTCTAATTTCCTCATATTTTATAAAAGAGTATAGATATGTATCCTATTTATCTATTTACTTCTTATGTTTTTGTAGAGGCAAAATGATGAGATTTGGAATAAAGTTGTAAGTTCAAGAAAGTTTAATGGAACAAAGAGTCATTCATTTGTTTATATTAATAAAATTCATGAGAGATTGATGTATTCACAACATGTTGAGCTAAATATTGAGATCCTTTTAACACTATTCTTTTTTGGAAGATTTTACACGATCTGTAAATACAATTTTTTGATATTTATAAAATATTATGAAACAGCCATGTAAGCAATATCGAGTTATATTCATCTATAACAATATCAAGTTATATTGCATATTACAAACACTATCGTGGAATATATCTACATTTTCATTTCTTTTATTCACATACTATATGAATTAAAGTCATTACAAGGTGGAAGGTAACCTCATTCTTACATCAAACTATGCTCTTGAGGTCACACAAGAATGATAACACTAGAGAAAATCAAGTGTCCGTGAGCAACGGTGACCTTGGCGTGTTCCTAAGTTGGCGTGTTCCTAAGTTGGGTTGTCGGATCGTGTTCGACCCATAGGGCGACGCGGAGACCCTTCGAGGAAATGAAATATCCTAGTTCCTTGGAGGATATTTTGGTATTGAGTGAAATCCTCATATGAGATAACTCCAGATTATGTTTAGCAAACTTGACTATTTAAAATAACCATGTAATTTTATATTTTTTGGAAATCTCAGGTTAAATCTCCGTCAGTCACCCAGCAGAGCAAACCTATCCATACCCAATAGCCCGCAAACCACGTATGAAGGTAGGGACGGATCCAGGATTGAGTTGTTGGGGGGGGGGGGGGAGTTAAAAGAATTTTTTTTTTTTGGACAAGATATACTCAAACATTTAAATTAAATTTTGTTTTAATAGATAACAAAAATACAATTGTCACGTGTAAAAAATTTAAACATCAATAAAATTTATATTAGTCTCGAAATATATAAACAAAATTTTAAACTAGTTAGCGATGTTGTATACGAAGTTCTTTCATGACTTTGTATCAATTTTTTTTATAATATTATCTGTATATATTTAATTAAACAATGTAAACATATTCTTCTTTCATATTTATTTCTCGCCGATTTCATTGACGGAAAGAACCTCTCTCTGTGGTAAAAGAAATAGTCTATCAAACAAATTAAACAATTAATTAGAGGGTACACAACATCCTTTCTTTTCAACTTTAATTGTTGATATAATTCATATGTTACAGATTCCTCTTAAACTCCAAACGATGAGCCATATCAAGTTCATAATAGTTGGATAAAACTTGGTAATTCATAAATATGTTCAATATTAAGCAATTCTAGATCGTCCATTGGATGAAATGTTGAGCTGGCAATATAAAGCTCCACACTTTTTCTCATTTAATATAAACTAAGAACTATTAACACTAATTTAATCATTTTATGCATACCATGTTGTGGATAAACTTTTGATAATTGAATGATTATGAATTTTTCTTGTCTTTAGATTTGTTGTATTTTTTTCTCTTCTCAATAATACTATTTATTTGTTAATTCTAGTTCTAATAAGTGTATGAGAAAGTTCAAACAGAAAATTATTAATATTATTATTTTTGGTACAACAAAATTATAATAATAGTTGATAATTTTAACTTTTTTTTAATTTGAAATAAGTACTTTGGATAAAAAAAATCAAAATTAAAGTGATTAAAAATAAGAACTTAGAAAAAGGACATGAAAGGAAAAATGCAATGAAAGTAGGGGGCAGGAAGATTCGAACCTGCACCTGTACAAACCAAAGAGGAAGGCCTTAACCCAATGCCACTTGCCAATTCGGCCAGAGCAAGAAGTCATTACTTAACTGAAACAGATTAATATAACCTTGAGGGGGCCAAAGCATAAAATTATTATTACCCTCATGTTAAATTTTGAATTCTCAGGCCCCCCCTGAATCCGTCCCTGTATGGAGGTAATCCGCCCTAGGTTACCCATAGGCGATGGACTCAATAAGCGCAGGGACCCTAAGGGAGGATGTAGGAGTAAACCCCCCATCCCCTTCTCCCTATCCCCTTCTCCTGGGTTTCGAACCCGGGTGGGTTCTCACGGCTGAAAGCCTTGTGGCCAGTAAGACACACTCCTTTGCTTATAACCATGTAATTTTTGTTAAACGATATATATTTATATATATTATTATTAGGTTATTTCCTTGTAGTAGGAGTTTTGTTAGTTTAGGTTTGTTATGTCCTTATTTATTATTCTCTTGTAATTTATATATACTTAGTTATCATTAGTAATATTCTCATTACATCCTAACATGGTATCAGCCAAAAACCTAGTATCCTAGACCTCAAATTTCTGCCACCCTCTCCTCTCTCTGTCGCTAGTGCCGCCGCCCTGGCTTCTCCTCCCTTTCCTTTCAGTCGTTGCTCTCCTCAATGCAAAGTTTCTCATCAAATCAGCCTCCTACAACACCAATTACGCACCACATCAAGCGTTTTTAGTGCCTCTCAGTTGCTGATTCATTTCGCCATCTTCCCTATTTTTACGGTGCGTTCTCTCTTATTATCTTTACTTACTTTCTTGATTATTATTCTCGTTTCGTGTTTCGATTTTGCATTCCATCATGTCTGATCATGAAAAAGATTCCGCCACCACAAACCCTAACCCCCCCCCCCCAAAACCGCCATCCTTCACCCCTCTCTTGCTGCCGGCAATGTCCAAACCTCTTTCGGTTTTAAACTCTCGGATGTTGATTCTAATTATAAATTATGGCGCGGTATGTTTATGGATTTATGCTGTAGTTATTCTGTTTTTAATCATATCACTGGTCAATCTAAACCTATGAATGAACAAGATGATACTTGACTTTCAATAAATTCCACAATTAAACGATGGTTTTATTCCACAGTGGATCTCAAACTTCTCAAAAATCTTGATTTAGAATATGCCACTTCCCATGATATTTGGTTTGCTACTGAGGAAAATTTTCGTAACAACAAACCCTCCCGTTCTCTTCAAATCAATCCTCGTTTTCGCAATTTTCAAAAAGGTGCTCTTCCAATTACTCAATATTGTCAAGAGATGAAATTCTTAGCCGATAGTCTCTCTGATCTTGACAGTCCTGTGAATGAATAAGATTTTGCACTACAACTTTTGCATGATCTTCCCGAGTCATATCTTCCTTGTCACGGTCATTACCACCAATATATATATATATATATATATATATAAACACTCTACCATAATCCTGATTCTGCCACAACTCTCTTTTCTCAAACCCTAACCCAAATGCAAATCGAAACAAGTTTCGGAATAATTTTCAAAATCATGGTAGAGGTAATGGCAGGGGCCGAGGTCGTGGTCGTGGGTACAATAACTGTCAGCAATTGGGCTCTCACAACTCTCAATTTTCGGTCCCAGGCTACTCTCCTCAATTTGCCCAGCACTCGCAGCCCAATCCGTCAGCATTCGGCCCAGCTCCACCGCCCAGTCATCCTTATTTCAGCGGCCCAGCATCCTATTCCACCCAGCAGGCGCATTGGCCCTCCTCTCCAGCCCCTGGAATTCTTGGGCCTCATCCTCAATGGTCCGGCCCTCAAGCCCACTCGGCCATGCACACCGCCTCTCCTCAGCCCACAGACTTATCCCCCATTTTAAAGACAATGTCTGTCACTCCACCAGACAATCAATAGTATTTGGACACCGGGGCAAGCTCCCACATGACACCTCATCCAGGTATACTTTTTAATGTCGTACCAAATAATAATTTTACTTCTATTACTGTTGGTAATGGTGTTGTACTACCGATTTCTTCTCATGACCATTCTCGTATTTCATCTAACTCTCGCTTCCTTCACCTATATAATGTTCTTGTCTCTCCCTCTTTAGTTAAAAATCTTATTTCCGTTCGTCAATTTACCCGTGATAATGCATGTTCCATTGCATTTGATCCCAATGATTTCTCTGTAAAGGATCTTAGGAACGGTGCCTTTCTTCTCCGGAGTAACAGCGATGACGACCTCTATCCCTTTTCAGCTTCTTCCACCGCTCTAGTCTCAACACATGCTCCAGTCGTCTCCTCTTCAACAACCTAGCATCGTTGTTTCGGTCACCCCGGTTTATCCGTTTTTTCCTTTCTTAGTAGTAGAAAAATTATTCCATGTAATAAGAATTTCTCTAAGTCAATTTTTTTCTTAGTAGGATAGCCCAATAATTGTTGCATCGAATTATTGACTTCCACTCGAGCATTTATGTAATTTTTTATTGGGTCATTTGTTTATTGCAAACCTTATGAAGTTTTATCATTTGAGAAAAAACTTTGTATCAATTCAGACTAAATTTATATACATAAATCATACTATCCTTTTGGTATTTGTTAATAAAGGTTGTTGCAGACACATGTTGACTCAGTTGATAAGGAACAAATCACTTTTCATCAAAAAATTATAGAATCGATTCCCTTTGTCGATATGAGGGTTGTGTTGGTGGCGATCTATAAATACCCCTTTAAGCGACTTTTGGTTCCAGAGGCATATTCTGATCCTAATAGGTGACCGCAGCCGTTCCTACTTAAACTTTATGTAAGTAAAAAAAAAAAAGTAAAGTTGCTACTTAAGAATGTGAACATAGAAGGGGATGGGGGGTTTCACTCCTACATCCTCCCTTGGGGACCCTGCGCTTATTGAGCTCGTCGCTTATGGGTAACCTAGGGCGGATTACCCTCATATGTGATTTGCGGGCTATTGCGTATGGACAGATGTGCTCTGTTGGGTGACTGACGGAGATTTACCCTGAAATTTTTTTTTAAAAAAAATAAAATGTAAGCATAGAAACTTGTACCTTTGTACCTTTCAGGTCTATTTTTTTTTTTTTTTTTTGTGGTTTCATCAAGTTCTAACTAACACAATGAGTGTAATTATATTACAAATTACATGTACAGGGCTTCATCTCTAATGTATTAGCCTATCTTGTTCATCTTGGGTTTATGAACACATCAACGTATCAAGGATGATGTCAAATTGATGGTCCATGAGATGTAGGGTTCATAGTTTGACTTGTACTGTTGTACCTTAATGAACTTGTAATTGTTGGGGGGGGGGGGGGGTGCATTATTTGGATAATAATTATTATTAATACGAGTATTTTTCTAGTGATAGTTTTAAGATCACCCTAAAAAAATTGTTGTACTCAATCCTCACTCACACATAGTAACACAATTTTCCCAAGTACTGAAGGCAACTCAATTAAAATTAACTTAATATTTTCATAAGATATTGGAATTGCTTATGTATCTTAAGTTAAATTGTTGTACGACTTTAATAATAAAACTTAAACCCAATATAGTTATTGACTTATTGAATTCACCACTCAACTCAAGAAAAATATAAAGTTATCCTTACTAGTAAAATAACTTTCAATAATTTACGGGTAAATTAACACGATCTAAACGGCTAAAGCATGTGACATTTTTCAAACATATCCAATCTATACATACCCAAACCCTTTGGCCTTTGTTATGGGTGATATTTAGTGAGACCGAAAGTTAGACTCCCGATCAATTTTAACCACACACAGTGTTAAAATCTATCTGAGGTTCATCAAAATATATAAACATATATATATATATATATTATTGTGTTACTGTGTGTGATTAAAATTAATCGGGAGTCAACTTCCGATCTCACTAAATCACCGTTTTGCTTTGCTATGAACATTGTAAACCCGGACCCCTACTGCCCTACCATCCAAAGGCTCCCACCCAAACTTAATTTGACTTAACTTTATTCCCCCACTCAAATTCTTAACCTTGTAAACCGTGCAAGAAACCAGACCAAAAACAAGTCTTCCGACATAGAGACAAGAAGGAAAATGTAAAGCCATCATTTGAAATTGTGCCATAATAAATAATCAAATATCTAATAACACAATCTTTAACTTTCTCTTTTGTCTTTAGACCGAATTAAATGATTAGCCCCGTCTTACTACAATTTCGAATTCATCTTAATTATGAAGTTTCCCCGTTCCACGTTAAAAGCACCACTTCAGCGTTACCTTTTTTGCTTTGTTCTATCACTTTCGAGTTTTACAATTTCCCATGCAAGAATCGTATATTATTACCACACATGATTTCGTTTGTTATTATGTATAGTTACCAATTCGTGTGCTTTTAAATAAAAATAAAGGAAAAGAATTATAATATTTCTACGATAGTAAAATATTTTTATACTTGTATTATATAAATAAATTTTTTCTTTCTAAGCGATTTATTAGTCTATTATGATAGCATAAACTCTTATACTTAAAAAAAGAATAGTTATCTAGTAAAGGTAATAATGGAAGTTATTTTGTGGTCTTGTGTCTTGAGGGGTGTACCCTAAAACAAGTATTTTAGGGGGGGTTGGGGTGTTATTAGTCCCAGCGCCGTAGAAAGCGTGTGGCATGCCCTGGCCCGGGTGGGGGACCGACACCGATCCCACCCGAACTTCTTTGTACCAAAAAAAAAAAAAAAGTCCTGCTACTACTAATAATAAAGGAAAAAGGTGAAATTTAGTTATAGAATGGAACCACTAGTAATTAGTTATTATACTTATTGATTTGGGTCTAATACCAGAGTTCCAAAATGATCTGGTCTAATATCAGGGTCATGCCCGGGAGCTGGGGGGTCAAGTTCTATGTAAGCTTCAAGTTTGCTCTCGAATCCATCCTAAAATCATAAATTGGTTGTCCTAGTCATAAGGCTGCCAATGAACACGCTCCGACGATTAAGTCAATAACAAAGTTGGATAAACACATGGTCAAGGTGTCGAAAATAGTAAACGTGCATACCTGATTGTGATAAATGATAGAGTATTTATAGATAATAAGAGATGTATACTCATTGTGTTGGTATCGAACACATGGTAAAATATTCGACAACCACGTGTCCCCAACCAACAACTAGATCGTTGGGTCGACGTCGGGTCGGGCCGTAGTGAAACGCACGGATCCCCTAATACCCTGCAATTTTTAGCTACTATGGGGGTATTTGTGTAAAAGATAAATAAAGGATAGTTTGCCCCATATCACTTATTATTAAAAAAATAAAAAAAATAATTACCTTAACAAAAATCCAAAATAACAAAAAGAATGGTCCGCAACTATGTGATGGTTATATTTTTTTTTGGTAACTAGGGAATCCGTAGCCGCTATTCGAAAGTGCGCTCTGGGTAAACTCCGTCCTCGTGTAATAACCCGCAAACCACATGAGGGGGTAAGCCGCGCTAGAAAAATTCTATGCGACGAGTTCATATCCCCAGAGCGTTTTAAATCTGGGTTATCTTGGTAAAAAATACCCTACTAAATTAACTCGGCCAACTCTTGAGGACTATGTGATAGTTATATGATACATCTTTTTCATTGTTCATTTTTCACGCTACCTAGCCTTTTACTTTTAAGAAGTAATATATATATATATATATATATATATATATATATATATATAAAGTTAGAATTAAACATAGATTTGAGAGTTATGCACAACGTTTATACATATAATGTGTGTGTATATATGGAAAACTGAAGTTTTCGTCTTGTAAGTTGTCCATTTTTTGATTTTGGTCTCATTAGATATAGATGTGTCATATTGAGTCTTATAAATCAAATAAAATCTCAATATTAGTCCAATTGGATTAGGGGTGCCATATTTAGTCCCATAAGACAAATAAAATTTCAATATTGGTCCCATAGACAATCTGATTTTTCATCTTTTGTAAGTCAATTTTCTAGCTCATTTCAGTTCAAGACGTGTATTTTTCCCTCTAGTTACTATTCCTAACGAAAGTGTGCAATGCACGCGCCTTGTTCCATTTAATTTTAGACGACAACTTGCCCATGGGACTAACATTGAGATTTTATTTGACTTATGAGACTAAATGTGGTACCCCCTATCCAATCCAATGAGACCAATATTGAGATTTTATTTGACTTATGAGACTAAATGTGGCACATCCCAATTCAAAGGGACCAAAATTGAAATGTGAACAACTTATGGGATGAAAATTGCAATTTTTCCGTATGTATATATATATATATATATATATTATTAGTTAGTGATTTGTCTTTTTTATTGCTCTGAATAGACTTATTAAATACTGGGTGAGGCCCTGCGCAGACCTGAACCTGAGGAAACGTTAAATGCAAACTTTCCAGTTTGCACCTCCTCGTTGGTGTTCATGGTCCCAACCCCTCCCTCAACGGTCCTATTCTGCAGTTTTCACCTCTCTGTTGTACTTCTGGTACAGGGACATGCCCTTTAGCCATTTTTGTACAACGCATGTGTATGTACATCTCAATTAAATTAAGGCTCTAATTGGATAGGGGAAAATTGCATTGACCTCCCCCGAACTATAGATATTTGACATCCACACCCCTTCACATTTGATATATTGACAATGACCTCCTCTCCTTCAACTTTTTCCTAAACTTTACAAGTTAAAAACTACTATACCCTTCACATTTTAGCTAAAAAAGTTTAATTGAATGAATAATTGTCAAAATATTATCAAATTACTTTGTAATAAAATATTAAATTTCTTTTTAGAAATATCTCTAAAATTCCTAACCTTAAATCATATATTTAAAAAAGAATCTTTCCTAATATCGTGGACAAATATTTTTTGTTTTAATTATGCTATTTTTATTTGTTACGTCATTTTTTATTTGTATCGCAATATTGAATCAATTGGTCAAGTACCTTTTTTATATTGTATTAAATATAATTTCATATTCGGAATTGAGAAGTTATGGTGATATTTGGATTTTTTCTTTTCATTCAGTTTAGTGAACTTCTTTAATATACATATATATATATATATATATATATAGGTTTCTACCTTCTAAGTTATAACTTTTCATTAATTTGTAGTTTATTTATACAATAGTCATACGTTAATTTTTTGATTTTTTTTTAAAAGAAGAAATTCACTAGATGATTTATGTTTTGTATTTTGTTACAATGCCATTTGATGATACTTTGAAAAAAAATTCAAACAAATTATTAAATCTAATTCAACATTTTTAGCTCTAACAATAAAGGGCATTTTAGTCTTTAATTAGTAAATTTAAATAAAAAGTTGAACGAAGGGAGGTTCATACCAATATTCCAAAAGTGAGCGGTATGGATGCCGATTGTCCATAATTCAGGGGAGGTTGATGCAACTATCCCAATTTGATAGCATAGTCTCTCTTGAATATTTTTTTCTTGAAAACATTAAGAAAAAAATTTTTGAGGATAAAATATGTGGTGTTACAAGTGTCTTGGTGGGTTTTTTTCCGAGAAAAATATGTAATAATTGGAGTTAATGTGATATGTCTTTTTGTTCTTGAGAAATTCTATGGATAAAGTGTTTAAATAAGATTTTTTCATAGATATATCTTAATAAAACTCATCGATCTAGATATAAAAAAATAGTCAAAGTGTATCTTATTTCGAACGCTGAGTTATTTAGAATTAGAATATGCGATTAATATGACTTCCGGTGTTCAGAAATAGCTTAATGAAGCTCTGTTAATCATTTAGTGGACTATCAAATCATGAATAATATAAAATTATTTTTTCTTTTTTTCTACATATAATTTTTCGAAAATCGGCTAGTTATTCCAAATCTTGCAATAAAAAATAGATTATTTTTTTTACGAAAAAGTCCTGATATGCATGTCATCTAAATACATTTCTCAAATAATTTTCTCTGAAGAATAATTTTTCAGAAATGAACATGCCAGCCAATTAAGGCTTAAACGTGGGCTTCTTCAGATTGAAACAGTATGGGAAATGGAGTGTAATTTTGACAAATGGAGGAACATTTTAATAGCCTCGGATCTTCTGTAATTTTCGGTGTAATCAATGGTGTTACAGGAATAAAAAGTAATACATATTTTTAAGTTATAATTTATTATTTATTTTCAGTTAACTAAAGATAAATGTTTACTGGCTATTGACTTAACACCTATAAGTTACACCAAAATATTATAGAAAATTCGGAGAATATTTATTTAATAGGATTAGTTTTAGAAGTTTTGATAACCGGAGTTCCATACAATTACAACTATTTTTATATAATATAATTCATATATGATCTACTTACTATATATAGATATTTGATATATATATTGAGATTTAGAGTCCCCGACTCTCTAACTAGTACCATTTGTTCTAATGCAAAATAAATTATATCTTGTATTATAAACCATTTACAAACACCAAATATGTAAAAACTTACATAAATACACATTCACGTACAAAAACGAAACTTTGTTTTTAGAATAAAAAATTTGGAGTAGATGAATCACCTTTTTCTAGATGAACTATTTATTGAATTAAGATGAAAAAAATAATTAAATATAATCAGTTTCATTTTTATCAAGCAAATTAGCAAATACACTACAATCAAAGTAGATAAATTTTCACTCAAAATGTGTCTAATTTAAGTTTTATGATTGATTCGTTACTATTTGTGAACAATTTAGAGGGAAAAAAATCATTATTATAAAAATATGGAATATATAACGCTGCAGTCTGCACACGTTCACAAGCCATTATAGTAAACAAAGCACACAATTACCGTTACCGGCCACTATTAAATTAAATAAGTCAATGGTTAATTGCAATATTTAATTTTATCACTGCCATTCTTAACAATTACTCACTTTCTTCCTAACTAATTTTCAATGTTTGTCCTTTAACACCTTACAATCTACGTTTAGGAGTACAAATAAGTTAAGTCGGATTAACTAATGTACTGTTTAATCTCGCTTATTTTCTTTTATTGAGTTTGAAATTACATTGAATTGTGTACATTGTTATAAGAGTTGATATTGAATTAAGATCAAATTTGATCCACTTGATATTTTTACACAAACATAAGTTATTTAACCAATAGGGGGAGTTTCAAATATTATATGGTGAGAAAAAAAATGCCAAAAGTTGATTTGTTATGCTTAGTGAACCAAGTATAATTGATCTTTTAATGTCCAACTTCGAGTTTATTATAGAACAACTTGCTTTTATTTTTATTACACATTATTTTAATACATCCACTAGGCAATAAAACAAATTTAGTGTGACAATCATGAGTCACTCACAATACAAATGAATTACATTTGTCATACATTTTTATACATTTCAAAAAAAAAAAAGTATAATCACAAAACAAGTGTAATAACACTAGTACTTTAAGTAGTTGAATTCGACCAAATAAAATTTGGAAAAGAGATTTCTCAAACAACTGGACAAACCTATGTTATACCAAGTCCAATACTCCTAATATATATGTCTCACACAATAAGATATATTGTCTATTATCCTCACACATAAAAAGATAGATACATAATACACATCTAAAATCATCGAATTTAGACTGACATAAAATTACCCCACCACAACTTATATTTTTCAACCAAAATATCTCATTCTATAAACTCTAAAACTATTTTATAATTGCAACACCCTATAAAATATTTTAAAATAAGTTTAACTATATGTAACTCTCTTAATAATTTATATATATATAATTCAATAAGTAGGGAATATCCTAAATATCTAGTCTATAAATTCGGATTGATAATCTTGATCAATAAAGACTCTATCTAGCTTAATAAAGGAGAGGAGAGTCACAATTTGTGGTAGTTTGAATTCGAATCTTGAGCCTTTCACATAGAGTGAAGTGGATATCACTAGACCAACAAGTCTCGGGTAATAATCTATATATATGAATATAAAAATGAGAAAATTACACGCAGACCCCCTACAATAATTACGAAAACTCCCCCTCACTTATTAAAAATTACCAACACACTTCCTCATGTTAAAAAATTTCTTACAATTGCACCCCCTGTGTGTTACAATTTTTACAATTTTATCTATACAAATAGACCCCCTTAGGCCTGAGGGGTGGTTTTGGAAATTTTTAATAAATGAGTGAAATTTTTGTAATTATACAATAAGTGAGGGGGGTTTTGTGTGTAATTTTCCCTGTAAAAAAGAATACCTTACAAAACAGTCCCAAAAATAGCATTAATTAGCTGCATATCCCTTCATTATTTCCTCATTAATTACACCATTCAGCCCCTTCATCACCACTCTTTTAACTCTCTTCACTACACTAACTACTGACCAACTCCCCCACTCTCTCTCTCTCTCTCTCTCTCTCAGTACAACAATGGCAGCAATGGCAGCAGCAACAACAAAACCAAACCCCAACCCTCTAACCACCGCCGTCCTCCTCCTCCTCCTCCTCCACCACGCCGCCGCTGTAAACAACCCCGACGTCCAACCCCTCCTCCTCTTCAAAACCACCGCCGACCCAACCGCCACCGTCCTCACCTCCTGGACCCCTACGTCCGACCCATGCACCGGCTCATGGGTCGGAGTCTCCTGCCTCCACAACCGGGTCACCCGTTTAGTCCTCGAGAACCTCAACCTCACCGGCCCCTTCCCACCTTCTTTAACCTCCCTCACCCAACTCCGGGTCCTCAGCTTCAAGCAAAACGGGTTCACGGGTCAATTCCCGAACCTATCCAACCTCACCACCCTCAAACTCCTCTTCCTCTCTCACAACCGCTTCTCCGGCGACTTCCCGCCGTCGCTATCCTCTCTCTCTAAACTCTACCGCCTCGATCTGTCGCACAATAATTTCTCCGGTTCTTTGCCGTTGAGCTTGAACCGGTTAACGCATTTACTCACATTGAGGCTGGAACAAAACGGGTTCACGGGTCCTATTTCGGGTCTTAATTTACCCAGCTTGCAGGATTTTAATGTCTCCGGTAATGGGTTGACGGGTAACATACCCGTTTCGCTTTCGGGTTTCCCTGCGACGTCGTTTCGGGGAAACCCGGTTCTTTGTGGGCCGCCGTTGGAGAAGTGTAATGTGGGTCCCAGTGACCCGACCCGGCCAGGCGGAGCAATGGCGTCGCCGGTTAGCCCTAAGACCACGGTTTCGTCGTCTCCGACGGTAGTGCCGTCGGAGACAAAGCCGCCGGTTAAATCGGGAAATAGTCGCCGTAGTAAAATTAGCTCGTTGGCTATAATCGGTATAATTTTAGGGGACATTTTGGTGTTAGGGTTAGTTTCGCTGCTTTTATATTGCTATTTTTGGAGAAATTACTCGAATAAGTCGATGTCAGGAAAGAGTAGTGGTGGTTCCCAGGTGGAGAAAATCGTGTACTCGTCGAGCCCATATCCGAACCCGGCTCAGTCGGGTTACGAGAGGGGTAAAATGGTGTTTTTCGAGGGGGAAAGGAGGTTCGAGCTCGAGGATTTGTTGAGGGCGTCGGCGGAGATGTTGGGGAAAGGCGGGTTTGGGACGGCGTATAAGGCGATTTTGGATGATGGGAATGTGGTGGCGGTGAAGAGGTTGAAGGATTTGAATGTGAATGGGAAGAAAGAGTTTGAGCAGCAAATGGAGGTTTTAGGGAGGCTTAAGCATAGTAATTTGGTTGGATTGAAGGCTTACTATTTTGCAAGGGATGAGAAGTTGTTGGTTTGTGAGTACATGCCTAATGGAAACTTGTTTTGGCTTCTTCATGGTGAGCATTTTTCTTCACAATCTTTATTTGATGATTGCATAATTTAGTGTCTGGCTTTAGATTATTGATTGAATTGTTGTTATATGGATATGATGATGGTTCTTGAAGTTTTCGGTTTCTTGTGTATTTGCCTTCTTAAGCTCTTCAAATTGGCTTTGCTAGGTAATTCTATGGGAGTCTGGGAAAATCTATGTTAGACTGAGACCAATGGTCTTGGAAAATCTATGCTAGACCGAGACCGATGGTTTCAGTGCCCATATCTCTCACACAATAAGGTGTATTGTGTGCGGTCCCCACACACACTTGCGTAAGAGAGATGAACTCTGAATTCTCGCTCGGACCATTAGACTTGGTCTGATATAGAATTACCCGACCGAGTCCGATTATATTTTGTGTCTATCACTTTCACTAAGGTGGGTGGGGACAACACAATAAACCTTACTGTGATAGAGATAGAGATGTGAGAGATATAGAAACTAGGACCATTGGACTTGGTCTTTTGCATAGAATTCTCTGCTTTGCTACGACCATTTGTTTGAATATGAAACATGGATTAGGAAATTATGTAAGAAAGCATATTAATTAGAAAATCATAGTGAGAGTTAACTTTTGTTTGGATTTAGGAACATGTTATATGATGAAGCCAGTTCTATCGATTGATTAAGAAAATAAAAAGGCTTCGTTTACGTTGTTTTGACATTTTATTTTCTCTCTTGGGGCATAGTTACAGCTTGATGTTCCACTTTATTAGGCATCGGAGCGTCTTCTGCTGTAAACACATAATATGATAATACCATTATCAAATGTTGGCTTCTTAGTTCGGCTTAAATAGGAAATGGGAATGGGCATATAGGTAGCTTTTGCCTTTTGCTTTTGAAATCATATGGATGTGGGTCTCCTGGATGCCCATTATCTGCTTGTTTGTTCCTTTTCCAAATGCCCATTCCACAGTCCTTCATAGTAAATTTTGTTCCTTATTTCTTTCTGTTTCAGTAAATAAAGTGAACGCCCATTTGTGCTTTAAACTCATAAAATATGCTTATCAACGTATTTGTAGCTTCCTTTCAATCGCTATGTAAACACACTCCAGATCTTATATTCTAGCTTGATGTTTCATCTTGTATTTAATTTACTTAACGTTTTATAAACGTGGCATGGATTTATGATATGATGTGGAATATAAGATGAACAAGAATTTGAAAGAGGATCTTAAAATGACCATTGCATTTATTAATAACTAATAAATATGATAGTTTAAAACATACATTCTGTACTTTCATTGTGACACGATCGATGTTCAATGAATCATTACAGGCAATCGAGGACCGGGGCGGACCCCACTTGACTGGACCACGAGGCTAAAGCTTGCCGCTGGGGCAGCTCGAGGGCTTGCCTTCATTCACAACTCATGCAAGTCCCTTAGGCTCGTGCACGGGAACATCAAATCTACCAACATTCTCATAGACAAAACCGGCAATGCAAGAGTATCTGATTTTGGCCTCTCCATTTTCTCGTCACCTTCCTCGGCCCCAAAATCCAATGGCTACCGTGCCCCCGAAGCTGCATTGGACGGTCGAAAACTAACCCAAAAATCCGATGTTTACTCATTTGGGGTTCTATTACTAGAGCTACTAACCGGGAAATGCCCTTCTATCATGGACAATAGCGGCCCTGGCTCGGGTTATAGTGGGGTAGTTGATTTACCGAGGTGGGTCCAGTCGGTTGTGAGAGAGGAGTGGACGGCCGAGGTTTTTGATTTGGAGCTTATGAGGTATAAGGATATTGAAGAGGAGATGGTGGGGTTGTTGCAAATAGGGATGGCTTGTACACAAGCTTCACCAGATCAAAGGCCGAAAATGAACTATGTTGTGAAAATGATAGAAGAGTTGAGGGGAGTGGAGGTTTCGCCTTCACATGAGGCTCGTGATTCGGTTTCTGACTCACCGGCTGTGTCTGAGGAGACGGGTAGAGCGAGCGAGTAATCGAAAATGGTTAGTGATTAAAGAGGTTGTTTTTTCCGTTGTTGTAGGTTTTGTAAATTGAAGTTAAGTTCTTGTGTAGGTTTTGGAGTATGAAATTTTCTAGGTTTGTAGTTGGATTTGGGAAAAGTCTTCTGATGATATTTGAGCCATATACTTTTAAGTTAAAGCCCATATGTTTTTGTTTACATGCATATGAATGTCCAAATTCCAAACACCATCTCTTTTTTGCCCTTTTAGACTTCAATTTCATATTAAAAGCAAACGTCCATGTCAACACATTTAAAAACTATGTCTATTTCAAGATTGTGTTGTTGAACATCATAATGCGAAAAACATTCTGCATGGGGAACTCCAGGCAATGAAATATGGTTTGGAAGAAGCATGGAATCGGGGGTACCGAGAGATCACTTTGGAATCTGATTCTTGAGAAGCCTTGAAGGATGTGGAAGAAGGGTTCCGTAGCCACAGATATTTTGAGTTAATCCGACATATAAAGGACATGCTTGGTAGAACATGGCATGCGAATATCCAAAATATCTTTAGGGAGACTAATCGCACGGCGGATTACCTAGCCAAATTAGGAGTTGAGCACGACTTTGGAGCTATCTTCAACCCCAATGAAGAAACCAAAGTGTTCTTAGAACTAGATAGACTGGGCACTATGTGGCCCCGAACAACCACTATTGCACCGGGTTTGTCGAGCTAATAGCTAGGGTCCCCCCTCCCCACCAGAATAAAAAAAAATAATGCAACTGTTATCAGGACTATTATAAGGAATTGATTTAGGCATTCTAATTAACTATTGTTATCGATACTCCAATTTTTGTTTTATTTTGTCAGAAAGTCAATTATTCTTAATAGAAATAATTTTTTTTTAACTTAAGTGCAAGACACAAATGCTGTTTGTACATAGGTCTCCAAAACAAAAGGTGCTGAGCCTTTGTAAGCTTCATCCAAATAAAGAGGTGGAAAAAACTAAAATTCTTCAAACTTCTTGTAAGAAATAAAAATGTTCTTTTTCCCAACTTTGAGAGAGAAAAAATTCGTCCGATAGTTGCATATATTTCACTTCTTTGATAGCTTTTGGTAGTCAATCAATTAAAATATTAGCAATGGACAACAAAAGCAATGAACATGATTTAGGACAGTTGAATGGAATATTAAAGCATGTAAATAACAAAAATTAGGGCACTCTATCAGCCTATTAATAATGCAAATTGGTACTTTTATGATCTCTTCATATTTCTTCACTCCTTTTTTATTTGTATTTAAATATAGATCTTCGTTAATATTTTGCTTGATGAATAATTTCTTGTCAAAATAATTTAAGATATTTGTTTTCTCAACAATTAATTGATTTTATACTCTTTTTACCATATGCAATATTTTTTTATTTTTTTTGCTTATATGGTTCATAAAATCTTCAATTAAAGTGGATGATAATGAATAAAAATATTTCTGATTTGTGAGCTAAGACAGTAAACACACACACAAAAAAAATAAATTCTTACTTGGTTTTACTTTATTTATTTGAACATTTTAGGATGAAATCATTTCTTATTTGTGAGATCACGATGTAAATGTCAATAATCTTCTTCATACTATCTTAGTTCATGTTCCTAGATATTGTAGAATTGACTTTAACACGTTTACGCTAAATAAATTTAAGGGAATTGATATTTGCACTCCTAAATTTAATAATGACACTCCAATCCTACTTTTTATGTTTAATAATGGACTAAAATATCCTTATAATTTCATAACACAATAAAGCAAAATATGGCCTCCACTTACTATTCTACCTTTTTAACTATATAACACAACTTGAATCTGCGCAATTAGAGTTCCAATTTTTTGACTGCCTGACCTCGAGCCAAAAATACCTGCTAGCATGTTTGCGAGCCAGTAAATAAATAATAATAAAATAACTATTTCTTATGTGTTTAGTAAATAAATAATAATCTCATAATCAACTTATGTCAATATTATATATATATATATATTAATATATTACTTCCAATTGCTTTATGTTAATAATCTATTGTATATTGTGTTACTTTCATTATATATCATATAACTATATTTTAAGATATTAACCTTTATGTTATGTTATGATTGTCAACTTATATTATAATATAACTTCGGCTAATCATTATATAAGGATAATTAACTACATATGTACAATATTAAGTAAATAATGTCAAATGAATGCCAGATAAAAAAAAAATGAAAGTGCTGCTATTATAAATTGTGAGATTATAAAATTAAAAGAGAAAAATAGTGTATAAATGATATATTTTATCTTACAATTGATGCAAAATTGTGTTCTATAAGGACATTTTTTGTCCATTGCTCAACATAAAAAAGAAATTGGAATGTTATAATATCAAATTTGGGAGTGCAAATATTAATTCAATAAATTTAATATGAATGAAACAATTTTAAGCTACTGACTCAGTTATTGTTAAATTTGAGAGAATAGAGAGAAAATATGCATATTATATTATTGAATGAATGTATTCTGAATTGTGTTTTTTACAAAAGGAAAGTACAAAGCTTAAATAGTAAGCTTGCTTAAATAACCGACTTTACTAATAATAGAAAGGCCCACTAACTTAACACAAAAATAAAAGCTGTAAAGAAAAGAAAATAATTCCAATAATTCCAACACTCCCTCTCAAGTTTGGTCTTTGAAAATATCTATCATACCAAACTTGCAAAGAAGATACTTATGCTGATCTCTAGCCAAACCCTTTGTCAATAAATCTGCTGGCTGCTCAGAACTCTTGATATACTTGGTAACAATTACTCCTTGTTGAATAAGATCCCTAATCATATGACGGTCAACTTCTATGTGTTTGGTTCTTTCATGAAAAACAGGATTAGAAGCAATGCTCATTGCACTCTTACTATCACTGAAACTTGCACTGGTGTGTCCAACTTAACACCTAAATCCTTCAATATTCCAATTATCCAAATCACTTCACATGAGGCAGAAGCAACTGACCTGTATTCTGCCTCACAAGAAGATCTTGATATAGTTTGTTGTTTCTTTGTCTTCCAAGAGATCAAAGAGTCCCCAATCTTTATAAAAAAACCTGTCAAGGATTTCCTTGTCATCATACAAGATGCCCAATCTGCATCACAGTAGGTAACCAATTCCATTTTACTATTAACTGGCAAGAAAATACCAATTCCCATTGTATTCTTCAAATATTTTAGAACTCTGAATGCTGCCTGCATGTGATATTCTTTTGGCTTATGCATGAATTGAGACAATAGATGGACTGAGTAGCTTATATTTGGCCTAGTCATGCCAAGATATATGAGTTTTCCCACCATTCTCTGATATTCAGTAACATTCTGAAGTTCTGGATCAGAATCACTTGGTTGAATCACCTTATCATAATCCAAACTTGTAAGCTTTAAATTCTGCTCCATGGGGGTTTCTGCTGGCTTACAAGCTGTCATGCCAGACTCCTTCAATAAATCTAAGATATATTTCCTTTGGTTTAAACATATCCCATGCTTATTCCTTGCAATCTCTATTCCAAGAAAATACTTGAGATCTCCCAAGTCTTTGATAGAAAAAGTATGCTGCAAATATTGCTTTAATTCTTTGATCATTGAGTCATTATTCCCTGTAATATTGATGTCATCTACATATAACAATAGAATGACAATGTTAGATTCAACTTGCTTTGTGAATAAAGAATAATCATGCTTAGATTGCTTATATCCAGCTATGATCAATGCATCTGTAAATTTAGCATTCCATTGTCTGGATGCTTGTTTTAATCCATAAAGGGATTTATGTAATCTACAAACTTTATTACTATAACTCTCCCCCTGATTACCAAATCCTTCAGGTATAACCATATAGACTTCTTCAGTAAGATCTCCCTGTAGGAAAGCATTAGTGACATCTAATTGAGACAAGGACCAGTTGTTAATAGAAGCTAGTGCTAAAACAGTTCTTACAGTAACAATCTTAACTACAGGACTGAAAGTTTCATGATAATCAAGTCCTTCCTTTTGAGTATATCCTTTAACAACTAACCTGGCCTTAAATCTATCAATAGTGCCATTAGAGTGAAGTTTGACTTTATAAACCCATTTACATCCTATAGGCCTTTTTCCAGGGGGTAAATCCACTATATCCCATGTTTTATTAATTTCTAAAGCCTTAATTTCAGCTTGCATTGCATCTCTCCACCTTTTATAGGAATACGGTTCTTTACATGTAGCCAAAGAGCAAATAAAAGATTTATACTGTGAAGATAGATGAGAATATGATAAATGAGAAGAGATAGGATAAGATACTGTATTAGACTGTGAGTCAAGAGTAGGACAATAGTAGTCTTGAGTCCATAAAGGTTTAATTGGTACTCTCTGTGATCTCCTTGGCTCATGGGATATGTCATCAGCAGAAATAGATTCAGAAACAATATTAGGTTCTAAAATTGGATCCTCAGATCTTGGTTCATCATGAACTGTAGTATTATCATGATTAGACATATATGGAACAACAAGATCATCATAAAAAGCTTGAGAATCAGGAACAAGATATGAATCAGAAGAATTTGAATACACAATTGCAAAAGGGAAAATACTTTCATGAAATATAACATCCCTTGAGATACAGAAAGTATTGTTACTCATGTCCAACAATTTATAGCCTTTTTGAGTAGTAGAATATCCCAAAAAAATGCAAGCCTTAGATCTTGCAGTGAACTTATCATTGCTAGGTAGAACCTTAGCATAACATAAACATCCAAACACCTTTAAATGTGTAATGGAGGGACTTCTGTGATAAAGAATATCAAAAGGGGTTTTTCCATGCAAAAGGGCAGTAGGAGTTCTATTTATTAAATAAATAACAGTTTGAATGCATTCACCCCAAAAATGTATAGGTGTATGAGATTGAAACATCAAAGCCCTAGCTACATCAAGGATGTGTCTATGCTTCCTCTCCACTAATCCATTTTGCTGTGGGGTATAGGGAATGGAACTTTGATGTATAACACCTAAACTCTCAAAGTATTCAGTACATGAAGACTTAAAAAAATCCCATGCTCTATCTGTTCTAACAACACATGAAGACTTAAAAAAATCCCATGCTCTATCTGTTCTAACAACCTGAATATTGGCAGTAAACTGATTCTGCACATAAGTGAAGAATTTCTGTATAATAGGTAATATATATCTGATTTAAGTTTCATGAGGAAACCCCATGTAGCTCTGGAAAAATCGTCAACTATAGTCAAAAAATATCTTTCATTGGATTGAGTAGCTATTTTATATGGTCCCCAGATATCCATATGTATGAGCTCAAAGCTCCTTTTTGTAGTGTGATTACTGGTAGGAAAAGGTGATCTAATCTGTTTAGCCATAGGACAGGTAGGGCAAATGAAATTATCACCTTTAAGGAAACTTCCAATATTTGGCAAGAATTTTAATCTAGGAAAGGATATATGTCCTATCCTTAAATGCCAAAGATTTATATCTGTAGAAACAAAACAAGTAATAGGCAGACTAGAAATAGATTGATCATTCTCATGAATACAAAGATTATTATTCATGTTTGAAGCAGGTTCATTACAATGAGAAATGTCAGTACAAAGAATCTTGTCATTTGCAAAAAGAGAATTTGACAAGTTATGTAAAGCACTATATTCAGAAGGATGTTGAAGTAAGTAGAGCCCATTTCTGATTTTACCAATCCCCCTTATCATGCCATTCCATAGGTCCTAAAAAAGGCAAAAGTGAGGATAAAAGGAAACAAGACAATGATTATCTTGAGTAAGCTTAGATATAGATAGCAGGTTATATTGAAAATTAGGAATATAAAGAGCATTATGTAATGACATGCCATTAGGAAGCTTAATAGTTCCTATCTTAGTAACATCAGAGTAAATCCCTGTGGGTAACTTAGCAGAGGTGTGTGGTGGTGTATTTTGTATATTTTGATCAAAAAATTCAATATTGCATTTCATATGATGATTTGCTCCACTATCTATTATCCAATCTGTCTTAGAATCAATACTCATCATAGCAAAAATGTCATTAATGTTACCAGACTGTGAAGTAGAAGGTGTCATGGTAGTTGTGCTAGCAAAGTTGACTCCACTGCTTGCTGATTTGGCAGTAGTGTTGTCATGTTGTATCATTTGAATCAATTGCTGATATTGTTCTGGTGAAAAAAGAGGTGGTTGGTTAATGTTGCTTAATCGCCGACTTGGTCCATTGTTCTGCAAAGTGTGAGAAACAGTGGAGTTGATTGATCCCATAACATTGGAACTAGGCACTTGTATTGCCTGATTTGAATTGTAGGATTTACTGTTGTTGTAAGATCTTCCTCTTCCTCTGTTATTTGTGAATCTTCCTCTCCCCCTTCCTCTATTAGTAGGATAGCCAACGAGTCTATAACAAGACTCCTTTGTGTGGCCTGTTATGCCACAATTATCACAAGTGACTCCTGATCTTTTATTATCTTGACTTGTGGAGTAGAAACTTATTGGTGATTCAGTGGTGGCCCCTGGAATAGGATTGTTTATGGCCCTTTGTGCTTCTTCATTACAAACCATAGAATAGGCTTGTTTGTGAGATGGTGCAGGGGTCATCATAAGAATCTGTGACCTTAAAGCAGCATATGAATCATTGAGGCCAATCAGAAATTGCATCAACTTGTGTTCTTGAGAGTAATCACCATAGTTCTTGAATGCTGCACAGTTATATGTGGGAAGATTCAATAAAGAATCATATTCTTCCCACATGTGTCTCAATCTAGAATAATAGGAAGTAACAGAAGAAGTGCCTTGCACATGAGAATTGATTTCTCTAAATAGAGCAAAAATTCTTGCCCTATTAGTTTTACTAAATTGTTCCTGTAAATCATTCCAGGCATCAACAGCGGTATCACAATACACTAGCCCATTATATATTTCACGGCTTACACACTTCAAAATCCAAGACAAAACCAGAGAATTACATTTTCCCATTGCATCAATAGAGGATCATCTTCATCTGGCCTTTTACATTGTCCAGTACTGAAACCTATTTTACTTTTTGAATTTAGGGCTAACCTCATCGCCTTGCACCAGATTCCATAATTTTCGGATCCTTTCAATTCGTGTGGAACAAGATGAAGGCTGGGTGTATCGGATGGATGCACATATAATGGATCATTGATATCCAGAGAAGATGATGAAGACGAAGTTGCGGTGGTGGTGGTGGTTGGAGCAGCGGTGGATTCCATTGATGAAGAGAGAAATCAAGATATGGATCTTGAAATAGATTTGATTCTAGAAAAGAAAAGAAACAGAAGATCTTCAAAAAGAGGCGAGAGGAAACTTGAAGATGAAAGGAAGAATCGATCAAGAATTTGAAGAAATCTTCAAATCTGCAGGTTGAAGATCGATGAACAAGATGAATCTTCTTCAAGAAAACCTAGCTCTAGATGCCATGTTAAATTTGAGAGAAAAGAGAGAAAATATGCATATTGTATTATTGAATGAATGTATTCTGAATTGTGTTTTTTACAAAAGGAAAGTACAAAGCTTAAATAGTAAGCTCGCTTAAATAATTGACTTTACTAATAATAGAAAGGCCCACTAACTTAACACAAAAATAAAAGCTGTAAAGAAAAGAAAATA
This sequence comes from Buddleja alternifolia, assembly GCA_019426215.1. Taxonomy (NCBI): domain Eukaryota; kingdom Viridiplantae; phylum Streptophyta; class Magnoliopsida; order Lamiales; family Scrophulariaceae; genus Buddleja; species Buddleja alternifolia. The sequence continues at coordinate 41,835,693 of CM033394.1, forward strand.
ATTCCAACAGTTATCGAGGTTAATGGAGTTTGATCAAATTTATTGCTTCTATATCAATGGATGTTTCAGTTGTTAGTGATATTTTGATAGAAGAAACGATCACCTAAGAGTTATTTTTTGTGCTTATAATTACTAGTTGTTCCTCAACTTTTGTACTTTTATTATAAATTAGAAAGTATCACCTGGTGATTCGAAAAAAAGTTAAAATAAAGTAAATAAATCTAAGTAAATGAAAATTTAATTAATTGGTTAAGATTAATTATTTGGTAGTGTCTATCTTATACTTTTTATTTATTTGTTCTGTAATTATACATCATCACCATATGTCTTTAACTAAATCTATTTAAAAAAATTAAACTTTTGACAAAATAATATTGGTATTATTTTTTAGGATGTACATGCATAGATCATTAGTCTATATATCTTTTTCTATGATACACGGACACTCTGAAAAATCACCCAGTGCAGTGTCGGACACACGGTGAATACGGACACGACTATGGGACGGTGTCGGACACGGCAAAAGTGTGTTCAGAATTTAAAATAAATAAATATCGGACACAGCTCGGACACGTTCAGGACACTTCGGGGCAGATTTTTTGCATTTTTTAATGTATTTTTATTATAAATGTATTTATATATATATATATAATTATATATAGATGAAACTTTATAGTTTACAGAAATATTGTTATTAATAAGTTGTTATTTTGTGTAAAAATTGGTTGCTCATATACAAATAGTGAATATATATAGGTTGTTATTAATAAGTTGTTGAATTATTGATTATTGTCTAATATGTGCTTAATTACTCATAAGTTTATAACATATTATATATATATATATATATATATATATATAGGATATGGATCAAATACATCTCTTGCCATTAAGTAAGATATAAGACTTAATCTAGGCCTTTGATGTAATTTGATCCCAAGGTCTACATTTAACACATTTAACTGATTTAATAATTTGTTTTAATTATGTAAAGGGCATTTTAGTCATTAAATTATAACTAACAGATTCAATTTAATACACAGTATCAAATCAAATCCCCAATTTCACGAGCCATAACCGATTTCATTATATTATTTCCATAATCACATATATCAGCAAAATTGATAAGAGATATTTTTTTTATCCATTCAATTCATCATCAAATCGATTGTTTTTCAGTAAAATTGATTCGAGATATCGTTTTACCCGTTCAATTCATCATCAAATCGGTTGTTTTCCAACAAAATTGATACGAGATATTGTTTTTTCCCGTTCAATTCATCATCAAATCGATTATTTTTCAGTAAAATTCGAGATCGGGGCTGTAAAGATCGAAGGATATGCAGAAATCAAATCCCTATTCATCATCTTCTTCTGTTTTCAATTCAATTTTTTCTGAATTCTTCTTCTGTTATCAATTATGAGTCTGCAAATCATCATTAAGCAACTGATTTAATTTAATAGATAGAGTGAATTTGAACAAATGAGTTTCTCTTTATTTCTCTGTAACGGACCATTATACACTACAATAACAAACCATTATACACTACAATACAAACCATTATACACTACAATACAAACCATTATACACTACAATATAAACCATTATACACTGTGAATTTTTATACACAACTATATAGAATGGTATAACAGATTGTAGATTAGATTCATTATTATACACTACAATACAAACTATTATACACTATAATACAAACCATTATACACTGTGAATTTTATACACAACTATATAAAATGGTATAATAAATTATAGATTAGATTTATTATTATATACTACAATACAAACCATTGGAAGTCTCCCACAAACCATTGTTTTTCTTCACTAATAGAATTTATTTGACGTGTTTTGATGGGTGAACAACTATCAGACATTCATTGGTGGTATAAGACAGCAATTTCTATTAATTTTGAAAAAAGTGTAGGCATATTATGCAAGCGTGCATATAAGTAACTTATCAAAATACACATCAATATATATGATGTATATGCATTATACAAAAATCATATTATTAACACAAGAACTTATAGCAAGTGTTATCTTCTTCTTTATGGATTCAACTTATAAATCTTATTTTATAGAATAGTATAACAAATTATAGATTAGATTCATTATTATACACTACAATACAAACCATTATACACTACAATACAAACCATTATACACTGTGAATTTTATACACAACTATATAGAATGGTATAACAGATTATAGATTAGATTCATTATTATACACTACAACATAAACCATTATATACTACAACATAAACCATTATACACTGCAAAAACTGTTTTTGGAATTTGGTCCCAAGCTCTACTTCAATCTTGTAGGAAACGTCGTTTTAAAAACAACTCAGATACTTATCATAAGTATGCTGAGCACCACCCTCTCGGGCCCAAATTCCATCGTTTTAATAGGCTTTTTCGCGTTTTTACGTTTTCAGTCGGATTTTTATTTTTATTTTTATTTATTTCCATTATTTTCGTACTTTACCTTGTTTATATTTACTGTATATTTGATTATTAACTATTATATAATGGATTAATTAGCTATTGTATTCACTGTATAATGGTTTATATGATAGTGTATAATGTAATATAATATGATGTATAATGTAATATAATATGATGTATAATGTGTTCAAATCACTATTGAAAAAATCACTATTTTCAGAGGGTTTGCAATCTCGATTTCCAGAAATTTTTTAGAGTTTCAGAATTTTTTTGTGGTGATAATCGATGGAATTATAGGTTTAATAGGATTATATAACTTCTTTGAGTCAATTTTGGTAACAAATTGAGAGATTGTAGGTGAGATTTTCGCAGTTTCAAATGGAGAGATTTTAGGGAAGATTTTATGCCGTTATTTTTGGGAGGATGATGCTGTGTAATGAAAAAATTGACAATTATACCCCTTGAGCGAATTAGAACCCATTTTGCCGCATGTTTCTGGATTATTTTTGGACTGTTGGATTTAATTGATCCAATGGTGTATAATGGGTCTTATATCTTATCTTAGATAGGGTATGTATTAGATCTTGACCCTATATATATATAGGGTATGGATCAAATACATACCTTGGCATTAGGTAAGATCTAAGACCCAATCTTAACCATTTAAACCATTTGATCTCAAGTTTCATATTTAAAGCCATTATTTCAGTTTTATCTTTAATTTAATGATGATAGGGGCATTTTAGTCAATAGGTCCAACAAACAGATGAAAATATCATGCAGGATCAGTTTATCCCCCTTATTTAGCCCATTAACAGATTTTTTTTCTCCAATTAATTTTTTCTTTCCAATTACAATTTGATCAGTTCACAAAACTCAATTAATCATCATCAAACTCCATATACAGAAATCAAATCCCCTTTATTTACGTTATTCATTATCAAGCTCAATTAATCATCAGGCTCGATTCATCATCATCGTCGATTCATGCAGCAGACCTTCAACAATCTCGTCCTTTTCTGGTAAAAAGTAACAAATCAGAGAGAGTTAACTTCAACACCCAATTTGATTCAATCCCAACTAATTAATTGCACTCAGATCTTCAAATCATCATAGTAAGAAAATAACAAATGAGTTTCTCTTTATTTCTCTGTAACGGACCATTATACACTACAATAACAAACCATTATACACTATAATACAAACCATTATACACTATACAAACCATTATACATTGTGAATTTTATTCACAACTATATAGAATGGTATAACAGATTATAGATTAGATTCATTATTATACACTACAATACAAACCATTATACACTGTGAATTTTATACACAACTATATAGAATGGTATAACAAATTATACATTAGATTCATTATTATACACTACAATTTTCAGTCACTAATTGCTTTTTAAAAAATAAAAAATAAATATATTTTTTAAATTTTTGAAAGACAAAAACTGTTTTTGGAATTTGGTACCAAGCTCTACTTCAATCTTGTAAGAAACGTCGTTTTAAAAACAACCCAGCATACTTAATAAGTATACTTAATAAGTATACTTAGCACCACCCTCTCGGGCCCAAATTCCATTGTTTTAATAGGTTTTTTCGCATTTTTATATTTTCAGTCGGATTTTTATTTATATTTATTTCAATTATTTTCGTACTTTATCTTTATATTTACTGTATATTTAATTTTTAACTATTATATAATGGATTAATTAGCTATTGTATTCACTGTATAATGGCTTATATGATACTGTATAATGGGTTATAATATACTATATAATGTAATACAAAATGCTGTATAATATATTCAACTGACTGTTGGAAGGTAGACAATCACATGTTGTATATCCCTATTGTATGAACTATATAATGTAATATAATAGGCTGTATAATGTGTTGCCACGTACGATGGGTTGCGCACATTAGCAAATCCTACAATAAAATCATGATTAATGGATTCAAGGACTAATATAATATGCCATTTTTTAACTACAGAATTTATATGGCTTGAAGTTACGTTGTAGACGTGATTCATGGATGTATGTATATGTATCGTAAAGTACAGCTGAATCATGATATAGGAGTTGAGATATCAAATAAATTAATTAGGGCGTATTAAAAATATTAAAAATTTGAAGTAATTGGAATCATCATTTTATATTTCAACTACTTTGATTTTCAAATGAGGTTGTCATTCAATATCTAGATAAAACTTGAATTGGAGATTTTCGTGGGTATCAGTTTGAGAAATTGTAGGAGATGATATGCCGTTATTTTTGGTAAATGGGTGATGTATAATTTTTTCATTTTGTCCATTATACCCCTAATCCCTATTTTCCATTTTTTCCTACCTGTTTCTTCCTTATTTTTTTGGACTGTTGGATTTAATGTATCCAATGGTGTATATTGGGTCTTAGATCTTATCTAAGAGAGGGTATGTATTCGATCTTGACCCTATATATATATATATAATATGGGCAGATGTGTCCGAGCCGTGTCCTAATTTTTTAAGAATTGACGTGTCCCGTGTCCGTATCATGCAGCGTCCGTGTCTATGCATCATAGATCTTTTCTGACTTGCCACAACATTGAATTTTTGTGCTACGCTCAAATAGTTTCATTTTCTTTTATCCTATCAGTCTTTCTAGTAATGTGGAAAATATATCACTTTTCATATTTCTACATGCAACAACACTGAATACATTTTTTAACATAAGATTATAAAGATGAAATAGATGCAACCAACATATTAATTACATATGAATACTCATGTCTAAAAGTTTTTTTTTTTTGTAAATATCATACTTTCACTCAATTCACTTATTTAATTTTATTTTCAAGTATAATTTTGCATTTATTGTTATTTTAATCCCTTCATTTACATATGAACTTCTAAATGCACATGACCAGAAAAATACAAGGAACTTCTACATATTAATATAAGAAGATGATGATTCACTTGTCTAAGCATGTTGTATATTTAACTTATCTATGTTCATATACTTCTATTTTGGGTTTAACCAAATTGAATTTGAGCTAGAAGTTCCACTTCGAATGCATCATTATTTGGTGTGATTTAAATTGCTTAGTTTATTCTAGTAAATTTTTATAATTAATTATTTATCGTCCATTAAAATCAAAAAGTACAGAAAGAAAGAAGAAGATCGTATACAAAAATAATTAAAAAAGGGCAAGTTCATCTTTTAAAGTCCATGAATTTAATTTTCCACATGGAGGATATTATTGTCCATTTAAACAAAATAAAAAGTAAGTGGAGTGTTATTATATGAATATGGGGTGCTGATATCAATATTTTAAAAAATTATAAACATCATATTACATAAAAACACTTGTATTTGTGATTTCTTTGAATTAATTACAAAATATATCATATTCTCACACTAAAAGTAATTATATGATTTTATTCTTAAATACACTTTTTTTATATTTATTATCATACTAATAACTTTGAGTATGTACGAACTTTTAGATAGATATTGATAATTTTACTGTACAAACATGCTATATTTCATGAAAAATTAATAAATATTTTTATAATTTGTGTCTCATGGGTCGGAGTGTCATGCCTCCACAACCGGGTCAACCGTTTAGTCCTCGAAAACCTTCAACCTCACTGGCCCCTTCCCACCTTCTTTAACCTCCCTCACCCAACTTCGTGTCCTCAGCCTCAAACAAAATGCGTTCACGGGTCAAGTCCCGAACCTATCCAACCTCACCACCCTCAAACTCCTCTTCCTCTCTCACAACCGCTTCTCCGACGACTTCCCGCCGTCGCTATCTTCTCTCTCTAAACTCTACCGCCTCAATCTGTCGCACAATAATTTCTCCGGTTCTTTACCGTTGAGCTTGAACCGGTTAACGCATTTACTCACATTGAGGCTGGAACAAAACAGGTTCACGGGTCCTATTTCGGGTTTCAATTTACCCAACTTGCGGGATTTTAGTGTCTCCGAAAATGGGTTGACAGGTAACATACCCGTTTCGCTTTCGGGTTTCCCTGCGACGTCGTTTTGGGGAAACCCGGTTCTATGTGGGCCTGAAGAAACGCAGCAGCAAGAAAGTATATTTTGGAGGCTGAAATTTTATTATTCACACCTTAACTTAAACCCTAACTACAAGGAGATATATATACACAGGCAATGCTAGAGCCCTATACAAGGTAAAACACCTATACAAGAAAACTACCAAAAATAAAAAGCCTTGATCCAAATCATTTCACTCGTTATCGCTGACATGGAGCTATACTCCGCCTCTGCGGAGGATCTCGAAACCGTGATCTGTTTCTTAGTTTTCCATGAAAAAGGAGAGTCACCAAGCATAACAAAATATCCCGTGATGGATCCGCGAATGATTGGACAACTAGCCCAGTCAGAATCACAAAATGCTCAGACCACTAAAGCACTATCGGCTCGAAGAAGTATTCCTTGTCCCGGATGTGCTTTGAGATATCGTACAACTCGTAAGGCAGCATCAAAATGCTCGCGTCGTGGTGCATGAGCAAACTGAGACAAAACATGAATGGCATAAGTGATGTCGGGCCTGGTAATAGTAAGATAGATAAGTCGTCCAACAAGGCGTCGTTAAGAGGCAGCATCTTTGACTAAATCTCCATTAGCTAAAGCAAGTTGGTGCTCCTGTTCCATGGGTGTATCAGCTGGTCGACATCTATTTAAACCTGTTTTGGAAAGTATGTCTAAAACATATTTGCGTTGACATAAGAAAATCCCGCTAGGTGAACGAGCTACTTCAAGTCCCAAGAAATATTTCAAAGTGCCCAGATCCTTAATTTTGAAGCAGTTATGCAAGTAAGACTTAAAATTGGTACAAGCCTCCGAATCATTACCCATTAAGATGATGTCGTCTACATAGACGAGTATGCTAAAAAATAAGTGACCGCGCCGGTAAGTGAAAAGTGAATAGTCAGCACGTGACTGTATGAAGCCATAACGCTGCAGTGCATTGCTTAATTTTGCGAACCAATTTCGCGATGCCTGACGTAGACCGTAGATAGATTTTCTCAAACGACAAACCTGTCCAGCATATACACTATGAAAGTCCGGGGGCAACCTCATGTACACCTCCTCGTCCAAATCCCCATGCAAAAATGCGTTGTTTACATCCATCTGATGTAGCTCCCACCCACGACACACGACAACAGTCAAGAAAATACGAACAGAAACAAACTTTGCCACCGGTGCAAATGTCTCACGAAAGTCCAGACCTTCAATCTGTGTGAATACCTTGGCCACTAAACGTGCTTTGTGTCGTTCAATGGTGCCGTCGGAATTGTATTTGACCTTGAAGACCCATTTGCAATCGATGGGCTGCTTGCCAGGCGGCAACATCTCCAAGGTCCAAGTCTGATTTGCTTCGAGAGCTGAAATTTCTCGAGCCATCGCATTACGCCATTCAACGTGTTGAACCGCTTCAGCATAATTCCTAGGCTCAGTGGTCGAGTTAAGAGCAAGCAAGAAATTTTGATGCTTCAAAGAGAAATTATCAGCAGACACAAATTTAGCTAAGGGATAACGCGTACCTGAGGATCCGGATTGTGTCGATGGCAATCGGGGGGGGGGGGTCAAGTTTTGCAATGTTCATTGGAGTCTTGATCACAGCTGAATATACAACATAATCAGAATATTTGCTTGGAGGACGAGTAACGCGGACTGGTCGAGAAATATCAGTCTCTACTGGCGGCGCCCGAGCGCCAATAACACCACGCTCGGGCGTGGACTGCAAACCAGGAGACTCGGTTTCTGCTTCCGGCGCCCGAACGTCAGGGATGCCACGCTCGGGCGTGGAAGGCAGGTCAGAAGGTGAATTTTGACTCCCCCTTAATTCCTTATCACCAAGCTCATCCCCTGTAAGACTTTCACAAAAGACATCAAAAATTCCATTATGGCCTGAAGGCTCATTGACAACTCCAACGTCTACCGAATTACCTGTGGTTGCAAATGGAAATTTATCTTCATGAAACGACACATCTCGAGAATAAAACATTACACGTTGATCCAAATCATAGAGTCTCCATGCCTTTTTGCCATGAGGGTAACCCAAGAAAATACATCGCCGACTACGCGAGGCAAACTTATCCAATGGCTTGGGAGATTGGTGAGCATAGCACAAACACCCGAATAGTTTAACATGACCATAAGACGGCTTAATACCGAGCAGAACCTCGTATGGTGATTTTTCTTTCAACTTGAGGGTGGGAGTAATATTGATCAAGTAAACCGCGGTCAAGACACACTCACCCCAAAATCGAATGGGTAAGTTCGCTTGGAAACGTAAAGCACGTGCAACTTCAAGTATATTTCTATGCTTACGTTCCACTCGCCCGTTTTGTTGAGGTGTGTTCACACAACTCGTTTCATGCACAATTCTCTGTTTGTTAAAGAAATTTTGCATGAAGATAGAAGTAAACTCCAATCCATTATCACTTCGAATCCATTTAATAGACTTGTCAAATTGAGTGCTAATAAGCTTGCAAAAATCAGTAAGAAAATGACATGCTTCACTTTTTTCTTTCAGCAAGTAAATCCAAACGAAACGACTGTGGTCATCTACAATAGTAAGAAAATAACGTGAACCATTACTAGAGCATGTACGATACGGTCCCCACAAATCACAGTGTATGAGGTCAAAACAATTCTTAGCATCTTTATTACTTAATGGAAAAACAGATCGAGTTTGTTTAGCTCGAAAACAAGAATCACAAACATCTAAAGTCTTGGATCCAATACTACGAACATCGGAAATAAAAAATAAATGCTGACTAGATTGATGACCTAAACGTCTATGCCAAGTGGTGAAGGACTCTCCCGTATCGGTTTTCAGAGCGGAATGTAGCCTTGTGCACTTGAGATAGTAGACCCCCCTCCGAAGCTCACCCACTCCAATCGGCATCCTTGAGGTGCGGTCCTGTATTACACAAAGGTTGTCAATAAATAAAACTTGACAATGTAATTCAGCAATCAACTGGCGTATAGAAATTAAATTGCAGGCAAGTTGAGGAACATATAAAACATTTGTCAAGGTTATGTGTTCAATCAAAAACACACGTCCTTTTTTAGATGCATCGGTTTTCGCCCCATTAGGCAAGAAAACAGAAAGTGACGTGGTGGTTTCAATATTCGTTATAAAGTTCATGTTACCCGTCATGTGGTTGGAGGCACCACTATCTAAAACCCAGGAAAAATCATTAGGTTCCTTACCAGAGAGCTTATCAGAACCCTCGTTACCAAGTAGGGTCAGTAACCTCTGAATTGATCATCCGAAAGGCTCGGTATCACGCTCGTTCCCTCGGACTACTCGTTCGACGTGTGAAAAGCCGCAGCTTGTCCTTGATTTCGAGACACCATAGAATTGCCATTCGATTGTCGATGTGGCTGATTTCCTCGTTCACGACCTCGGGGTCCCTTCCACCAAGTAGGATAGCCGACAAGCTCGAAGCATTCTGAAATTTCATGGCCCAGCCTATCACAATTAGAACACTTCCTTTCTCCATTTTTCGGTTTCGACTGCCCAAATTGAGATGTGGTTTTGGGCTTTGTCGATGTTTGCACCGCTAGCGCAACACTCTCTATACGCTCCTCTTGGCCACGAACAATGGATCGATGTCGCTCTTCTCGCGTAATCAATGAGTATGCCTTGTTGATAGTGGGTAGCGGATCCATGTTAAGTATTTGTGAGCGAACAGTTCCAAAAACGGCATCGTCGAGGCCCATCAAAAATTGATGTAATTTCTCCTTCTTACGTTCAATCAATAATTCCTTACAAGCTCCGCACGTACACTTTGGGATCTTGGAATAGCTACTTAGCTCATCCCACATCCTTTTTAGTTTCGTGTAGTAACCCATAACCGTCATTCCCTGTTGGCGGATGGAAGCAATTTCGCCTTTTAGTTCATGAACACGTGGTGCGTTGCCGACCGAGAACCATCCCCGCAAATCATCCCATACCGCCTTTGCCATTTCTTCATATGCAATGCTTGGCTGGATGGATTTGTCGATCGAATTGAAGATCCACGAGATAAGCATGGAGTTGCAAGCTTCCCAATTGTTTGCCTCAACTGTATCGTTTTTCAGTTTTTGGAGAGTTCCGTTTATGAAACCCAATTTATTTTTCGCTCTTAATGCATTGATCATAGCCTTTTTCCACATGTCGTAGTTTTCTCCGTTCAAAACACAAGTAGTGATTACCGCTCCCGGATTATCCGATGGAGATAGATAGAATGGAGATGACATGTCAACTTGTTTCTTCTCAGCCATGAATCAGATGGAAGGATCCAGCTTAAAAAAAATATGGGATTGATGGAGGCTATGACAGCAAAGTTTAGGATTTTCCCAAACCTGCTCTGATACCAAGAAGAAACGCAGCAACAAGAAAGTATATTTTAGAGGCTGAAATTTTATTATTCACACCTTAACTTAAACTCTTACTACAAGGAGATATATATACACAAGCAATGCTAGAGCCCTATACAAGGTAAAACACCTATACAAGGAAACTACCAAAAATAAAATATTTACAATAGGGCCGCCATTGGCGAAGTGTAATGTGGGTCCCAGTGACCTGACCCGGCCCGGCGGCGCAATGGTGTCGCCGGTTAGCCCTAAGACGACGGTTTCGTCGTCTCCGTAGTAAAATTAGCTCGTTGGCTATAATTGGTATAACTTTAGGGGACGTTTTGGTGTTAGGGTTAGTTTCGTTGCTTTTGTATTGCTATTTTTGGAGAAATTACTCGAACAAGTCGATGTCGGGGAAGAGTAGTGGTGGTTCCCAGGTGGAGAAAATCGTGTATTCGTCGAGCCTGTATCCGAACCCGGCTCAGTCGGGGTACGAGAGGGGAAAAATGGTGTTTTTTGAGGGGGAGAGGAAGTTCGAGATTGAGGATTTGTTGAGGGCGTCGGTGGAGATGTTGGGGAAAGGCGGGTTTGGGACGGCGTATAAGGCGATTTTGTATGATGGGAATGTGGTGGCGGTGAGGAGGTTGAAAAATTTGAATGTGAATGGGAAGAAAGAGTTTGAGCAGCAAATGGAGGTTTTAGGGAGGCTTAAGCATAGTAATTTGGTTGGATTGAAGGCTTACTATTTTGCAAGGGATGAGAAGTTGTTGGTTTGTGAGTGCATGCCTAATGGGAACTTGTTTTGGCTTCTTCATGGTGAGCATTTTTTTTCACAATCTTTCTTTGATGATTGCATAATTTAATGTGATTTCGAATTTGGATTGAATTATTGTTATGTGGATATGATGATGATTCTTGAAGGTTTTGGTTTCTTGTGTATTTGCTTGGTTGCTCTTCAAATTGGCTTTGCTCGGGTAATTATATGCCAGATTGAGTCCAATGTTTCGAGAGTGTAGTTTTTTCCATATGCTTAACACAAGTGTCTGTGGGGACCATACATAGTACGTCTCTCTCTGTGTGAAAGATATAATAAACACTAGGACCATTGAACTTGGTTTAACATAGAATTTTCTGCTCTGCTATGACCATTTGTTTGAATATGAAACATGAATTAAGATATTTTGTAAGAAAGCATGTTAATTAGAAAATCATAGTGAGAGTTAACTTTTGTTTGGATTTAGTAACATGTTATATGATGCCGCTAGTTCTATTGATTGATGAAAATAATACAAAGCTTTGTTTATGTCGGTTTAATATTCGTTCTCTCTCTTGAGGCATAATTACACCTTGATGTTCCACTTTAGTAGGCATCGGAGCGTCTTGTGCTGTAAACACATAATATGACAATACCATTAACAAATGTTGTCTTCCTTTGAAAAAAGCTTGGCTTCTTAGTTTGGCTTAAATAGGAAATGGGAATGAGCAAATAGGTAGCTTTTGCCTTTTGCTTTTGCAATCATACGGATATGGGTCTACTGGATGCCCATTATCTGCTTGTTTGTTCCTTTTCCAAATGATGCCCATTCCACAATTCTTCATAGTAAATTTTGTGCCTTATTTCTTTCTTTTTCAGTAGATAAAGTAAGCGCCCAGTTGTGCTTTAAACTCGTATAATATGCTTATCAACGTTTTGGTACCTTCCTTTCAATCGCTATGTAAGCCCACTCCAGATCTTATATTCTAGTTTGATATTTCGTCTTGTATTTAGTTTACTGAAATGCGTAGCATTTTATGAACGACGCGTGGATTTATGATATATGATGTGGAATATAAGATGAACAAGAATTTGAACGAAAATTGTAGCCCAGACCTGATTTGGCCGCATCCAAATGTATTTTACTAGGAGAGTGTATTACACTTGTTATATAATTTGTAAGTTATTTTATAAAATACATATGGGTTTGAATGAGCCGGGAGTGAGCTAGAATTTCCCGAATTTGAAATAGAGGATCTGAAAAAGTCCATTGCATTTATTAATAACTAATAAATATGGTAGTTTAAAACATATATTCTGTACTTTCATTGTGACACGATTGAAGTTCAATGAATCATTACAGGCAATCGCGGACCGGGGCGGACCCCACTTGACTGGACCACGAGGCTAAAGCTTGCTGCTGGGGCAGCTCGAGGGCTCGCCTTCATTCACAACTCATGCAAGTCCCTTAGGCTTGTGCACGGGAACATCAAATCTACCAACATTCTCATAGACATATACATATTAAACTGTATTCAATATTTTAAATAATCATTTCAGTTAAAGCATGATTGTGATATTACATCAATGCTATCAAATATTTCTCGTTTGTAAATACGCAATCTGCGCATGTGAAATGTTTTAGTTAATATATATGTTATTCATTGTATCTATCAGTAAATACATACTCATATATGAATATATTGAAAGATTTGTATATAATTAATTTAACATTTACAATAATATAAAATTATGCTTTGTGAATTTAAGATTCCCTCCGAATTTCTTTCATAATATGAGTTTCCGCTCAAATTCTTCACGATGTTCAAGTCAAATGACAAGTTCTGGCAGTATTTTGAATCTTTTGTCAAAAAATTGAATTTTTCTAGCGCTGATGACGAAAATTGCAATCTAGTCAAAATCTATAAAATGAAAAATTGGAGTGGCAATATGAAAAGTTGTAATTGACTCCTTTGTGAATTATGAGTGAAATCGACCGAACCCTGCTCGAACTAGAGTTTTGGTCATGGGTAGTTCTTACATAGATTAGTGTGGGTCCATACCTACTCTTTTAATTCGGTCCAGGTAAAACCCAACCATTGACACATGCCTAGCTACTACGCATGTCAAACTTTCTATCTTGAACAAAATCAACAGCAAGACCAACCTGAAAACAATAGTTTAAACAAGTTATGAACTTTAGATTTGAGAGACTTGGTGTACAAGTCCTAGAATGAGCCATGAGGCCTGTCCGGGCAGAAGCACCAAAACTGGTAAGAAGTCGCATTAAAGCCGCAAAGTCCACCACTCGATTCACAAAACTGCTACCATCATTGGCCGTCCATCTCAGCACAAACCCTCTTCTCAGTACTTCTAAAAGACTTCCCCTTCCAAGGTTTCCATCCTATACATGCTCTTTCACCGGTAGTACTGCATTTGTAAAATTTTCATTATTATCATACAATGGCAAACCCAATCATTTTTAATCATCTGCATCGCTAGACCTCATAAGAGTCTTGTTCAAAGTATGGGCCGATATCCGATGATATCGGCCGACATATAACCAGATCGGCGCCGTCCGATCCTATAAAAACGCTCGATACGGTATGTAATCCGGCATGTATAGTATCGCCGATATTATCGGATATCATCCGATATTATCACTGATACAATGATAATATCGGCTAACTTGGATATTATTGGCCGATATAATGATAATATCGACGATATTTATTCTCTCAAATATACAAATGTGTTTCTTGATTTCATTGTGTATTTGAGAAACTATCATGAGGGTTATCGATTTTTATAGTGTACAAACTTCATGAGAATACTAAGAAATGTAAGACTAATTACATTATCATAATAGGCATAAACATAATAATTTAACCCCATAATCAAATTTCCTATTACGAGTTCATGGATCTTTATAATTGCATAACACAAATTATATGAATACGTACCTTGATCCATGTATTACTATGAATAGATTGAGCAAGGTGTGTTGGTGTGGATCTCCGAGTCTTGGATCTTCACCTTTCTCCTTGGTTTCGGGATGATGGTTCCCTTGTGTATTTCTTGAGCTCCACCACTTGATTCACCACCAATACACTATCTATTCACTCAATTCTTTTCCTCTCTAATGTACTGAATTACGTAATATTAGCATTCATAGAAAGAATGAATTATGTCTCTATTTATAGCCAAACTTTAGGAGTGAATAAAATTTATCAGTATCTTGGTGGTTATCAAGATCTTTGGATACTTATCTCAAATATTTGATCAAGTGAAAGGTAGTGCCAAAACTCTATTTGGTTTAGGACTCTTTCTTCCCATCAAAGTGTAAAGTCCCAAGAGTTCTTAATTAATTGAATGACTAGGCTCATAAGATATTATTATTCTAACCCGATACACTTATAAGTCTTTTAATAAAATATATGACTTAGGCCAATCATAATATTGGGCTTGACTAAAAAGTCCAACAAGAAATAGTAGAAGAGGTCCTAATCTTCCATAACCATTATGTGTGGAATGTATGTATGAATGTTTTTGTTTGGCATGGCAGCACTATATGTAGCCTGTGAAGGTCTTTGTATATGAATAATATATTGGAAATAGTAATTAAATTTTTACCAAAAAAAGAGGAAATAGTAATTAAATGTTCAATTGATAGATTGCATTTGAAAATACCTAGAATCTTACATGGAAGGACTACGTAGAAGAAATAGCTAGAATCTCACAGTAAGAAATTTCAAATTGATAGATTATATGGAAGGAAAATTATTTGGAGCAATAAAAGAATCCGATAATATTCTTTTGTCTATATGTTGCTTGAGAGAAAAATTTATAGAATCTTGTTGTGGCTAACTAAGTGTATTCATGTATTATATCTATGCATTACTTTCGTAAGCGATTAGAATGACATATTTAACTTTAGTGATGGTTGATGTTGCAAAAACTTTTAATATGTATTTATAAGTAACAATTAGTGTTATTTATTTTTTTCTCTAATTTCACTGATTTTCTATAATTTTTGGAGCATTTATAATGTTTTTATATCGTATTGCCCGATAATATTCTGATACGCCGCGATCGATATGGAATAGCACCCCCGATATTATCGCCCATACCGCGACTTTGAACAATGATTAAAACCCTCTGACAATGATGAATTTGTGCAGTTTGAGAACAAATGGAGCCTTGTTACATTATCAGCAAAATCGTACCGGGTTATAGGTAAAATTGTGTTTCTGATTCTTGGAACACAACCTGCAGACTCATTAAACTTGAAAATGCAGAATTAAATGCGCGAAGAGATTTGATTTGGTAGAATATATCTTCAACCACAAAATCATTCCCAAGCGACTGAAGAACAGGAAATCCATTATGATTACAATTGAGCATAAATCCAGGGTACCCACAATAGGATTCTTGTTGGCCTGAAATATAAAATGGATAGGTTATATTTGGGCCCTTTCCACAATCTCGTGGAACGCATGCTTCGTACCGATAATCAGCGCAAGACGATCTTTTCGATAGAATTACACAAAAACTACAAAGGTTTAGAGATATCAAGAACAAAAACTACAAAGGTTTAGAGATATTAAGAAAGTGTGTGTATTGTTTTCATTCATCTGGAAAATCTGGAAAGAATTGTTAGACTACGTGTATGATAAATGTGTGTGTGATTTTAAGATATATAGTTGAATGAATTGACTATGCTAATCTCTGACCTCTAAACTGTAAGTATCATGAGAATATTGAATGCGCTTCACGTATAGAGACTAGAGTTGTCGTTATAATATTACATTCTTTGATCGAAGTTTCTTTTTTTACTTGTTGAAAATGAAATGAAGACATCAGGTGGAATCCATAGTGACTACAACACCAAAATGACTTTTTTTTTTTTTTTTTTGAGGAGCCACTAAAATGAATTGATCTACCATGAAATGTTAATTTTGCTAAATTTTGCTGAGACATATAGGTTGATTTGAACACCGTAACGTTGCCTATTTACTTGGAAATAGACCATAATCCTCACTAGATCAAGCATTATGGGCCGATCACTATTAGTCATAATACACCCACATAAAGTGGCAAACTTTACGTTAGTGGTGAGGTTGACTAAGACATTCAAGTGGAAAGATAAAGATTTACTTTGCTGGTGTTATTCCTTGATCAAAGTTAATACTTGCATTTTAGAGTTATAAAGTTTCTACGAATTGTCCCAGAATAAATAAATAAATAGAATGATCATTCACAAGACCCACATATGTCATTGATTAGCAAAAGCAAGTCTGAAAAAGAATTCATTACAAAATAAGTACTAAAATTATCTTTATCATTATGATTAATTGACTTAGGATGGACTAATGTTTGGAAACTTTGGACAAGAACTTCAGGGTTTATTTCATGTCACTCATTTTGTTGCTACTCAATAATGTTTGTGAACCGTGGAATTTGTATATGATAATGTCATCAAGTGAAATGATGATATCATCATATATCATTCAGCAACTTACAACGCACTTGAATGTATATCCACTTGAGTGACATGGAATGGGCCGAATTTGGAAAAGGGCATGCAAAGACTTTAGAAAACAATTTTTCTTCGTTCATACCACTAAAGCATTAATTAATTGGTTTTGTGTCTTACGGATGTCATTTTCATGATAATTCGTTAAGATCTTTTTCAATACCAATTTTCTCAATTGTTTATTTTTACTAAAAAAGAACATGAAAAACATTTGTAGTTTAATTCATTGGTTCACCTAATAATAGAAATGTCTACATTCTATTATAGTAAATTATATGATAAATTTCTTCTATTATTGTGATATATTGAAGTTCATAATTAATTATATAGATCCAAGATAATTTGTGAGGCACAACAAATAACAAAATTTTCAGATTGCGCATCGTTAAATAGCAATCTTGTGAAACATTGTATTTGTTATTTGGTTCACGTTAATCTTGTGAAACATTGTATTTGTTATTTGGTTCACCTATTAACGGGCTAATTGCATTTTTCGTCCGATATCTTTACAACTGTTGAATTTTGGTATTAATTTTTTTTGATTTATAAAGTCGTCCGATAACTACCAAAAATTGGCAAATTTAGTCCGATTTTGATCGAAACCGACCATTTTGGCCGAAATTTGCCACGTGTCAAGTACATGGTGCTGACATGGTAAGCCACATGCATAAATTTGTATTATTGATTGCATATGTAATTGTATATTAGGTGTGTCTTATATACCAATTTTATTTTTCAATGTTAATAAAATCATATATTTTCACAAAAATATATTCAATTATAAATAATATTATTAAAATATGTTAATATATTATTTGAATTAATATATTACAGTAAAGATTTTTTTAAAAAAATTAATTATATGTTACGGTAAATAAATAAAAAAATAATATTATCTTAATATATTATTTTACCTTAAATTATAAATATATTATTCTCCAATGTTAATATAATCTTAATATATTTTTTCATAAAAATTTATAAAATATAAATAATATAAAATAAAATATATTAATATATTATTTGAACTAATGTATTACAGTAAGGATTTTTTTAAATTAATTATATCTTATGAGAAATAAAATAAATGAATAATATTACCGTAATATATTATTTTAGGTTTAATTTTGAATATATTATTCTACAATGTAAATATGATCTTAATATATTTTCATAAAAAATTGTTAAATATAAATAATATTAAATAAAATATATTAATATATTATTTGAACTAATATATTACAAAAAATATTATTTTTAAAAAAATTATCTATAAAATATATTAATATATTATTTGAACTAATATATTACAACAAATATTATTTTTTAAAAAATTATCTATATATGGTCTTGGGTTTTATGGTAAATAATAATAAAAAATATTATGTAATATATTATTTTATATTAAATTAATGATATTTTCGTAAAATATTAAATTAAGACATTAATCACCATTGTATATTAACCAGAAATATGGTTTTGAATTTTTTATTGTAACATATTTACTGTAATAGATATTATAATTAATTTTTTACCTTAATATATTAATTCATTTAATAGAATAATTTTTTTATTTAATTATAAACATAATAATTTAAAAATATATATTATATTAATATTCGGACTAATATTTTATTTTATGGTAAATAAAAAAGTAAATAGTATTAATGTAATATATTATTTTACATTAAGTTAATGATATATTACCATAATATATCAATTTAAAAAATGTTTCACCCTAATATATTTTTCAGATTTATGGTTTTGAATATTTACTGTAACATATTCTATTTGGAATAATGTTTTATTTTAGTAAGATATGTGATTAAAAATATTAAAATATAATAGATACTAATATATATTTTAAAACAAATGAAATACATGTTTTGTATTTAACAATTTTTTTTATTAATTGCATATAAGAGCCAACAATATATAATTCATATATATAATTAATTTTTTTTAAAAAAAATCTTCACCGTAGTATATTAGTTCGAATAATATATAAAAATATTTTATTAATAATGAAGAATATATTGAGATTATATTACATTGAAGAATAAAATTGGTATATAAGATACATCTAATGTACAATTACATTTGAATACAACCAATACTACCAAATTGTACATGTGGCTTAGTAGTTTGAGTGTTGGGCTTCCATGTTTTAGACCCAAGTTCAAATCCCAAAAAATTTATTATTTAGCCAAATGGCATGCCACCTCATCAATTTGTCAAGTCAGCGTCCATTTGGCGGGAAAATTAGAAAATCCCCAATTTAAGTCCACATCAGCGCACACGTGGCAAATTCGGGCCAAATTGGTCTGCTCCGGTCAAAATCAAACTAAAATTGCCAATTTTTCGTAGTTATCGGACGACTTTGCAAATCTAAAAAGAATCAGGACCAAAATCCAAAAGTGGTAAAGATACCGGGCGAAAAATGTAATTAACCCACCTATTAACATAAAGTAACTACGTATCAAATAAAACTCAATAGTAGACTAACTGTAAAAATCCAAAGATTTTACTTTAGGAGAATAAAACAGAAAAAAATATATTGTGGGTTATTATAAAACTCTGAAAACCTAAAGAAAATTAAATATAAGTTGAACAGGATATAATTCCTTAAAAAAGAACCTCAATAAACTAGCTTAACTAGAATATAAATAACCATAAATAACTAAAAATAGTCAATTGCATAAATGAAACCTAATCAGAAGCAAGTTGAAACTCAATTGAATTTTGCTCCAGGTCTTCATTTATATGACGAAGATAAACCTAGCTATTGTGTAGTTTCAAATGGTCTTTTCGAAATACTAACAAGAATATGTTTCACAGAACACGTCTTCCCAATCTCTCTCTAACCCCTAACCCTCTTTTTTTCTTCTTTTTTCCTCCGCCGGTGATGGCTTGGTGAAACAATTGTCTACTTCACCACTGTTACCACCACCGTCGTCGGCGGGTTGAGTTCAAATACCCTTCTTCAAGTTGTACATCACAGCTTCAAATCTGACGAGACGGATATGGATCTAACGAGACAGAGACAGATCTGACGAGATGAAGACGGGTGATACATAAGTTTTTATATAGCGTTATAGATATTTTGTTTAGTATTTTATTTTCTCTCTCGTATAAAGTTTGTTTTCTCTCTCGAATGAAAGTTTCGTATCTCCTTGAATAGGAGTTGCACATGAACTTTCTTGTTTTCGTTTGAGAGTTTTTAAAATTCGTTATCTTCAAGAAACTTGATAGTTGGTGTTTCAGATGTTCTTACTACATCGTTTGAGTCGATATGAATTGTATTATTTCAGGCGTTGTAAACTTTCGATTGAATGATATATAAGACTGAGTTTTCTTAAAAAAAAAAAGAAATACTAACAAGAAATTGAAAAATATAAAGAAAAAAGGTGATACGGCAGTGTAAAAGGTGGCAAGGAAAAATGGATGTTCTTACTATTTCTAACAGGAAGAACGAGATTGAACTCTTAAAATAATTTATGGAATTTTAATACCAATTTCCTTCTCACAGTTGGGATGAAATATAGTAACTTATTACATCGATGACTCGTAAGTCTAAACATCGATTGCCAATCTAGTTGATGAAGATAAGTAAGGATTAGGTGGTATCTGCACAGACTCCAGTTTCCTTTCCAACATTTCCACAACCCTTGTCATCGACGGCCTATCTTTCGGGTCAGTCTGTATGCACCACAACCCAACAATTGTAAGTTTTCTTTTCTTATCTTCCTCAACAACACCATCACGATCCTCCTCATCAGCATTCACTTCAATATGTTTGTACACCCAATGTGGAAGTACGTCTCGCTCGTACTATCACTTGGTCCTGTATCGACGTTTCTCCTTTCTCCAACTATGTCCAACACCATCATTCCGTAGCTATATACATCTGATTTGTGAGAAACTTCTCCAAAGTTCCTACAAAATACTTCTGGTGCAATGTACCTAACCGTCCCTCTTACCCCCATCATCGACACGAAGCTGGCTGTGTCGGGACATAGTTTAGTCAATCCAAAATCTGCAATCTTTGGATGAAAATCCTTGTCTAGAAGAATATTGTGAGGCTTTATATCAAAGTGCAAAATCCGCATGTTACACCCTCGGTGTAAGTATTCGAGCCCTCGAGCAATCCCTACTGCAATCTCAAACAACTTTTCCCATCCCAAATGGCCTTCTTGTGATAAGAACTTGTCAAGAGAGCCATTTGGCATGAATTCATAAACGAGAGCTCTTTTAGAGCCCTCAACGCAAAATCCCAAAAGAGTTACAATGTTTATGTGGGAAGTTCTAGTAATGCTTGCAACCTCATTCACAAAATCTTCACTATCCTTTCTAGATTCATCCAAGATTTTAACGGCCACTAGACGACCATCGTGTAACTTTCCTTTGTAAACACTACCATAGCCTCCTTTTCCTAGGTTGTCACTAAATGACTTGGTCATTTTCTTTAGTTGTGAGTATTTGTATCTTTTACGCGCGAGATCCTCGTGGTTCTTCAGAAAGATTTCCACGTTCTCGTTGTTAAATGCGTGCTTCTTTTTCTTCTTCATCCTTTTAATTAAGGTTAGTAAGATTACGAGGGAGGTGATCACGATCAGGAGAGCAGTAAAACCTGTGGTGAGAAGGGAGCTCTCATAAAGCAAAAATAAACTGAGAGGATTTTTTCTTGCCATAATGTTTAGATTTGAGATACTTACATATTACTAAAATTTGTCGTAATTTGATTTTTCCTGCAACTGAAGGAATCAAGAACACAAATCAGGCACAATTAATCAAATAAAAAAGGAATTCTAATGATCATTAGTGACATATCTTTAATGACAACTAATGACAACTTAGTGACAACAATTATAGTTGTCACTTTATTTGTGTTGTCACTAAGTTATCACGGAAAAATTGCATTTTTCATAAATTAATTTGGCGTGTTCGATATATGGTACTTTAATATTGGGGGTGACAATGTAGGTACAATAATGATACAAAAATTGACACATTGAGTATAAATTTGGCCGAAAAATCTAAAATTAACTGGAGATTGTCACTAGCTATGCACATGACATCAAATTTTGGGGATTTTTTCTAATTTGGTGGGTAAATTGATGATGTAACATCCAATTAGACAATAAATTGATAACATGGTGGTCAATTGAACAAAATTCAATTTTTTTGCTACTAGAGGTTTGAATCCATGACCTTTGAGCTAAAATTAAATACTTCCACCACTACACCAGATGCCAAAACTTGTTTTCATTAGCTTTTATTTAGTTGCCTAGAGTATTTAATTAATAATTTATCAATATTTTTCTCCAAAGTAATTTTATTTTTAAAATAAAAATATATCTTTAACAATATTGCAGTAAAATTTATTTAAATTACAAATACATACGAACATTTAAAAATAATTATATTTAAGTATTTAATCAGTTTCTAAATCTTTTTAATTTTATACATTGATTATTATTGATAATATATTTTAGTTGGTAAATTATTATATAATTGAATGTTCTAATATATAATTTATCAATATTATTTTCGCAGAAAACATTATTTTTCTAGAAAAATATTATATGTAACATAATTTTTATTTAGATATACATATATTCTTATATATAATTTTTTCATAGATACCAAAAACTTATGTATTTATTTTTATCTTTTTATACATCGATTAAAAATAGTTAATATATATTAAAGATTTATAAGAACAAGTATGTGTACAAAATATATAATTATTCAGATAGATCATAATTAAAATAATTGCATATTTTATAATAAATCTTAGATTTAATAATTGTATATTCGACATATATAATTACTCACTAATATATATATATATATATATATATATATATTAGTGATAAATTGATAATGCTACAAAATATTAGTTCTAGATATTAAGGCAATGTTTGGTTATGTTTTCATACCATGTTTGGTCCAAAATTCTCACCAAATCATGTTTGATTCACAAAATATTTGGTCAAATATACACTACTTTTTTTGTCCAAAAAAAATATAATAATTATTTTTCATCTTTCTACACCTATTTTGTCCGTACACTACTCTCTCTGTGCTCTCTCTCTTCTCTCTCCTCTCTAACAGACAAAAGCTTTTTGATTTGACTGCTACAGTAACTTTTGTTCCCTCTGGAAACAAAACCAAACATTATCTCACAAAAAAAAACACACCCAAAAATCAACTCCCAAAATAAAACCAAACACAATCTCATCAAACACGCACGTGTCCCCATAAATTTCTCACCAATAATTCTCACCTAAATACCATCCCAAAACATAACCAAACATAGCCTAAATATTTGAATATTGATAAATCACATTACTATGTCAGACGTCGAAATGCATATAAGTAACTAAATGGAAGCTAACTAAAACAACTTGTCTGTTGTGGTGGAGAGATGGAAGTGTCAAATTTTAGGCAAAATTGTAACTTTGGTACCTCAAGTTGCCTTGTAAGTTTTTTTGGTGCTATATTTTGGCCTACTGACAATTTGGGTACATTAAGTTGCAAAATTACAA
The DNA here is from genome assembly GCA_019426215.1 of Buddleja alternifolia. Classification (NCBI taxonomy): domain Eukaryota; kingdom Viridiplantae; phylum Streptophyta; class Magnoliopsida; order Lamiales; family Scrophulariaceae; genus Buddleja; species Buddleja alternifolia. The sequence goes on from CM033394.1 coordinate 41,859,385, forward strand.
TTCCAGTAGAAATTTTGCCAAAAAATTCAAAATTGGCCAGAAAATGTAATTTGGCAGAAAGTTGACTTGAATTTGGGAATTTTGCTGAAATGGACGGAAATTAACTTTCAATTTGGGGATTTTTCTTAAATTGAGGGTAACCCACTTACCTGTACCCGATTTTGGAGGGAATGCAGTTGTTTTTTCCCCCCAACCAAATTGCCCCCAATCCCCAATTTTTACCAATTTAACATAATATTTAGATAAATGCGAATTTTTTTTCATTGATGAAATAAATAAATTAACTCAGCAAAATAAAAAAAATAAAAAAAGAAAATTCAGAAAAAAAATTAAAAAAACCCTGAGAAAATAAATTAAAATTATATAACAAAATCAAATTTCTTTTTGGAAATTTATGATAAATCAAATACTATAAGAAAACATCAAATATATTAAAATTAAAATAATTTAAAATTTAATTAGAAATTTTATTTCAAATAATTTTTTGATTTATGTAAAACATATTTTAATGGTGGCAAAAGATTATCATTGAAAGAAATTAATAAATTAAAAACTCAAAAAATCGTAAAATCGTAAAACACCAAAAAAAAAAAAGAGACCAAAACTAAAACATTTTTGTAAATTAATCAAAACAATTTTGATAATAAGAATTAATCAAAAAAAATTAGAAAAATAAAAACAGTGAGTGGAAATAAAATCATTTAAAAAAACAATTTTTTTTTTGTAAAAATCAGTATATTAAGTAAAAAAAATCCTAGTTTGGATTTTATGCATATAATATGAAATTTTTATAATTTAAATTATTTAATAAGTTTTAGTATTATCTATAGATATATTGATTATACAAATTTTATTTATAATTAATAATTGAAAAAATAACTTAGATAAAAAAATGTTTGAATTAAAATTTTCAAAAATTAAACAAAAAAATTGAAAATATTTGAGTGAAATTCCCAAATAAAAGGTCATTTTCCCTTCATATGAAAAATCCGTAAATTGAAGGTTACTTTTCGTTCACTTCAGTAAAATTCCCAAATTTTTGTCAATTTTTCCGCCAAATGACATTTTCTCGCCAATTTTGAATTTTCCAACGAAATTTGTACTAAAATTGCCAATATTTGCAACTTAATATACCCAACTTGCTAGTTACCAAAATATAGTATCAAAAAATATACAAACCAATTTGGCCACTAGCAAGTTGGGTTTTCAAATTGGTTTGTATATTTTTCTGATGATAAATTCTGATGATAAATTCTTGGGTTTTCATTTTCAGCATTGGGCTGAATGTAAAAATTTGGGCCTAGTAATCTCTTTGCTGCTGCTATTGCTTCGTAGAATTGCTTAAAGGGTACCATATAACCATTTGAAACTTTTTGAATACTTTCTAGTGCTTTTTGATAATCTTCAAAGATTCCAACTGGCTCTCCTCTAATAACGAGATAAACTGCTGCATCTTTTACTGGAAATTTTTTATTTTCTTTCTCAAAGTAATAGTAGAAGGCATTTAACGCTGCTAATTTGCTGGATGAATTATGAGCTTCCCATAGAGCATTGAGTAGAATACTCTATTCTTTAGTTATATAAGGGGTATCTCTCGGAGGCTTGAAAGTATGTCTGATTGGGAGTACTATTTTTCCAAAGGTTTTTAAAGCTGGTCTAGGAAAGACGCTTTGTGTAGCTGGATTGAAAAACCGAGTTTCTATTGTGAATGCTGGTCTATTCTGGCTAATTTGTTGAAAGTTAGGCCTGAAAGCTGGTCTTCGAACTATTTGGTTGTAAGCTGCAGAGGGAGGTCTTGTTTGTTGGTTGTCTTGGTTGTTGGAAGCCATGATCTGTTTCCCAAAATTAAAGTTAATTGTCTGCTTAATAAATCTGCTATGCTATTGTTTGATCCTTTAATATGTTCAAACTCTACTTTATATCCATTACCTTCTATTGCATTTCTAAAATTTAACCATCTTTTATTATTTTGTTTTCTAGAATTTTCATTTTTTATAAATCTAACTACTGCTTCACAATCTGTTCTAATGGTAAAAGGTTTATTTAAATATAGTCTAAAATGGTCTATTGCTTTAACTATTCCTGCTATTTCATAATTCAGGCTAGTCCAATTACTTCCTGTTTTGTTAAAATTACCACTGGAATAAGCTGATATTTTTTCTTCACTTTTTGGAGAAAATTTATGAGGTTTACATTTTAATATTGCTTCCCATCCTTCTATAAAGCTATCTACTTCTATTATGACATAATCAGTACTTAAGGGTAATTCTAAAAGTTTTAAATCTTTAACAATTTCTTTAATTTTTCTGACTAAGTTAATATCTTCCTGATTAAAATGTCTTTGACATGATTTTCCTGTTTTCTTATATAATGGTCCGACTAATTTACTAAGTTTAGGAATAAATTTTCTAGAGTAGTTTAATATTCCTAAAAACGCTTGTATTTGTTTTAAGTTTTCTAGCTTATCTGGGAAATCTAGAATTTTTCGAGCTATATGAGGTTGTAATTTAATTTGTCCGTTTCCTATTTCTAAACCTAAAAAGCTTATTTTTCTCTTAAAAAGTTCCATTTTCTTTTTAGATACTACTATTCCGTTTTCTTCTATTAAATTAAATACTTGTTTTAAATGATCTTGATGTTGCTTAAAAGTTTCAGAAACTATTAAAATGTCATCTATATACACTAAACAGAAATCTAAATGTTTAAATATACTATCAATAAATCTTTGAAATATTGCTGGAGCATTTTTTAAACCAAAAGATAGAACATTCCACTCGAAATATCCTTCACTACAGCTGAAAGCTGTCCATTTTTTGTCTTCTTCTACCATTTTAATTTGATTATATCCGCTTTTTAAATCAAATTTTGAAAATATCTTTATATTTTGTATAAGATTAATTAGCTAATCTTTATTAGGTATTCTATAAGCATCATCTTCTGTATTATCATTAAGTCTCTTATAATTATATACTATTCTAGGTTTTCCTCTTTTTATTTCTGCATTATTTCTTACTATAAAGGCTGCTGATCTATGAGGACTATCACTTCTTGTTATAACACCGATTTCCAATATTTCTTTTATTTGTGTTTTGAATTCTTTTATATTTTCAGAAGTATATTCTATAGATGCTGTTCTTATCACTATATCTGGGTTTAATATGTTTCGTTTAAAAGTATAATTTACTTTGTTTTTAGCTAAATCATCTCCTATAAATCCTAACATTTCTAATTTATGCAAGATTCTTTCATTTTCTAGGTTTAAAACTTCCAATCCCTTTCCTATATCTCTAATTTCTTCATCTAATAGGATATCTATAGTTTTAGGTTCTATATTATTTTGTTCTAATTCTTTGAAAAAATCGAGTTCATTATTACTATGTCCACCACGCTTCGCAGTCAACTCTGATTGTTTAATGTATCTATTAGTTGGAAAAGTATAATTATGTTTGCTAATAGTAATATAATTTTTCCCTATTAATATACTGCCATTTAATGCACAAATGAAGTTTAACTCTAAAAGGAATTCGTGGCTATTTATGTTATCTAGTGCTATAAGTACTTGTCCTAATGTATATTTGCTACTATAATTTCCTGAAAAATCTTTAAATTGTATTCCTATGTTAATTAACTCTTTTGTTATTCTCATTAATCTATTTTCTGCAATTCTACTAGTAACAGTGTAACTTAATTGTGTTACAAATTCTTTTGGCACAAGACTAGCGCTGAGCATGCTTTTTGCACTTCCTGTATCTAAAATGGCTTTAGTTTCAATATATTTTTCTTGATTACACCATATTCGACAATCTAAAAGTATTAGACTACTAGTATAGGGTACTTGTAGTTGGGGTTCATACGCTGTATTTTGTAAATGAGTTTCTTCTAATTGTTGGTTAATTTCATCAAGTTCTTCTATAATTACACCTTTTCCTTTATGTTGATTACTACTTATGTTTTCATTATTTTTTAATTTTAATTCTATTAATTGTAATCTTAAATCTAAATTCTCTATTTTATGATTTAGAACTTCTATAGATTCTAGTTTTTTACTAGGTTTAGGCGATACATCTGTTTCTATATTATATGCGTCTTTAGCACAAATAAAAAAAATTTCGTCAAAACATATATTGCATTGATATCTTAAATGTATATTAGGATATAATCTACAAATGCTACAGACTACACTCATAGTTCCTTTTCCATTTATATATTTATGTTCACATGAATTATTCATATAGCTAGGTATATTCTATTATATTTGGAATTTTTGGTCCTTCTTCACTTATTATACTAAATATACTTTCATTATCACTTTCATTACCGTCTATACTTACTACATCTTCATCTAATTGTTCTGCTATGGTTGCCCTTTCCATATTAAACTGTCTTTTCGGACATCTGTTAGCTAAATGTTTAGGATCTCCACAAATATAACATGTGCATTTTCTTGTTGATGGCTTTTTAACATAATTAGGGAGCTTTCTTCCTTGCCTATATTGTCTAAAATTAGATTTTGGTTTATTTGATTTCCTTAATATTTTGCGTTTTGGCTTAAAGTAATTCTTCTGTCCATATTGTTGTGGGGTGTATATAGCTTTTCTACAAAACTCATAAGATTGCTTTCTAATTTGTTCTCTAATAAATTCTTCTTTACACCATTCCTGAAGTTTAAAGAAAGTATATTGTACTCTAGGTCCTATACCTAATCCTGTAAGATTACCATTGGTTTTTATCCATTCTTCATGTATTCTTTTTCCTAAATCTTGTGGTAATTTCGTAAAATATCTATTACATAATTTTTCATCAAATGCTTTATTAGCTTCTCCTATTAACCTTGTAAAATCCTGACTAGAGGGTATAATATATTTCATATCAGTTATAGTAAGTTGTTCTAGATTTCTAAGTGCCGTATCTTGTATGAATGTATTTTCTCTTTCTGGATCTATTCCTATTATTAACGTTCTAATAAAACTAGTAAAATTACAAGGATTATTTCCTAAGGACTTTATTTCATTAATTCTATTAGGATCTTTCTTCTTCTTACTTTTCCAGATAGATAATGCTGTAGGTCCTAAGCATGTTTCTAAAAAATTAAACATATCCATATCTGCTTTTTTATTTATTTCCCAATGTCTTACTACACATTGTTTCCAAATATTTATTTCTTCTGGCCACATTTGTGGACTTCCTAATTCAATTACTAACATAGTTCCACTCATGATTTTTCCTATGGGTTGTCTTGATCCTATATATTTATTTAGCTGGGTTGATCCATATTCATATGTTGGATTTTTCCATTCTGGTCTACCACTCATTTCTACATTTCTAGTTGGAACTTCACTATAATCTGGTTCTACTCTAGTTCTTTTCCTATATTACTACTAGTACTTGCTTGGCTATCTGCCATAAAAGCTACTTCATTGCTACCTTTTTCTTTAAAGAAATTTTTAAATTCTATTTTTCCTGAAACTGTATCATCTACTAAATCAATATTATAATATTGTTTAAATTCTTTTTCAGCTGATTCTAAATTGATATCTAAATTCATTGCTTCAAGATACATTTCGTCTACTAATTCTTTTAAATTATTTATCTCGAAATTTTTTCTTAATATTTCTTCCATATTTTTTGGTCTATAATCATTTTTAAGCTGACTTTCTAATTGTCTAATTTCTTCATCTATTTCTTCTATATTTTCTTCCTCTTCATCTTCTTCGCTTTCTATATCAGATAATATTTCCCAATTTGAAAATCTACTAGTTATTCTAACTTCTTCTTCTTCTATAATATTCATGTAGCTTGTTTCAATTTCGTTATCAGTTTCTTCTTCTAAATCTTCTAAATTTTCTTTGGGATCTTGCTTTTGATAATTAAGAAATCTAATAGAAGTCTGACCTCTACTATTGGTATACATTACACTCTCCCCTTGAATCTTAACAGTCTCATTTTCTTCTAAATGCTTAGTTAATTCCCATTCTTCTCCATTTAAATCGTTATTATCTATATTTAAAGGTTTAATCATTTTTACTCCTACTGAGGCTAATCCATCTATTATCCCATCTATATTAATTTTATATTGAGAAAAATTATTATTGGTTACTTTTCCTAAAAATGCTATAGAAACTACTAAGTTGTTACCATCATATGTTTCATATCCTCTAGTTTGTAATCCTATAGTAATTTTATTAATATCTTTAATACTTTTCATCATGTTTGGAGCTACATAAAATATTCCTACATTATTAGTCATATCTATTTCCATACTAGCAAATACTGCTCTCCTAGCATCAGACCAACTTTTATCTAATAATAAAACTAAAACCTTTCCACCTGTTCCCTTTCTAGTTAATCCCTTTATTCCTATAATAATTAATCCTAAATGTATATACTTTTGCTTTAATTGTTTTAATTGCTTTATACATTCCGGGCTAACTAAGCTTATATTTTCAGCATTTGTAGTAACTTTTACTTCTTTTTCTCTAAATTTCTTAATTAAATGTGTGTTAAAATCCATTTTTCCTACTTTGTATAATGTTTTAGGTTTTAACTTATCTATTCCCTTGTTATTATATAAATTAAGATTTTCTTCTACGTCTATTATTTCTTCTAATTCTACTTCTCTAGCTGAGCTTTGACTTCCTGATCCTCTAAACATTCGTTTAGTGAAAGTATTACTTATTTTTCCTTTCTCTTTTTCTTTATTACTTGATTCACTTATAGTTCTACTAGTACCACTAAATGATCTCAACATTTTTTACCAATATATATATTTTTTAGGTTCTTTTTTAGGTTTTTCAGATTCTTCTAGTGCTAAATTTGTTAATCTTTCTTCTATACTATCTTGTAAATCTCCTTTAATCACTTGAGATACGGTGTCTATTTTAGTGCTTAATTTTTCTAACTTATTTTCTAATTTATCTAGCCTTTCGAATATTTGTAGAATTAAAGCGAATTGAATATTCCAAAGTTTAGGATATAATTTATCTGAATTACTAGTTCCTTGATAGGTAGTAAATCCTTCTTCCGTATATAAATATTTATTTGCTAGTTCAATGGCTCTTTTATATTCTAATCTATTTTCTATACTATCCATCCGCTAACTATTCGTTCTATATTTGTTAGAGTTTTACTTGTTTCTAAGTTTTGAGCTTCAACTTTATTTATTTTTTCTATTACTTGGCTTAGAGTTTTCTTAGTTTCAATTTCTAATTGTTTTAGCTTAGTACTTTCTAAGCTATATTTTAATTCTATTATTTCGTCTTTAATTAGTGGGGAAAAACTTATTATATTTCTTAACTATTTTTAGAGTTTCCTCAGATGTTTGTTTAATATAATCTAAATTATTATTTTCACCCTTCTTTATTATTTCTCTATTTATTAAAACAATTTCTTTTAATGATTCTAAAGTTTTACAGAGTTTAGCGTTATTTATTTCTAAGTTTGATGCTAACGATATAAATAAATCTGTTAAACTATTTAAGTGTTTATTTTCTGAATGTAAATTATGCTTAAAACTTGAATCAAATCTACAAATAAATTTATGTTTATCTAACGAGATTACGGTTCTATCGGCTAAGCTATATTCTAAATCTAGATATTCTAATCTTTTATAATTAGAAGAAGCTATTTTAATAAAAGGCTGCTATTAATATATTCAAGACTAAAAGGTACTTAATATAGTTTTCGTGATCTCTTAATCTAGGAGGTATGTTAAGATAATTATTAACCCAATGTTCTCTCCTAATTATTAATTGATTTCGTAATTCTAATATTAATTTTGTATTAGTATAATCTAAGTTCTCTAAAGTATTAAGACAATTAATAAAAGCACTTAAAATATGAGCGGGAATTGGCATGTATGTAAATTATGAAGGCAATAAAAAGTTTTTATGCAGATTTATAAAAGCGGGTTGGGATTTCCTTTTCTTTAAATATGTATAATTACTCTCATGGATTTTTTGATGTTTTTGTTGTTTTGCGGGGCCAAAATAAACCATTTTCAAAGTTCGGGGATTAAAGGTAAATAAATTGAAAGTATAGGGACTATACGAAAGATTTTAAATTGTATAGGGGGTCTTGAGCAATTTCTTGATAGAACAAGGTGAAAGCTTGCAATTTTCCATCTTTTAACTTTAGTAAGGGTAAATTGGTCCTTTCAAACAAATGGGTCCCATAGGGGTCTAAATTTGTAATGCTTTTTTGAAAAGGTCTAAATTTGTTCAAACATATGCAATTGGGGGTTAATTTTATTAACTTCCCTTTCTACTTTTGACAAAAGTGAAGGTGCCAACAATGCTGGCTCCTTCACTTTCATTTTTTTTCTTTTCTATATTGTCTATTTTTAATATATTATATAATTATTAAATTAAATTTTTGTAGTTATATAATGTTTTCAAGTTGTTATACTCTTTAGATTTAGATTTTGTTCTTAAATTTTTGCATAAAAATTGAATATCTTTGAACTTCGGGCCAAACTCGATTAAATCATTAAATTTCTTTTTCAAGCTGAACTTTATGAAATTTTCAATCTCGAACTCAATTAAATAATTAAAGTAATTTTTATTTAAGCTTGAGCTTAAAAAAAATTAAGGCCGTCAAGATCGGACTCAAGTTCAAAAAAATATAATCGAACTCGAACTCTTTATACCCATAATATTGTGAATAATCGGTCTATAAATAGAGTGTGTCATTAGGACTACAAAAACGAGTTGAATCGAATTGAGCCGAACAATTCTTGTTCAAGTTTGTTTGAACTGTTATCAAGCTTTAAAATTTATGTTTGAGTTTGGTTTGATTGTTAATCGAGCCGAGCGCAAATGAACTTTAATCGAGTTGAAATGAACTTTTAGGTATCAATCTCGAGTCGAATATTGAGTAACTTGGTTCATCTTTCAGCCCTATGTGTCGTCGACATTATTAATCTCATTTCATTTTAAGGGTATGGTCATTTAAACTGAGGTATATGCATGCTATTGCCCTTAAATCAAATCTATTTGTACTACATAATTATATTTCAATTGTCAATTCAACGTTGTACTCATTATTGCTAAATTATATTTTTCCTATTATTGTTTAATGAGATAATATTAGTTAATTTTTTTTATTGTAAAACATATGGAATTTACATGTATATTTCAGTATTAAAAAAATAAAAATAAAAAATTCACAATAACATTGTTAAAAAAACTAACCTTAAGCCACTTTTAATCCCTTAACTTTACGTTTAGAATCACTTTAATCCCTCAACTTCTAATTGCGTCAATTGAGTACCTCAACTTAACAATTTGTTTCAATATGGTCCCTCCGGCCAATTTTCGATCAATTTTGGATGAAAAGTTGGTCATGTGTCATGCACATGTCATATTTTAAGAGTAAAATTGTCAGTTCAACTTTGGGATTACCTTTAAGTTGGTCATGTGCGTGTTATATGACCAACTTTCCAGCCAAAATTGATTGAAAATTGAGACGAGGGACCGTATAGAAACAAATTGTTGAGTTGAGGGACTTAATCGATTCAATTAGAAGTTTAGGGATTAAAGTGATTCTTAGCGAAAAGTTGAGGGACTAATAGTGACATTACCCAAAGAACTACGAAGGTAGAATGATGAAAAGATATTTGACTGACTTTTCTGAATTGTGGTTTACTTGGTGGCGAAGATCCAGATGCCGGAGTCAGAGGCGGTGGCCCCAACCCAGGCCCAGACCCAACGGGAGTTGCCTGTGCTTCTCGAATCCTAGTCAAATTATAAAAGCGATAAGTCTCAAAGCGAAGGGTGCAGCTGGGCTTAAGTATCCTCACAGCTATCGAACCACCACAACATCCCGGAATAAGTTGTGCAGCACTGGTTAAACAACGACTGCAGTCGTCTGGCGAGATATTCGGTGAACACTGTAACAACCCGTAAATTGTTTGAAAATCAAGGCCCGTCTGATTTCCCGCCGCCACCTTCATCAAAGACCTGTTGTAAGCCGCCTGGACCCTAAGTTGGTCAAGCAGTGAATTCAGGTCCTCATTAAACTGCTGAGGGCTCGTCGCATTATCAACATTGCACCAAAAAAGAGGCGGCCAATCAGCTAACTCACCAAAAATATTCGAGTTGCTTGAGTATCTTAACGTGCAGAATTCAGCCCACAGGATTGCCTGTCTTTGATTTGGGCAATAAATTAGGAGCTCAACTGTAGCGTCCTGGATGCAACTACGACATGTATCGGGCTGACCGTCGCCTCTGCATGTTTAGATGACTTAATTGGTGGACAACTCCTAGCATGAGGCCTGTCCGGGCAAAAACACCTAAAGCCGCAACGTCCACCATTCGATTCACAACTACTACAATCACTAACCGTCCTATTCAACACAAATCTCCAATTCAACACAAATCCTCTTCTCAATACTTCAACAACACCTCCCTTTCCAAGGTTTCCATCCTCTACATGCTCTTCTACCAGTACAACCACGTTCCTCCCACAACTCTCCAATGCATTTGTAAAATTTTCACTATTTTCATACAATGGCAAAACCCAATCATTTCTATCCTCTGCATTGCAAGACCTCAAAAGACCCTCAGACAATGATGAATTTGCCCAGTTTGAGAACAAATGGAGCCATGTTACATTACCAGTAAATTCATACCGTAACCTAGGCAAAGTCGTGTTTATGATCATCCTTGGAACACAACCTGCAGAGCTATTTAAACTTGAAAACGCAGAATTAGATACACGAAGAGATTTGGTTTGGTAGAATATAATATATCTTAAACCACAAAATCATTTCCACGCAAATTAAGAACTGGAAATCCATTATGGGTACAACTGAGATTAAATCTATGGTACCCACAGTATGATTCTTGCTGGCCTGATATATAAAATGGAAAACTTATGTGTGGGCCATTTCCACAGTTAATTGGTGTGCATGCTTCATAACGATAATCCGCGCAAGACGATCTTTTTGATAAAATTATCGCACAAAAAATACAAAGGTTTAAAGGTATCAAGAAAGTGTATAAATTATTTTCATTCATCTGGAAAATTGTTGGAACAAGTGAAAGAAAAAAGGACAAAAAAAGGGAAAAAAATTAGATTCGGGTAGAAAATTCCTTTGCATTTTTCTGCCTGAAACTGACCGAGAGAGTTAAGTGCACACACTACAAGAAAACAGGGTAAAATCCATCTCTAATACTCATTTGAGACGGATTTTTTTCATCTAAAAAATGGTGGGTGAAGGTCTCGTCTCAAATTTGAGACGGAAAATTCCGTCTCAAAATCCGTCTCTGAGTTTGAGACGGCATTTTTGGTCTAAAAATTTGTCTCTGAGTTGAGAATCTAAATTTCCTATCTACGTACCTATTCATTACAAACAACACAAACCAAAAAAATATCACAAAATCTAAATTCACAACGATATAACCATCTCTAATCATGAAAGACAAATATATGTCAAATATTCATCTACTAACGGTCTAACACTAACAATCCAAACAAAAATCAACGTTATTAACAAACATAACAAGACAATATATCTAATTAACAAAATAGACACCACTAATATCATTCATAGCATCACTAGCATCAGCATCTCCTTGGCATGTGCCCAACACATGCAAAAGCCTGAGCAATCTAATATGAAGAAAAGGATCTGCGATTCCAGAAACATGTCTTCAGGTGCATATGGACTGTTTGCAAGATCCCTTAGAACTTTAACCAAGCCATCTATGCATTTCTGGAACCATGGATTGGAAAAATGAAAGACGATCAAATTATTTTCAAGATAGCAGTATTGGAAATACACAGTTTCACAGTAAAATTACCTTTCTGAGATACTTGAGAGCCTCTGTACTGACTTTACACATATCTGTACAAAGTTGGACTCCAGTTAATAAAACTCCAGGGTGCTTTTCTTTCACTAAGGCAACAACAAGATTTATAAAGTTCTCTGCCAGGTCTAGAACTTTCTTTATTATCCATATCGTGCATAAGGCTGCCTACGTTATTACACGAAAAGTAAGGTCAATCGTAGACTATGGAACGTTTGACGTCTCTCATATTCTGATGTTTCAAAAGAATCATTAATATAAATCTCAACTTAGCTTCTCATATGAACGCATCTCGCATTTTGATAGTATGGCATCTAAAGAAAGCTAAGCATTAAATACTTTCTTACATTTAAAACGTGTAAACTTAATAAAACTATCCAAGTAAACTAATTGCAACTTTGATCGTACAACGATATATGATACACAATATTTCAAGTTTTCATTTAGTTAGATATAAACTTGAAGGTATTGATTTAATTAGCTGAAATTACATGAATGCACCAATTTGTATTAGATGGCACTTATCAAGCAAACATTGTTAAACTCAATCAAGCAAAAAATCACTACAAAGTTTACATGGAAAATTCCATAAAATTTACATTTAAATGATTATGTTGCTGAAATTGAAAGGGAAAAAGAAAAGGAGGCAAACAAATCTTCTATACATGTGATTCTTTCAGCTAGAATCCTTTGTTAAATTATTTCCAATTCTGTTTTTGCATATACTAAGTTGCCTCTTGACTTAACATATAAAGATAAAATACAAGTGCTCTCTAAGTAATAAGGTTCATATTCTACTTCATTGAGATTCTTTAATGACTTGAAATGTGGGTAAAATGGTAAAGTAGATCAGAAGAAACTTTGAAACTACACAGAGAGCATATTGGTAATTCCAAATTTGGCAATACAGGAGAGCAACACAGTATTAGCTTCTTTGCTACTGTGGTACATGACGTCTGGCATGCTAGAGAGTTAGGATTCTCTCTTATTTCAATTAGAGAAATCCTTTCAGTAAATTGGATACAATTACAGCCCTTCCCCAGTTGTGTAAAGCTTAAATTTCAGAATCATGTCTCTGACAGTGGCATGTTTGACACAAGTATATGAAGTTAGTTAAGCATAACCCATGTACAAATCGAAAAAGATATGGATTAATTGCCAGGGAAAAAATTAGTTCTAGCTGTTTGCTTTTAAGAAGAACAATGAACTCATCTATTCCAATTTAACACAAGCAGCTAATAGTTCCCATTGTGTCATGGAACTTCCATGAAGTTTAGAGTTAGGTTTGACGAAATATTGGAAGTCCTGTGATCCAGTTTCATAGTGTCATGGTAGAACTAAATTAATCATACCACTAAATTTTGAAGAGAACCTAATTAGTACATACTTATCCAAGATGGTTCAGCTAGCGAAACAAAACATTCTTGAATCAGCTACAAGAAGCAAGGTTCACCTAGCAAAAAGTTTCAGCTGATTGGCTACTTATCAGATTTTCCTCACTTCTCTTGTATTAGCGTACTTGATTTCTAGTTGTATTATCGTTGTTAAACCAATTGAATGAGCATCAAATGCATGAGATTCAACGGAGTAAAACCGAACATTTAGGCTATATATTCGACCTTATATTTTAGCGACTTAAAAACTACGGTAAATAGTTTTTTAGTTAATCTTGTGATTTGAAATCCTAAATTCAAACATTGGATTACTGATAAAATCTGCCCCAAACGAAGCAATATGTATAATATAAACATTAAATAACATCTGTAAATCGATCAGAGCTGCTAATTGTATTTACCTTTAATAGCATTATTCCTCGAAAAAACGAAGACCACTCTAAAGCATCGAAGAACAAGAATGATTTCTACCCAAACTACCAAATCAATCGAAAGATAACCATAAAGAACCTTGGCCATAAAAGCAATAATTTAACAAAACTTGTTAAAGAGACACTTAACTGATTCTTTTAGCTAGAATCCTTTGTTAAGTTTAACACAATGTCTTTAAGAGAAAAATGAAAAGCATTCACCTTTGTTCAAATTCTGCGATGTTGTCGACTTGCGTCTGATTGTTATGCAATAGGCAGCAGCTCGAAGTCAACGCTATTTACGCTTCCCTATTTCAGCAACGCTGTATGTACAGTTGGTGTCAACTCAAAATAATGCATAAATTAGTTTCATTATCACAAATGTACCAATAACAAAAAAAGAAGGATCATAGATGTATCCAAAGAAATCATTTATCTCCCATAAATCAAAACCTAAAACCAGAAAATTATGATATTTTTATGAGGGAATTTCAGCCGTGTAAGGATGTAAGCCATAGCTAGAGTGTGATGATTTTATCATTCTGATACTAAACAGCAATTACCTTGGGAGGTTTAAATGGATAATCACTTAGAAATGTTATATCGAGAAAAAATATGCCTCTTTAGTATGGTGTCCCTACAAAATAGATTGAGAGAAACTCAATTAGATCCATCAAACTTGTCAAAGGAACTCCTTGCACTCTCATTCAACAGTCTCAATACAATTTGAGATCAACACAATCAAACAAGCCAAAATGCATTAACCGAAAGAGGTGGGCTTCATGGCGTGCCTTATGTGAAAATATTTTAGGTTGTCTACTGCGTAAGAACAAAGCAGAAATAATAAAGAACAAACAAGGATATTAAATAATTATCCCTTTTCTAAAAGAAATTGGGTAAATGAGAAGAAACCACTGCACATGGATTTCTTATCACCCAATATTTTTCTACACAATTTCTATAAGCCGTACAATATGCACTTCCAATCTTTGGAACAAAAAACATCATATGGGGAATACGGTAACCACGAACCAAAAAAAACTGCAGATTTCTAGCAAAATTAGTAAAGAGACTCTAGTGATTATAATAACCACAAACTCAATTCTGCTTTATTAAGTACACATCAACAACAAAACACTAGAAACACTAGAAAATTGAAAAAACTCCATTGCAGAAGACTAAACAAGAGCATAAATAGCTTACAAAAGTTCTGCAAAAATACATAGTACTACAATTTTTCCAACTGTAATAATTCATTAAAAGATTAATACAGAACACACTTCATTTTGAGGTGCAACAGAAATAATATTAATTAAAAATTATACCTTAGTACCCTGAGTACGAGTAACTAGGGTTTTGCCAACGTTTCTGGTGTTGAAAATTGACGGCGCCTTGACATCATACCAGTCCTTAGCGTAAGGATCAGCTCTATAATAATAATAATCAAAAAACATAATAAATCAGTAAAAAACAGTTTCAATATTATCAAAAAAAATGGAAATGGAAATGGAGGTGGCGGATTTCGTTGTTCACGGTGGCGGTAGTGGCGGCGTTTCTCGATCGCAACTCCATCACCGGCATAGGGTTTTTATCGCTGGTGGTCGCCGGCGTAGGGTTTTGTTACGTGTCAAAAAGAAAAGGAAGGATTAAAACGTTTAATTAGCAATTAGTTAGGTTAACAAGTTAGTTACAACTAATAGTAGTTAGTTTGTTAGTAATTAGCTGGTGTAATGAACTAGGGCCATTGTAAACCTTTTCAATACTTCACTGGATAAATTCGTTGGAAAGGAATGAAATTAGATATGGATTTTGGTTGTCGTGTAAACGTTATCTCTCTCTAATTCTCTCTCTATTGTGACTTTGAGGATGACTATTTCCAGAATTGGTTCTTTATCCCCAATTCTCAAATACTTCCTGAAATTTCCTCCGGAATCAATTGAATTCTCAGGAAATTCATTATTCTTTGATCATGATCGAAAATGGTTGCATCAATTGCTATCAGAGCCATCGATCCTCGGATTTGACCGCTCGAATTACCATGGCAGAAGAAGTTGAGATTGAAATGCTGCGCCAAGACGTTGATGAGTTTAAGGATAGATTTAGGAAGACGTCTGAAAAGTGGAATCAATCTCTTGAAGAACTTCGGAAAATGATCGGTAAGGTCTCGTTAAATGACGGAAAACGTAAGGATAACTCTGGTTTTAGATTTGAGTTTCTGCCCAGTCTTGATCAGGAGTCGCCCACCAAGTGTTTGACAAATGAATTTCCTGATTTTTGTGGTGAAAATGCTATTGAATGGTTGTATCAATGTGAGCACACCTTTGAGATAAATCGTACACCAGCGGAGTCGAGGGTAGAAATGGCGGTGATGCATATGGAGGGAAAGGCACTACAATGGTATAAGATTCTTATACGAGCAAGATTGACGCGTGATCCTTTGAGATGGACGGAATTCGTAGACGCCGTGAGATTCAGGTTTGTCAACGATCCAATTACGGAATTGACAAAACTGAAACAGATAGGATCAGTTCTTGTTTATTTGAATCAATTTGATGGAATTGAAAATTGCTGGAATATTTCTAAATATGATGCTATAAATTTGTTCTTGACGGGATTGAGGGAGGACATTAAATCGGTGGTGCAAAAATTTAAACTAAAGACATTACATGAAGCTTCTTGTCTTGCTAAATTGCAAGAACAAGCGCTTATTCTTGCTAGCAAACAAAGTTCCTTACCTTCCAGCCTCAATTCAACAGTTGTGGAAAAGATGGAATGCAAACCGAGGGAAACAAATCCTTCTTCTAATGATAGTAAGTTTACCTTCATCTCTTGTCAACCTTTGAATGCTATAGAGCCTCAATTATCTATTAGAAGCTTGAGTACTGATGTTGCAAATGGGGAACTGAATGTGTTGGGTGAGTATAGTAAGCTGCAAGCCTCTGAAGTTCTGAGTAACCACGATGAGCTGAAGTTGTTTGATGAAATGCTAGACAAAGAGTTTCTCAAGAAAGGAGCACAAAATTACATCATCGATGGCTGCCCAAACATATTACTCGCTGAGCCTCAAGAGTTGAAGGAGGAATTGAATGACATGTGCCGGTGTGGTAAGCTGAAAAATTCTGATATTGTTATTAAAATTGCAAGTGTTTGATGAAGTGACCGATAGAAATATTGTTGAGAAGGGAATGGAATGGCAGTGTACTATTAGTTGTTCAAGCAACTTATTCTTGGACTATGATGACTATCTTAATTTTCCTCACAAATCACAAGAAACTAATTCTGAATTCACGAAAGGCTTGGAGGTTAGTGATACACTTGATAAAACAAATGTGGCAAGGGATCTCAAGAAGTTCTCTACCAAATGTTTGAAGACAAGTGCTGGTAAGACAAATATGGTAGAGATACTTAAAGAAGTGCAACTTTTTGAGCATGTTTCTGAATTTAAGACATCAAATATGTTGGGTGATTTTCCAGATTTGCTCTTATTGGATTTTGAAATTACCAAGGTGCAGAAAGAGGTCATGATTGGTGTTGTAAGCTTCAAGTTCTTGGAGTTGGGTGAAACATTGAAGAAGAGTATTGATCATCTTTATGATGACAGGCTTTTTACGTACGTTAAAATTAAGAGACAACGACAAACACCATTACCACCTCCGAAACCACCCCCTGTCGACCACAAATCAATACTCCTGAGCCACCACCATTACAAGAAATTTTCAGAAATGCTAGCATGGTGTTAGGAACATCAAGATATAGAATGGTGGGAGGAGCTTCCAACTTAAGTCTTTGAGGACATGGACTTTTCTAAAGGGAGTGGAATTGTTACGTGCCAAAAAGAAAAGGAAGGATTAAAACGTTTAATTAGCAATTAGACAGGTTAACAAGTTAGTTACAACTAATAGCAGCTAGTTTGTTAGTAATTAGCTGGTGTAATGAACTAGGGCCATTGTAAACCTTTCCAATACTTCTCTGTATAAATTCGTTGGAAAGGAATGAAATGAGATATAGATTTTGGTTATTGTGTAAACGTTATCTCTCTCTAATTCTCTCTTTATTGTGACTTTGAGGAAGACTATTTCCAGAATTGGTTCTTTATCCCCAATTCTTGAATACTTTCTGAAATTTCCTCCAGAATCAATTGAATTTTAAGGAAATTCATTATTCTCTGACTATGATCGAAAATGGTTGCATCAGGTTTTTTTTAATTTGGTGATCTGAAAATGTTTTAAGGCGATCTGAATTGGATGGTGTGGAAGATGTCCACTTTATATACTTTATTTATTTATTTATTATTTATTTTATTGAATACAATAATATAGGTAAAATATTTTCGGTGGTGAAGCTTATCAATCAAAATCTGTTTGGTGCAGCGGTGTTGAAGGTAGTTTGCCCAAGGTGAGGTCACATGATTGAATTTGCCTAAAGTAAAAAAAAAAATCCATTCTAATAATTTGAGAAAATTAAAATCTGAGACGGAAATATTCCGTCTGTAAATTCGTCTCCAAATTAAAAAATTGAGACGGAATATTCCGTCTCTGTCAGAAATTCAAATTTGAGACAGATTCAGAGACGGAAATTTTATTGTGTCTCTGATTTAAAACTGAAAATAAATCCGTCTCTGATTTGAGACAAAAAAATATCAGTTTCTGATTTTTGTTTCTAAAGCCTTGTATTCTTGTGGTGACATTTATAATAGGTGAGAGGGTAAAATGCACATTTCAATAGGTAATGGGGAAAAGTGTACTAACCCCCATAGGTGAGGGGGGTGTCTGTTTTTATCCCTAAATTAAAAGCGAAATACAAACAAGTGCACAAGGGATTGCCTTGCCACGAAAAGAAACTTACAAAGAAACATCCAGGGCACTAGATCATTCATTATGGGTGGATCACTATTAATACATAATGTACCCACAGAAAATGGTAAGTTCTACGTCCTCAGTGAATTTCACTAATAATATTCAAGTGAAAAAATAGAGACTTACTGTCCAGGTTTTGTTATTCTTTGATCAAAGTTAATGCTTGGATTTTAGACTTATAAAATTTCTACCGTTTATCCATGAAAAAATAAATAGATAGAATGATCAATCACAAAATACTATTGCACACCTAATTTGATTAGCAAACTAAACCAAGTTTGGAAAGGAAAATGCTACATGCCACCGTTTTCATACTACCCTTTTTTTTTATTTACGTCTCATTGATTGGACAAGAAATATATAAATTGATCAATTTAGTCAATTAATACTTTCTTATTAAAAGGAAGTCAAAAAAAAGGTTGTATGAAAATGATGATATATAGCTTTGCTCTTTTGGAAAAAACCCGTAACAAAATAAATAGTATAAATTATCTTGGGAATTGATATAAATAGCACTCCCAAAAGTGATAATCAGACTCTAAATCTATTTTAATTTTAACCAAATTTTCAAAGTGTCCTTATATTATTTGACCACACAATTTCTCATAATATATAAGACAAATATAACTTTCACTATACTATTTATCATTTTTAAGATTTATTTTTATATTTTAATGTCTGAACACACTATACTATATATTTGCACATTTAGCATAATTTTTGTTCATTTTTTCTCCTATTAACTTATTTTACATTTTCACTTTGTATATTTTAAGAAGCATATAACTATTAAAAGTTAAAAACGGTGAGAAGTTGAGAATTTTGAAATATAATAAATCGTTTTCTTTGAATATCAGGTAATTTTTTAAATTGTATTCTCATTACAAATTTGTGAAATATAATCTATTTTTCATTAAGAAATATTTTATCCATCATAAGTTCAACATTTACAATACAACTACCGATATGAAATTTAAATCACTATTTCATATGATTTTTGTGACATCAATTCAAATACCAAAAAAAAAAAAAAACTTAATACACACCACAAATTCAAAATTATTATTTTAATTTACTCCTTTTGCCTCGTGATTTCTTTGGTCATTAATACACACCACAAATTCACCATAAATTCAAATAATACATAGGCATTTTGGTGATTTAATTAAACAATAAAGTAAATTGGGAGTGTGATTATCACTTTTGGGAGTGCTAATATCAACTTCCATTATCTTAACCATTATGGTTAATTGACTTTGGGTGGACTTATGTATGGACACGGATTCCTTCATTCAAAGTCAATCCGGATTCTCTATTGCAAATGATGTTGCATCTCCTATTGAATTCACCTCTATACATGACAAGTGTATAAAATTTAAATCACTTATATATTTTAGAAAAAGATTTATACACTTGTCATGCATAGAACAAATGCAATAGGGGATGCAACATCATTTTGCAATACAGGATCTTGGTGTGATTTGAAGCACTAACACACTTTATTTAATTGGCTGTGGCCTTAGCTTGTGGAATGCTTTTTCATTATCATCAGTATTGTGAAAAAATATAGTCAATGGACCGGATTCAGAAAATTATTCGAATTGTGGGAGTAATTCGTTAACATTTTTCTATACCAATTTTCTCAACTGGTTGGTTTTTAGTGAAAGAAAACATGAAAAGCATTTGAAGTTTGATTCATTGTCATTATTATTTTGGAAAAATATGGAAGGGGAAAAATATTGTTAAAATATCTTTTACTGATTGATGTATTAAATTGATGTAATGATATAATCGTTTCATTAAAAAATTGAACCAAATTTGGAAGATTATTTAAAATTTTGAGGCAATTTGTTAAAGATTTTTCTATACCAGTTTTCTCAGTTGTTCGATTTTTATTGAAAGAAAACATGAAAAACATTTGAAGCACTGGCTCACCTAAATAATTGAACCCTCTGCATTTTATTAAGTTAGAAGATATATTTCTTCTATTATTGTGATAGAAGTTTATAAATAATTAAGCAGGTCCAAGTTAATTTGTGAGTCACAACAAATGAAACAAAATTGTCATAGTGAGCAGCAATTAAATTGCAATATTGTAAAACATCTCATTTGTAACATAAAGTAACTATCAAATAACTCGATATTAGACTAACTGCAAAAATCCAAATATTTTACTTAAGCATTAAGAGACTAAAATAGAAAAATAAATTATGTGTAATTATAAAACTCCGTGAACCTAAAGAAAACTAAAAATAAGTTGAACGGGATCGATATAAATCCACAAAAAGAAAGAACCTTAGTAAACTAGTTAACAAGTAAACTAAAAATTAGAAGCAAGTTGAAAAAATAAAAAACTAAACCGTAAAAACTGTAAAACTTAAAGTAGCCAATTGAATAAAATGAAACCTAATCAGAAGTACGTTGAAACTCACTTGAATTTGCTCCATGCATTCATATGACGAAAATAGACCTAATGAGTAGTTTCAAAACATTTGAAGATGGTCATAAAAATAACTTATAAAATACTAACTAAAAATTTAAAAACTATAAAACAAGGTGGTACAGCAGTGTACAAGGTGGCAAGGAAAAAGATGTGAAGAATTTTTTTCGGTTCGTTTTCATAATTGAATGTTCTTACCCTTTCTTTTTTTTTTTTAAAGAGAAGAATGAGAGTAAAATTCCTATAATAATTTATGGAGCTACAATGTCAATTTTCTTACCATAGTTGGAAGGAAATATAGTAACTAATTATATCGATGACTCATAAGTCGAAACATCAGTTGTCAGTCTAGTTGGTGAAGATAAGTAAGGCTTAGGTGGTATCTGTAAGGACTCAAGTTTTCCTTCCAACATTTCCACAACCCTTCTCATCGATGGCCTATCGTTCGGGTTTGTCTGTATGCACCACAAACCGACTATTATAAGTCTTCTTTTCTCATCTTCCTCCACAGAACCATCACGTTCCTCTTCATGAACATTCACTTCAAGATGCTTGTACACCCAATGTGGGAAATATGCTTCACTCATACTATCAGCAGGTTGTGGATCCACGTTTCTCCTTTCTCCAACTATTTCCAACACCATCATTCCATAGCTATAGACATCTGATTTGTGAGAAACTTCTCCAAAGTTTCTACAAAATACTTCTGGTGCAATGTACCCGACCGTCCCTCTTGCCCCCGACATCGACACTATGCTGGCCCTGTTGGGGCACAGTTTAGCCAATCCAAAATCTGCAATCTTGGGATGAAAATCCATGTCCAAAAGAATATTGTGAGGCTTTATATCCAAGTGCAATATCCGCATGTTACACCCTCGATGTAAGTATTCGAGCCCTCGAGCAATCTCGACTGCAATCTCAAACAATTTTTCCCATCCCAAATGGCCTTCCTCTGATAAGAACTTGTCAAGAGAGCCATTCGGCATGAATTCATAAATGAGAGCCCATTTAGAGCCCTCAAAGCAAAATCCCAAGAGAGTTACAATGTTAATGTGGGAAGTTTTACTAATATTTGCAACCTCATTCACGAAATCTTCACCATTCTTTCTAGATTCATCCAAGATTTTAACTGCCACTAGACGACCGTCGTGTAACTTTCCTTTATAGACACTACCATAGCCTCCTTTCCCTAAGTTGTCATTAAATGACTTTGTCATTTTCCTGATTTGTGAGTATGTGTATCTTTTTAATGCGAGATTCCCGTGGTTTTTCAGAAAGATTTTCACATTCTTGTGGTTATACGCGCTCTTGTTCTTCTTCCGCCTCTTGATTAACATTACTAAGATTATAATGGAGGTGGTCACGATCAGAACAACACCAAAACCTGTGGTGAGAGAGCTTCTTTTCCATAAGGCAAAAATAAATTGAGAGATTTAATCCTGCTGTAATGTTTAGATTTGAGATATTTACCTGTAAGTAAAATTAGTCTTAATCTGTGTTTTCTTACAACTGCAACGGAAGTCATTAAGAACACAAATCAGGCACAATTATTAATGAAATAAAAAATAATTTCTTTAAAGTGTGATTCTATTCTCAATTGTCCATATATGGAAAAAACTAATTAACAAGTGTCGTATATACCCACATTTCAACAAAAGGTAGCGAATGTGCATATGTGATAGTATTCGTGCATCATATCTCTGTTATAATACCACTTTATGTATTGAGGTGGTATAACAACAACGACACTGAGACCAGATGTGCCTCAGTATTACCCATTAATTCTTTCTTCTCTCTATTTCTTTCAATCATATTTAATTTTATTTACCAACTTTTTTTTTCTATTGTTACCTTTTTCTAGTGAGTTGGTTTGAGTGTATCGATACATACTGAATATCAATCTTCATTCAACCTTCTAATAATTACATACAATAAATTACAATTAAATAACCACTTAGGAATTAGAGAAAGACAAACACATTCGTTGGAGTACAACCAAGATCTCTAACATTTTGAGCTCTCAGCTTCGCCAATAAAGTTAATCCTCTTTGACTTTTATTTCTTTCTCTTCTCTCACCTTTTACTTAAAACTAATTTAATTTTTTATTACTTTTTATTTTTTTTCACCATGTCCCATCAAGTGTGCCTCATCAACCAATTCTTATTACTAGTCAATGTGACACACTTGATGTGTGTACAAGAAAATGAATATTAAAAAAAATTGAGTAAAAATTAATTATGTAAAAGATGAAAGAATGAAGATTAAGAAGAAGAGTTGATTTAAAACAAAATTTAAAGTTATTAAAAGGGGAAAATAGATAGAGAATTAAGTAGAATAAAGTTAAAGATAGAAGAGAAAAAAACTTGTGATAAAATAACATAAGACATTTAAAATATTACTTTATATATATATATATATATATATATATATATATATATGGAAACTTGCGTTGTTCTCTCTTGAATTATAGGTATTTGACATCCACACCCCATCACATTTGATATATTAATAAAGACTCCCCCTCTTTCAACTTTTTCATTAACTATACAAGTTAAAGACTATGTTAGCCCTTATATTTGAGCTTAAAAGGGTTAATTAAATGAAAATTGTCAGAAAGTCATTGAATGACTTTGTAACAAACCAAATAATAAAGCATTCAAAATAAATAGTGTCCATAAAATAACTATATGGTTCCTAAATTTAAACATATTATTCTTTTAGGTTTCAGTTTTTTGTTTGTAAGGTTTTTCCATCTTCTTCAATGAAACGTTTTCTTTCAGTTTTTAACACAATTATTCATAAATGCATGACGTATTTGTATGGAGTACGTAGAAGATTTGAATTGTTGTTTACCTGGTGGCGAAGATCCAGACGGCGGAGGCGGTGGCCCGATCTGGGGCCCGGATCCTGACCCAACGGGAGTTGCCTGTGCTTCTCGAATCCTAGTTAAATTATAAAAAGGTCTAGTCCCATAGCGAAGGGTGCAACTGGGCTGAAGTATCCTCACACGTATCGAACCACCACAACATCCCGGAATACGTTGTGCAGCTGTGGTTAAACAACGACTGCAGTCGTCTTGCGAGATATCCGGTGAACACTGTAACAATCCGTAAATTGTTTGAAAATCAGGGCCCATCTGATTTCCCGCCGCCACCTTCATCAAAGACCCACCGGAAGCCGCCTGGACCCGAAGTTGGTCAAGCACCGAATTCAGGTCCTCATCAAACTGCTGAGGGCTGGTCACGTTATGATCATTGCTCTTAATAGCAGCCGGTGAAACAGCCAAGTCACCAAAAATATTCGAGTTATTGGAGTATCTTAACGTGCAGAATTCGCTCGACAGGATTGCCTGTCTTTGATTCGGGCATGTACTTATGAGCTCAACTGTAGCTTCCTGGATGCAACTACGACATAAATCGGGTTGAACGTCGCCTCTGCAGAGTGCTATTACGTTGACTCGATCCAGGTTCTGACCCAGGGATGCGTTGTGAAATCCCTGATTGGACATGTTTGAAGAAAGAGATGAAAGTATGGTGTTGAGGTTATTGCTGTATGTACTATTTTTGGTGTAGTTGCCAATATTATTGAAGCAGTACTTTTTCTGGGCTGTGACAAAGGTGGATGAGATGTTTGTAAGAATGAGAAAGATGAAGAAGCTGGAAAGCCATGTTTCAGAACTCCTCATGACTTTATTAGTCTTTCTGTCTTGGTGCTTTTAGAGAAATTTGTTTGGAGATTTATTATGAATGCAAAGAATTAAAGAAGAGCATAAGAAAAGTTGAAGTATCTAGAAACCGTGTCCCCATTTCCCAGCCTGTTTACTGTTTTTCTCTGAGAAAAAAATGTATGCGTAATCACGGGTGTAAGGGTGAGTTTAGTCTAACTTTTGTATAATTAATTATGAGATATTGTAAAATTGATTATGACAAACGCTAGGAGTTTGTATGATATTATTTTCATTTCCACTTCTCATTTCCAAATTGATAAATGTTGAAAAATGAGTTTTGGCATTTGTATTGGTTTTTGTGATGAAAATAAAAATATATTTATAAGAATTTGATTTTATATACGAAAAGACGTGATGAGAATGAAAATATATTTTGATAAATATGTTTTTTTAGGAGATAAGTAGAATAAAAAATTGTTCTAACGATTTGATATAAAGTAAAGTTGATTTGTAATTAGTGATATAATTAATTTAGCATATTGATAAATGTGATGTAGTAAGAATTTTTAGAATTAATTGAATACATGGACCAATATATATGCTGCACTAATAATCACAAATTTTTCTCTTGGGATGTATGAAATATTAAACACCTTGCACAATTCCTATCATATATGTACCGACTACATTACACATTAAAACAACATAACGGCGGCGACGACGGGACGGCGGCGGCTGGTAGAGGGGGTTGTGATGGGTTGTTGAGGACTGAGGACAGTGAATCCGGCGGAAGAAGGAAACTTGGTGACTCTGGCGGAAAAAGTTAAATATAAAATAATTAAAATTGTTAAAATATAATGTAAATATATTTTTTAAATAAGGGTATTTTGGCTTTTACATTAATAAAAGTAGATTAAATTGTTCAGAAATGCTTCATTATTTTTTACATAGGGAGGCAAATTGCCTTTTTTTCTTTTATAGGGGTTTTTCTGAACTTCTGAGATTTCACAGGGAGCGAAATTGCAATTACCCCTATATTTTTATATTGATCAGAAAATCCATGAACATATTTCCAATTTAAAATAGTCATTTTACTATTCTTTTTATTCTGAAAAACACAATAGTTAGAATTAACAATCTTTATGACTAAATTACAATTGATTTCTTTAGTTGAGAATTAAATAATTGATCTTTTACTGAAATCATTTTGCTTTGCATTTTTTAAAATTAAAAAAAAAATGGTATAATACAAAGTTTACTTTTTGAATGTTATAGTTTTAATGTTTTTATGTATTTCCTTTTTAGTACCACATGTTAGTTATCTAATGTTTTTTTTTCAGAAGATAAAAAAATTTAAAACTTAAAATTGTAACTATTTAATACTAGATATAAGCTTAAGAATTTTAGATAATAAATTTCTATCAGAAAATACAATTGGTTGATTCTTGTCTAAAAGGTTAAGCTCAATTCTTTCTATAAATTTATCAACCTTAACTGTTGTCTTTTTTTGAGTGAAAAAATGTGGAGTGAAAATTTTGGATTAAAATATATAATCATAAATTTATTTTGACATCAAATAAATTCGTAGAGCTTTTTAGTAATTTTCTGATCAATTTAAGAAAAGGAGAGGGGGCAATCATAACATTTTAGCAACTAGAGTTTTCCGTCACGGGTTTCTCACCCATGGATTAGACTAGGCATGGACCTACACTTTTGAATTCGGGTCCGGGTAAAACCCATCCATTGATATAGGCTTACTACACATGTGGAACGTTCTATCCGGAACAAAATTAACAGCAATACTCCCCCCCCCCCCCCCCCCCCAACCCCCACCCCACACCCACAACCACCAACCTGAAAACAATAGTTCAAAGGTTTAGTCAAGTTATGAACCGGTAAAGATTTGGGACTGACTTTCATGTCTACAAGTCCTAGAATGAGGCCTGGCAGAAGCACCTAAACTGGTAAGAAGTCGCATTAAATGTGTGTGTGATTTTAAGGTATATAGTTGCATGAATTGACTATGCTAATCTTTGACCTCTAAATTGTAAGTATCATGAGAATATTGAAGTACGCTTCACGTATAGAGTGGTCGTTAATTATGAGAGTACATTCTTTGAGCTAAGTTTTTTTTTCTTTTTGAAAATGAAATAAAAACGTCAGGTGGAATCCGTAGTGGCTTCAAAACCAAAATGATTTTTTTTTTTTTTTTGAGGAACCACCAAAATAAATTTATCTGCCACGAAATGTTCATTTTGCTAAAATTCGCTGAGACATATAAGCAAATTTGGACACCACAACCTTGCCTATTTACTAGGAAAGTAAATACACCATAATTCTCACTAGATCAATCATTATGAGCTCATCACTATCAGTCACAATACACCCACATAACGTGGCAAGCGTAGGTCATCAATGAGGTTCACAAGGACATTCAAGTGTAAAGATAGAAACTTAATGTGCTGGTGTTATTCTTTGATCAAAGTTAATACTTGCATTGTAGAGTTATAAACTTTCTGCCATTTGTCCACGACAAAATAAATAAATAGAATGATCAATCACAAGATAAAATTACCACACATGATATTTGATTAGCAAATCCAAGTCTGAAAAAGAATTCATTATGCAAAATAAGTACTAAAAATTTTCTTTGTCACTATGATTAATTGACTTAGGATGGACTATGGTTTGAGTCTTTGGACAAAAATTATAATTCGAGGTTTATTTCATATCATCTAACTATATGTGTGAACCACATTAGATTTGTATATGATAATGTTAAAAAATGAAATTATAACATCATCATGTATTATACAGCGATTTCAACGCATTTGAATGCATACTATTTGGATGACATGGAATGAGTTGAATTAGGGGCATGCAAAGACTTTAGAAGTCAACAAGTTTTCTTAATTCAAATCACGAACTCATTAATTGATTTTTGCCTAGTGGGATGTTTTGTATGATATTTCGTTAAGAATTTTATTTAATACCAAATTTCTCAATTGTTTGGTTTTTACTGAGAGAAAACATGAATAACATTTGAAGTTTAATTCATTGGTTCAGCTAAATAATAGAAATGTCTACATTTTATTATGATACGGATCACAACACTGCTGGGCTGAAAGTAAATGAAGTTGAAAAAGAAATTAGGCCCAAACATGTTACTAAGAGGTCCAGTTGGCTTAAGGGGTTTGTGTAGGGTTTCAGCTAATTTCTATCTAAGCATTTTGACCTTTGATTTTTGTAATAGGGACACGTGGTAGCTATCTAATTCATCTTCCCAAACGCTGATGTATTTAGTGATTTTTGTTGAACAAATGGAATATGCAGAAAATTAGTACCAATCTTTTCTTCTCTCTCGTCTGGAGCCATCCCTGCTCAAATTGGGAATTAATTTAGTCAATTGCTTATCATATTATAGTATATATGAAATCTATTTCTTCTATATATTATTGTGATATATAGAAGTTCATAATTAACTTTTTTGACTAAAAGTTAATAATTAATTAAATAGATCCAATTCTTAATTTGTGAGCCACAAGAAATAACAAAATTTTCAGATTACGTATTAAGTTGCAATCTTGAGAAACATTTTATTTGTTATTTGGTTCACCTATTAACATAAAGTAATTACATGTATCAAATAGTAGACTAACTATAAAAATCCAAATATTTTACTTTAAGAGACTAAACAGAAAAAAAAAATGTGGGTTATTATAAAACTCCGAAAACCTAAAGGAAAAATAAATATAAGTTGAATACGATATAAGTCCATAAAAAATAAACCTCAATAAACTAGTTAACTAGAATAGAAATAATCAGAAAAAACTAAAAGTAGCCAATTGCATAAAATGAAACCTAATCAGAAGTAAGTTGAAACTCACTTGAATTTGCTCATGCTTGTTATATGACAAAGATAAACCTGATGAGTAGTTTCGAATGGTTCATTTGAAGACTCTCGTAAAAAACCCATTAAAATACTAACTATAAATTTGTAAAAAAAATGTAAAGAAAAAAGGTGGTACGTACGGCAGTGTACAAGGTGGCAAGGAAAAAGGATGTGAAGTAAAAAACAAATGGCTCATATATATATATATATATATATATATTCCTATCATTTTCTTAGAGCGGAGAATGAGAGTGAACCTCCTATAATAATTTATGGAGCTTTAATATCAATTTCTTTCTCGTAGTTGGGAAGAAATTAGTAACTAATTATATCGATGACTCGTAAGTCGAAACATCAGTTGTCAGTCTAGTTGGTGAAGATAAGTAAGGCTTAGGTGGTATCTGTAAGGACTCAAGTTTCCCTTCCAACATTTCCACCACCCTTCTCATTGAGGGCCTATCATTCGGGTCAGTTTGTATGCACCATAGACCGACTATTGTAAGCTTTCTTTTCTCATCTTCCTCCACAACACCATCACGATCCTCCTCATCAGCATCCAATTCAAGATGCTTATATACCCAATATGGGAAATACGCCTCACTTCTACTCTCATCAAGTCCCAAATCGACCTTTGTCCTTTCTCCAACTATTTCCAACACCATCATCCCATAGCTATAGACATCTGATTTGTGAGAAACCTCTCCAAAGTTTCTACAAAATACTTCTGGTGCAATGTACCCGACCGTCCCTCTTGCCCCCGACATCGACACGATGCTGGCTCTGTCGGGGCATAGTTTAGCTAGCCCAAAATCCGAAATCTTTGGATGAAAATCCTTATCCAGAAGAATATTGTGAGGCTTTATATCCAAGTGCAAAATCCGCATGTTACAGCCTCGGTGCAAGTATTCGAGGCCTCGAGCAATATCAACAGCAATCTCAAACAATTTTTCCCATCCCAAATGGTTTTCTTCGGTTATGAACTTGTCAAGAGAGCCATTTGGCATGAATTCATATATGAGAGCTCTTTTAGAGCCCTCAAAGCAAAATCCCAAAAGAGTTACAATGTTTATGTGGGAAGTTCTACTAATGCTTGCAACCTCATTCATGAAATCGTCCCCATTTTTTCTCGATTCATTCAATATTTTAACGGCCACAAGATGACCATCGAGTAACTTTCCTTTATAGACACTACCGTAGCCTCCGTTTCCTAAGTTGTCACTAAATGACTTGGTCATTTTCTTGAGTTGGGAATACTTGTATCTTTTTGGTGCGAGATTCCCGTGGTTCTTCATAAAGATTTCCATATTCTTGTGGTTATACGCATTCTTCTTCTTCTTCTTTACCATTTTAGTCAACGTTATTAAGATTGCAATGGAGGTGAGCACGATCAGACCAACAGCAAAACCTGTGGTGAGAGAGGACCTTTTATAAAGCAAAAACAAATTGAAGACATTTTATCTTGCTATAAAGGTCAGATTTGACATAGTTACCTGTTATTAAAATTAGTCGTAATCTGGTTTTTCCTGCTGCTGAAAAATCAAGAACACAAATCAAACACAATTAACGAAATAAAATAAAAATTCATTTTAGTTTAATTATACTCTCGGTTGTCCCCATGAAAAGCAGAGAATTTGCATGTGTAAAGGAGGAGAGCACATGTGCCTACTAGTTTTGATTTGTTAGTTGAAGTTTAATTTAGCGTAATAAAAACCTCTCAAAAATATATATTTGTATCCAGAAAACTCATAAACATATTTCCAATTTAAAACACTCATTCTTCTCATTCGAAAAAACAGTACTATAGTTAAAATTAACAATCTTTTATTTGTCAAAGATGTCTTGGCCTAATAATAAGATTGACCCATGATTTAGAGATCATGTGTTTGATCCCACCAAATGTGTGGGTTGTTTTTCTATTTATATAGTAGTTCATTGTTTCTACCTTGTAATAGAAAAATTGCGGATCGAAAATTCGAAAATAGTTAATTCAATATTTGATGTAATGTTGTAACCGTCTCATCAAAAAAAAAAAAGAAGAAAAATTAACAATCTTTAGGTCTAAATTACACTTGATTTCTTTAGTTGAAGATTAATTGATTGATGTTTTACCGAAATCTTTTTGTCTTTATATTTTTTTAATTGATAAATTATATAATATAAAGTTTACTTTCTTCATGCCATAATCTTAGGATTTTTATGCATTTATTTTATAGTTTAGCATGTTAGTTATCTAGAAAATACTTCTTATTTTTCTTTTTTAGAAGATTAAAAAATTTAAAAGTCTGAAACTATAATTATAATGAATATCAGTTATCAGCTTAAGAATTTTAAATGATAAATTTCTATAACAGTACAATTAGTTGATTCTTAATATAAAGGTTAAGATCAATTGTTTCAATAAATTTATTAACTTTTATTGATGTGTTTTTTTGAATGAAAAGTTTGTATAGTGGTTTTTTTGATTTAAAATCTATAATCATAATTTTTTTTGGGTATGAGGTGGCTTTTAGTAATTTTCTGATAAATTAAAAGATGAGAAGTACATCACAACATTTTATCATCTACATTCTATTATAATTGAAGATAATGTTAGAGAATTATTTTTTGTCATCAAACCATGTTGATATGGCTAAAGGAACAATGTTCGGGTGTGCATGCACGGTGTTTCTATTATGGTATCACCTCATATGTTGTGGCGGCGGTGGCATAATGACAACCACATAGTTCATGGACGGATGTAGTTGAATGTTATCCATTATGTCTTCAAGTTAACATTATTTCACATCTTTTTTCTATTTTCCTTCTCTCTTTTTTGGAGTGGGTCGGTGCATGATCAATACATTATAAATATCAATTATCATTCAACATATTAGCAATTCATAATAACTTACAATCAAATAACAATTACTAAAGAAGTAGAAAAAAACACATCGTTTGGTAAGAGTAGAACTAAATCTCTAATAACTTGGGATCTTAACTTCACAAAATGAGCTAGACCTCATTGATGATTTGACATCAATGTGACGCATATTTCCTCGCTTCTCTCACCTTTTACATAAATTTAATTAATTTTAATCCAGAAACCTATTTATTAATTCTTCTTCTTCGTACATGTGTCGAGTGCTCTTCATCGACGGGTTCTTATTATTAGTAGATGGAAATAACAAGCACATACCAACACCCCCCCCCCCCCCCCCCCCCAAACCCAAACAGAAAAGGAACAGGAAAAAGTGCCACAAGGAGTAGGTCTGACGCGAATCTAAATCCACATCCAAAAGTTTAGATCGAGACTCAACCTATTTTTTTAGTAATTACGTGTATGTGTGTAATTTTGTAGGTAAATTTTTTAATGAATATGCGATAGTATATATTTAATATAATTGACTATTAAATAGATTAATTTATTTTTAGGTAATACAAGATCTTTTTTATAGGAAGGGTGAGTACTTGTGTGTGAAAGTAGATATTTAGGTTTTGTTGAGCGTGTATGGACGACAATGGAGAGGGTTTGAAAAAACCTGCAACCCGCCAAGCCCCACTTCCCAACCGGCGTGGCCGCAAACCCGACTTCGCCCGTTGAACATGGAAATTCACCCAATGACCCACCACAACCCGTGATAACCCGACCCGAATCTGATGAAGCGTAATTCAACCATATGAACTCGATTGAGCACTGAAACCCACTCAAACAACGTACTAAAATTTCACACAAATAACAACTCCTTTATGATCCACATAATCCAACAACATCAAACACCATAAAAGTTCACACAAACAACAATAAAATAAGAGTGGACTGAGAGAAACAGTCTGACCGTGCGTTTATTGAGAAGAAGAGGAGAAGAGAACTTGAATCCTTTTGGCTAAAAGTGAATAATGAATCATTTCCTATTCCCAATTTCCCACTTAGGCTAAGTTAGTAAATATGGCAATCTTAAAAAATATAAAAAAATCTAAATACTATGATCGTGGCGAGGCAAAATTTGTAAAATTCATGCCCCGTCTCGAAATCCGTTTAGCTAACCCGATTCCCCTTCAAAGGAGGCGGATTCGTGACGAATACCCATTCTACCCTAGCTCATTGCCATCCCTATGGGGATGGGAGATTAATTATACTTTAAGGTTATTTAGTGGGCATTAACCAGGCCCAAACTCAGATCCATACTACAAGTTCTAATGGATCTGGAGACTTGGACAAGACTTTTAAATTTGGGTCAGGGTAATACCCATTACCCAACCAATGAAAATATTGTTGGAAATCAGATGCAAATAAAGTACGAGTGACGTACTTACGGTAACAAATTCGAATAACACGTGTGCATTTCGAATTTCTCTAATCCGAGTTTGGACGAATGAGAAATTAAATGTTGAAGTTGTGGTTTGAAATCTGTGGGTTTACCGTGAATTTCTTCTGATCCAACCGTGTTAAACGAGGAGGAATTAAAGATACTACCCATTACGATCGATGGCCACGATCGTACGAGCTGTATTTTAACATTACATGTGAGTCATTAATGATTTATATGAGTCATTGATCACATCACATGTGAGTCATTGATCATATCACATGTGAATCATTAAAGTGAGTTTAATGACTCTTATGCCCCTCTTTATCCCTATATAAACCCCCATTGGGTATTCATTTTCTTAAGAGCGAATAACAATTCCTCTTCATTCATATTCATTCTTTGAGTTTTGTTATTCCGGGAATAATGAAATCAAGAGTTGAATTATGTTATTATTGAGAGTTCGAAACAGGATTTCGTTCGTGGGTCTCGATTTTGAAGTGGTTCAATCCCGAGAAAAATCGTTGTATCTTGGGACACAAATTGCAGGAACCCGTACCACCAATAGCAGGGCTATAGCGGGGCAATATTGTGTTAAGGATAGAGAGTTCAACTCTCGCCTCGATTCAGATTTTGCATATCCATTTTATCACAATCAAATTATTCATTTTAACCAACAAACTTAACACAATATTATTCAAATTTGATGTGAATAAAATGGATCAAATCTGGATAACTCGATTTGATGCCAAAAATCTGGATTTTGATAATTTGGAATCAGGTTTGGGGCTGGAAAATCGAGAGAGAAAGATCCGATTTGTTTGGAACAAAGATTTGGAAAAATCTGAAATTTTGTGATTTGGAATCACAATAATTTGAACTAAAATCTGATTTTGATGTTCTTGGAATTTTTCGATTGGATCAAAATTCTGGAAATCTAAAAATCGAGATTTGAATCGGGTTGGACCCGGTTTGGTTGAATTGCCGCCGTGCAACACAACTAATTGTGGCTGGGTTTGAGACAGCAAATCTGCCGTGTGGTGGGGTTAGGTGTCGGTGAATTCACCGCCGTAACCCATCGCAGACGGTACTTGGGTGATGTTGCTGCCTCTGTTCGCCGGCGAAGCCATGAAAATGGCAGGTGCGATTTTCGAATCTCACGAAAAAAAATTGCTCGGAGCGAATTTCTTGTGGCCCTCGAATCCCGTTAATGATGGGTCGCTTAGATGCCGAAGCTGGGTTGCCGCCGAAAATGGCGAATTTCTGGCAACGCGAGGATCGACGAATCTCGCTGAAAAATCCTCCCGGATCGGAGAATCTGGTGGAGTGATATCAATGGTGATGATAGCTTTTTATTATATTAATACTAAAAGCTAAAGTAGTCATCATGGAAAAGAATGCAAAAGTCTTAAAAGTGGCCGCCCATTACGGTAAAAGAGGTGCCTTTTGGCCTTTTGTTTTTCTTGTGGGCCAACACTTTTTAAATAATATATTAGTGGATGATGTAAGAATAAAAGTCACAAAAGCTCGGATGGGAAAATGAGAGGCTTTTTGTTTTGTCTTTTATTTTCTTTTTATTTATTAATATATTAAAAGTGTTAAAGTAAAAAGCATTAAAGTAGCCGAAAAAGAAGACCGTTAGTTTAACGAGGCAAAAGTAATTAATATAAAATTAAAAAGCTAAAGTAGTCATCATGAAAAGGCATGAAAAAGAATTGCTAAATAGCCGTTCATTATGGAAAAGTTTTGCCTTTTGCTACTTTTACTTTTTGCTTTTTGCTTTTGCTTGTTTTACATTTATTAAATCATGTGTGGGCTCGGCCCAACATGAATGTAATCATTTTGAGTTTGTCTATTAAATAAAAAAAGATTTATGTTAATATGACCAAAATGATGCGCTTGGAGCGCTGTTGCTCATCGCGGATAGCAACGTTAGATGTCCCAAATCGCATCGCCAGAAGTTGTTGGTATTATTTATCCCAAAAATAATCTCGAGGAGATAAGGGGATTTAATCAATTCTGGTGTATCGCAAAATTGTGGGGGAAAGAGGCAATCCTCTCAGCGAATTACATTTTCGAAAGTAGGAGTGAGACTCCGTATGAAATGAGGAACTTTGTTATATCTTGGTGTTCTTTATTATTCAAATAGCCATTGTTAGTTATAGTTGTAGTGTTATATTGCGCTATTAAATTCGTCTAGTTAATTCTGTCGAGGAGATTGGGTTTTAAGCGCGACCGTTGTGACGCCTCCAATCTTTCCTGAGAATTAAATCTAGTGTGGTTTTCTAGTACAATATTCACTCTCTATTTCTATAATTGGTGGAATATGACTCTGAGTTCCACAACAAGTGGTTAGAGCTCGGGTATTCTGAGTATGCTCTGTGGTTGCAGTTTAATCTGATCTTCCACATCAGAAAAGTTTTCCCTGGATATTTGACTTTGAAAATGTGGAGGTTTTGGAATACCGAAAATCCAAATGGTCAAGGACCATTGACTGCATATTGGATATGCACTTCATAGCGTATCTCGTACATAAAGTCAAGAAATTCTGATATTCATGATGGCAAAATCATGGAATATAGAATCGTTGTCTTTTCTCGAGGATACTGGATATCTGACACAAACGACTCTAAGTCCACGAGTGGTTCTGGTTTACCATCGGTGGAGGAGCAGTGTCATTGAAATCATCTAAATGAACTTGTATAGATCATGTCAGAATTCATAGCTTTAGATAAAGTTGATGAAAAAGCTGAGTGACTACACAATATTTAGAAGAGAACCCAGGTTGGAATCTTGGACGTATAAGAGTAAAAACCAGGTTTTAACCTAGTTCCAAACCAAGTGCACATCTTACACTCCGGCTGATGAGCGGATGATATTTATGGAAAACTTGATCACGTCACTTGTGGTTGGAATAGGTAAAATGGTGTTGTGCATAAACTTGGACGTCGTCACTTTAAACTATACAGTTGTTGAGTGAGATCGGTCCTAATGTTTGTGGCACATATTCTCTGAAGAGAGAAACGTCTAGACGACGTGGTGTACGAAGTACACAACTTGGTCAAAAATACGAAGGATTTGACCATTGGAGTACAATCGAGAAAGTCGATCAAACATCCGATGGTGCGTCGTTCAAAGAATTTGATGCAAGTGTGGTAGTATTCACCATGGTCTAATGATATTTTCGAACGCCAAAATCATACTCTAAAGAAGATAATGATGCGTTGGATAAATTCAAAATTGTGGGGGACGTGGTCCTAGATAACTACATTCTGAACGAAGGTCCCACGTAGTAGTAAGAGTAAGAATCTGCCTGAAAGATGACAAGATTTCCTACAGTTACGTACAAATGTGGGGGCTGTGGGTTAAGGTAAAAACACCCAAACCTTAACAAGGTTACAAGGCGTACTTGGTAGCCAAAGGGAACCTTCAAATGGTAGACCTTGATTTCGTCTTTTCATGTTTTCGGGAATGAGAATTAAATCCATAAAATATTCATTGTTGTTGCTAATTTGCATAACCATGAGATATTTGAAATGGATATTAAAACTGTGTTCCTTAAACAAAAGATTAGATGAGGAAGTTCACATGGAACTAACCGAGAGGTATGTTGGGTCAGTATACGGACTCGAACATAGCTCCAAAGTAGTGGCATGAAAGGTTTGACAAAATATTATGTTTTCAAACGACTTTATAATCAACAAGCGTGATACATGTGGTTTTAACAAAACACATAGCTCATAGTATGAAATTTCACTAAGGTTCAAAGCCAAAAGCTACCTTTTCTGGTGTGAAAGTTTGATATGTTGATTATGTAAGTAATCATGACTACTGAAAGGATGTTGAAAAAGAATTCGACATAAATGATATGGGTACGGTCCAAAGACTTGTCTTACTGAGACTATACTTGGAAAATTTAGTTTCCATAACAGTGCTCTTGTAAGAAAGTGACTAAAGACTTGGTTGAGAACCATGGTGAACCCATATTGCAATATGCACATATGCCCAGTTTGATATATTGAGACAATAAGTCGGCAATAGCACGTGCATACAATTGCGACTGTTAGTCTGCAATAACAAAGGCATATAGTGGCATAAGTAATGGTAAGTCTAGACAGGCTTGTCGTAGGCACAATACCATTAAGCAGTTGATCTATGATGGCATTATCTCCACTGATCCTGGAGGATAAAGTAGATCCTTTGACGAAAGGACTTCCATAGAGATCAAATAGACTGCCTATCAAGAGGAATGGGGTTAAAGACTACAAATTAAGAATGGACACAGCGGTAACCCAACCATGTTGACTGGAGATCCCAAGATCATGGTTCAATGGGACAACTAAGTTGTGAAAATTCAGTATGGCACTTAGGAGTTTAACTCCAAACCCATTGCCTAGGATAAAGAAGTGCAACCTGTCTAAATGATTCCTATACTGTCTAAATGAAGTGGAGTATGGCAGGATACTCTTAAATAGGAAGTCACCTATGTAAGTGTGAGGTGTAGGCCGCCTCAACATTGGGCAAAATGTAAACACTTATGAATCCAAGAGGGGGTGCCACGGCCAAAATGGACCCAACAGTGAGAACGAAATCTGTTCGAGAGACTACGGTGCGAATATCATTGTCTTGGTTTACACGAACGGCTGAACAATTCAAGACATCGCGTTCATTGGGCAGCCTAGTAAATCCGATGATATTTCACTAAGAAAGGTTCAAAGCCAAAAGCTACCTCTTCTGATGCTATAGTTTTTCACCCGAACTCTCAATGTGTCTGCATATGTTAATTTCATTCGTGTGGGGGATTGTTGGAAATCAGATGCAAATAAAGTACGAGTGACGTACTTACGGTAACAAATTCGAATAACACGTGTGCATTTCGAATTTCTCTAATCCGAGTTTGGACGAATGAGAAATTAAATGTTGAAGTTGTGGTTTGAAATCTGTGGGTTTACCGTGAATTTCTTCTGATCCAACCGTGTTAAACGAGGAGGAATTAAAGATACTACCCATTACGATCGATGGCCACGATCGTACGAGCTGTATTTTAACATTACATGTGAGTCATTAATGATTTATATGAGTCATTGATCACATCACATGTGAGTCATTGATCATATCACATGTGAGTCATTAAAGTGAGTTTAATGACTCTTATGCCCCTCTTTATCCCTATATAAACCCCCATTGGGTATTCATTTTCTTAAGAGCGAATAACAATTCCTCTTCATTCATATTCATTCTTTGAGTTTTGTTATTCCGGGAATAATGAAATCAAGAGTTGAATTATGTTATTATTGAGAGTTCGAAACAGGATTTCGTTCGTGGGTCTCGGTTTTGAAGTGGTTCAATCCCGAGAAAAATCGTTGTATCTTGGGACACAAATTGCAGGAACCCGTACCACCAATAGCAGGGCTATAGCGGGGCAATATTGTGTTAAGGATAGAGAGTTCAACTCTCGCCTCGATTCAGATTTTGCATATCCATTTTATCACAATCAAATTATTCATTTTAACCAACAAATATTACTTCAAACTTCAAAGGTTGAATCATGTTATGAACTATGGATTTTTTTCTTGCTAATTCCAGCAAGAAAAAAATCCTTAATCTGATAAAAACACAAGAAAAAACACAAACTTACGACTTTTGCAGCTTAAAGCATGAGGCCTGTCCGGGCAAAAACACCAAAAACGATAAGTAGTCTCATTAAAGCCACAACGGCCACCACTCGATGTGCATTCACTACAATCACTGACCGTCCAATTCAACACAAACCCTCTTCTCAATACCTCAACAACACTTCCCCTTCCAAGATTTTCATCCTCTACATGCTCCTCCACCGGTACAACCACGTTCCTCCCACAGCTCTCCAATGCATTTGTAAAATTTTCACTATTTTCATACAATGGCAAAACCCAATCATTTCTATCCTCTGCATTGCAATACCTCAAACGACCCTCGGACAATGATGAATTTGTGCAGT
Organism: Buddleja alternifolia; assembly: GCA_019426215.1. Taxonomy (NCBI): domain Eukaryota; kingdom Viridiplantae; phylum Streptophyta; class Magnoliopsida; order Lamiales; family Scrophulariaceae; genus Buddleja; species Buddleja alternifolia. Next base: position 41,898,118 of record CM033394.1, read on the forward strand.
TTGAGAACAAATGGAGCGTTGTAACATTACCAACAAACTCGTACCGGAGCCCAGGCAAAGTCGTGTTTACGGTAATCCTTGGAACACAACCTGCAGAGCTATTTAAACTTGAAAACGCAGGATCAGATACACGAAGAGATTTGGTTTTGTAGAATATATCTTCAACCACAAAATCATCTCCACGCAAATTAAGAACTGGAAATCCATTATGGTTACAAGTGAGATTAAATTGAGGGTACCCACAGTATGATTCTTGCTGGCCTGATATATAAAATGGATAACTTATGTTTGGGCCATTTCCACAGTTACTTGGTGTGCATGATTCGTACTGATAATCAGCACAAGACGATCTTTTCGATAGAATTATCACACAAAAAATACAAAGGTTTAAAGGTATCAAGAAAGTGTGTAAATTATTTTCATTCATCGGAAAAATTGTAGGAACAAATGAAGGTTTATTTGACTTTTTCAGGCCGGCTCTTTGCATCTGCTTACAATTTTAAGACTACATTATTGATGCAGTGTATGATAAATGTGTAGGTCACTTTAGTTGAATGAATTGACTGATCACTGCAATCCTGCCAATATATTTGGTGGCTCCGAGACTTGGGTCCGGGTGAGATCTCCAACCCATATCTATAAATATACATGTAAAGGGTTTACCATCACATATACATGTGTTGTTGAAAATCATCCTGAGACCACGCCCGCAAGTATGATCCGAAATAAACCTTATTTCTCCCTAGACCAACCATTATGGGTTGAATTGCTATTAATCCATAATGTACCTACATAAAATGGCAAGTTCTACGTTCTCAATGAATTTCACTAATAAAATTCAAGTGGAAAGATAGAAACTTAGTGTCCTGGTGTTGTTATTATTTGATCAAAGGTAATGCTTGGATTTTAGAGTTATAAAATTTCTACCGTTTATCCACGAAAAAATAAATAGAAACATTGATTAATCACAAAATACAATTGCACATGTAATTTGATTAGCAAATTAAACCAATTTAGGAAAAGAAAATGCTACATATCACCGTTTTTCATACTATTCGTTTGAAAAAAATTCATTAGAAAATAAGTAGCATAAATTATCTTAATGATTAAGATTAATTGACTTTGGGTGGACTTATGTTTGGACACGGATTCCAGAAGGGGCATGCAAAGACTTTAGAAGGCAACAAGTTTCCTTCATTCAAACCACTAACGCGATTTAATTAATTGGCTGTGGCCTTAGCTTGTGGAATGTCTTTTTCATTATCATCAGTATTGTGGAAAAATACGGAAGAAGAGGAAAAAAAATAGTCAAATGAACCGGATTCGGAAGATTATTCTATTCCAATTTTCTATATTGTTTGGTTTTTAGTGAAAGAAAACATGAAACCATTTGAAGTTTGATTCATTGGTTAATTCACCTAAATAGTAGAAGTGTCTTTTTCATTATCATCATTATTTTGGAAAAATATGAAAGGGAAAAAATATTGTTAAAATGGTAATTAAATCGATGTAAAGATATAATCATTTCATTCAAAAATTGGACCGGATTCGGAAGATTATTCAAATTTTTGGGGTATTTCGTTTAAGATTTTTCTGTACCAATTTTCTCCAATTCAAATCTTCTATTACACCATTCGTGTTACACTTCCTGTTACACGCACAGATGCGTGACAAGTGTATACACGGACGGTTAGGATGTAGTGAGAAAAAATTATGTAATGTGGAAAAAAATCTGAGATTTCTCTCTCCACATCCTAACCATCCATATTTACACTTGTCAGGTATATGTTCGTGTAACATAAAGTGTAACATGAATGTGTATCAAAAAATCCGGATTGAATTTTCTCAGTTGTTTAATTTTTATAAAGCATGAAAAACATTTGAAGCACTCGCTCACCTAAATAATAGAACCGTCTGCATTTTATTAAGTTAGAAGATATATTTCTTCTATTATTCTGATAGAAATTTATAAATAATTAAACAGGTCCAAGTTAATTTGTGAGCCACAACAAAAGAAACAAAATTTTCAGAGTGCGCAACAATTAAATTGCAATATTGTAAAACATTTCATTTGTAATCTGGTTCACCTACTAACATAAAGTAACTATCAAGTAACTCGATACTAGACTAACTGCAAAAATCCAAATATTTTACTTAAGCTTTAAGAGACTAAAATAGAAAGTAAATTATGTGTAATTATAAAACTCCGGGAACCCAAAGAAAAATAAAATATAAGTTGAACGGGATCGATATAAATCCACAAAGAGAAAGAACCTTCGTAAACTAGTTAACTAGTAAACTAAAAATTAGAAGTTGAAAAAAAAAAAAAAAGCTAAACCGTAAAAACTAAAAAACTAAAATTAGGCAATTGAATAAAATGAAACCTAATCAGAAGTAAGTTGAAACTCACTTGAATTTGGTCCATGCATTCATATGAGGAAAATAAACCTAATGAGTAGTTTCAAAACATTTGAAGACGGTCATAAAAATAACTTATAAAATACTAACTTAAAATTTAAAAACTGTAAAGAAAAGAGGTGGTACAGTAGTGTACAAGCTGGTGGCAAGGAAAAAGATGTGAAGAAATTCTTTTGGCTCTTATTCATAAATGAATGTTCTTACCCATTGTTTTAGAGAGACGAACAAGAGTAAAACTCCTATATAATAATTTATGGAGTTTCAATATCAATTTTCTTATCATAGTTGGGAGGAAATATAGTAACTAATTATATCGATGACTCATAGGTCGAAACATCAGTTGTCAGTCTAGTTGGTGAAGATAAGTAAGGCTTAGGTGGTATCTGTAAGTACTCAAGTTTTCCTTCCAACATTTCCACCACCCTTCTCATCGACGACCTATTGTTCGAGTCCGTCTATATGCACTATTGGGATATAGTGGAGTCGGATCAAAAGGAGGATAGAGAGATAGAAACAATGGAGTCAAAACAGAGCGAAGATGAAGCCAAGATGGATTGGGGAGACCCGGGGTCGCAAAAGGGTCGGAAAAGGACGAAAACGGGCCAAAATGGAGTTCCTGGACGGAACACCGTGGCGTCTCGAGAATATAATGGAACACCGCAGCGTGGGGCAATGCCGCGGCATTGGCGGCAGTGGCAAAAATTGACCACCGCTGCATTCGGGCGAACACTGCGGAGTTGGTTACCGAGATGGCAGTTTCCTTACGTGTTTTGGACTCGATTTTGGCAGTTTTTGGAGGCTTATTTGTTTTCTATTGTCTCTAGACTTGTTCCCTAAGTTTATTAGGAATATGTTTCCTAATTTGATAGGGTTTTAGATGACTCCAACTATTATAAATAGGAGAACTCCTCTTGTAATTCATTGATTAATTTTGAGAAATAAAGATGTAGATCTAGATTGGCTCGTGGTTGCAAGCAATTATGCCCAACCACGTTAAAATCCTCGTATTGTTATCTTCATGTTAGGCTTAGGTTTTTCTTGTTTCTTGATTATTTTTCGTGTTCTGATGCTAACATCCCTAACAACTGGTATCAGAGCCATAAGTTGTAGATTTAGAAAACGCGCATCTTAAATCTAGATCTATGGGGAAGCGTTTTTGGTTAAACGCGGATTTCATAGTGCGAACGATGTTAGGAGATGGAAGAATAATCAAGCTCGGCGATTTCATTGCAGAGAGCACTAATTGAGGTCGTGGTGAACCGGAGAAAATGATAGAGGAGGATGGGATCGGGTAGATCGCCAACCAAAGAAGAGTAATCCCGTTGAACGTTAACGAGAAAACGTTGAAAATCATGGTACCGGCAGATAGGCAGATTAGCTGCAGCAGAGGCAGATTTGTGTTGTCGGGTGGGTAAACACGAAACGTAAACACGAAACGAATGGGAACAGTTGCGGTGCCGTGGACAGATCCGTAGATCCATAGGTCAAGTAGGTAGACTCGCTTTGCTGAAAAGGTAGTAGAACATACAAGCTAGGGACCGGGGAGGCAAAGTTACAGAACCCAGCAGCAATCCACCGAGCGAGATGTCAGAATGACAAAATCAGTAACCGAGAGGGAAAAGCCGTATAGTCGAGAGACAAGAGGGCAGGGTTGTGGAGGCATGACAGTGTAAAGAGAAACTATGAAGGCAGGAAGCGGCACCGCGAGAGGTTGACTGTGGAGTCAGAAGTCATGGTGGCAGGATGTAAAACCGGGTAGGTAGATTTGCAGAGCAGTGGATATTTGGCAAAGGGATGTGATATAGCTCGTTGAGTGGGAGCTCGAGCAAATGTGTCAGTAACCCAAGTTGGCCATTGAAAAACCAAGTAGACGGATGGATCAGACATAGCTCATGCAGGGGCATGGAGCAGATATGTGAGAGATTCGAGATTGTCGTTGGACAAAGTCCTTGGTGGAAAGATGTTAGTGGGTGGGTTGACTGAAGCGGTTTGGGTTGTGACATGTTCGAATTTTAGAGTAACCTATATCCGAGGGTTTGTTAAACCGAGATAGATATGCCACGGTGTTCAGAAGTTGGCTGATCACCAAACGAATATGGTAGTGGCGAGGGTTTAAAGAGAGGGAACGATGCTCACAAAGAGATTCTATCAAGTGGGTGACGGATAGGTGAGTTGATGAGATATGGGGATATCTAGTAATTTTTTATCTCCATAGGGTTTGGCAATGTGCCGATTAGATTGAGGATCACTTAGGAAAAGTGAAGTGGTGGTTCGAGTTGAGTTCGAGTTTTGATCAGTCTCCAAGTGGGAGATTGTTGGGATATAGTGGAGTCGGATCAAAAGGAGGATAGAGAGATGGAAACAATGGAGTCAAAACAGAGCTAAGATGAAGCCGGGATGGGTTAGGGAGACCCGGGGTCGCGAAAGGGTCAAAAAAGGACGAAAATAGGCCAAAATGGCATTCTTGGACTGAACGCTGCGACATCGGAGGAGAGACGTCGTGGTATCTCGAGAATATAACGGAACGCCACGGCGTTCAAGGTGAATACCGCGGCGTTTGGTACCAAGCTGGCAGTTTTCTTACGAGTTTTGGACTCGATTTTGGTTGAAGGCTTATTTTTTTCTATTGTATCTAGACTTGTTCCCTAAGTTTATTAGGAATATGTTTCATAATTTGATAGGGTTTTAGATGACTCCAACTATTATAAATAGGAGAACTCCTCTTGTAATTCATTGATTGACTTTGAGAAATAAAGATGTAGATCTAGGTTGGCTCGTGGATGTAGTCAATTATGCCGAACCACGTTAAAATCCTCGTGTCGTTATCTTCATATTTAGGCTTAGATTTTTCTTGTTTCTTGATTATTTTTTGTACTCTGATGCTACCATCCCTAACATGCACCACAAGCCGACTACTATAAGTTTTCTTTTCTCATCTTCCTCCACAACACCATCATGATCCTCCTCATGAACATTCACTTCAAGATGCTTGTGCACCCAATGTGGGAAATACGCCTCACTCATAGTATCAGCAAGTTGTGGATCCACGTTTCTCCATTCTCCAACTATCTCCAACACCATCATTCCATTAGACATCTGATTTATGAGAAACTTCTCCAAAGTTTCTACAAAATACTTCTGGTGCAATGTACCCAACCGTCTCTCTTGCCCCTGACATCGACATGATGCTAGCCCCGTCGGGGCATAGTTTAGCCAATACAAAATCTGCAATCTTCGGATGAAAATCCGTATCCAAAAGAATATTGTAAGGATTTATATCCAAGTGCAAAATTCACATGTTACACCTTGGATGTAAGTATTCGGGCCCTCGAGCAATCTCGACTGCAATCTCAAACAATTTTTCCCATCCCAATTGGCCTTCCTCTGATAAAAATTTGTCAAGAGAGCCATTTGGCATGAATTCATAAATGAGAGCTCTTTTATAGCCCTCAAAGCAAAATCCCAAGAGAGTTACAATGTTTATGAAGGAAGTTCTAGTATTACTTGCAACCTCATTCACAAAATCTTCACCATTCTTTCTATATTCATTCAAGATTTTAACGGCCACGAGACGACCGTCTTATAACTTTCCTTTATAGACACTACCATAGCCTCCTTTTCCTAAGTTGTCATTAAATGACTTTGTTATTTTCCTGACTTGTGAGTAATTGTATCTTTTAGTGTGAGATTCTCATAGTTTTTCAGAAAGATTTCCACATTCTTCTGGTAATACTCATTCTTATTCTTCTTCTTCCTCCTCCTCTTGAGTAATATTCCTGAGATGATAATGGAGGTGATCACAATCAGAACATCACCAAAACCTGTGGTGAGAGACCTTCCATAAGGAAAAATAAATTGGGAGTCCTTGTGTAATGTTTAGATTTGAGATATTTACCCGCTAGTAAAAATTTTCTTAATTTGGGTTTTCTTGCAACTGAAGTCATCAACAACACAAATCAGGCACAATTATTAATGAAATAAAAAAGAATATATGTATATATAGTTTGATTCTCTCAATTGTCCATATGAATTAAAATAGACTCTTAACAAATGTTATATATTCCTATATTTAAACTAAACTAAAGTAGTGAATGCATGTATTCATGCACTATATGGATGTTATAGCTAGTACCACTTTATGTTTTGAGGTTGCATAATGACAACTACACTATCCATGAAACCAAATTTAGCTAAGTATTATCCATTATTTCTTCTCTCTATTTCTTTCAATCGCGTTTCACACATTTCTTTTTTCTTTTTAATATTCCCATTTTTTTAGTGAGTTGATTAAGTGTATCGATACATAATGAATATCAATCATCATTCAACATTTTAACAATTAGTTACGATAAATTACAATCCAATAACTACTTAGGAATTAGAGAAAGACAAATATGTTAGTTAGAGTACAACCAAGACCTCTAACATTTTGAGCTCTCAGCATCGCCAACAGATCTACTCCTCTTTGACCTATATTTCTTTCTCTTACCTCACCTTTTACTTAATTTTTTTTTCACGCCATGACCTATCAAGTGTGCCTCACCGACCAATTCTTATTACTAGTCAAGGTGACACACTCATGCGTGTACAAGAAAAATAAAATTAAAAAAAAATTTGAGTTAAAATTAATTACGTAAAAGATGAGAGAATGAGGATAAAGAAGAAGAGTAGATTTACAAGAAAATTAAAATTTGGTCAAAAGGCGAAAAAATAGATAGACAAATAAGGAGAAGAACGTGTTAGAGATAGAAGAGAGAAGACATGTGAGAAAATAAGGTAAAATAAGAAAATAAGTTTTTTGAACCACACAACTTTAATTATGCTACATCACTACATCAGCGCAACATATATGATGGAGTTATGGCATTTCTAAGTGTATGAACGCATTTTATAGAAGAACTTTGGTTTCGTCATGCATACTACTCGTCAAACTCAAACGATCACTCTAAGCCTCTAGTGCCTTATAAATAGTATAGATTAACAAATTAACTTTGGATTTCACATGAATAATTGCATAAGTAACCAGTTTAGAACTTCTTGTTCCAAAAATAAGAAAAAAAATAGAACTAGTTTAAAAGAGTTACCTGAATTACACCTAAAACTAGAACTTGCATTCCAATCATCAAATTCACAGCGTCATCTTTTGCTTTGACATTCATTGCATATACTCCACCCCGATAAACTCGCCCTCGATTTCAGTGTAAACCCTATTCTCAAACCCGCCATAAGAGTCAAGTTATAATGCCCATAATTGCTATGTCGCACTTCCGTTGGCGCAACAATACTTGTTGTAATTTTGTAAAATGGATATTTCAAAGACAAATAAATATCTTGAATTAATTGGTCAAACCTTCCTTCTTTTGGAGAGATATCTAATCTCCTTAAAATGCAGCTTTATTTTATCCCACAAATTTTAGCAAAATCAATCCTTGATTAGTGGACCGTTACTCTAAAATGCAGTCAATTTGTTCTCCAAAACTTTGGGTCACGTGGTCTTGTCTCTGCCTATAAAAGGAGATGGCCTCATTTGTTCTAGAACACACAAGAAAACCACAAAGCAGCCCCTTTTTTGCATACAAAATATTTCACCCTCGTTTAAGTTCATTTTCTGTCATTGGTTGGAAATAAAGCAAGGCTACTCGATTTCATTCTTACGTTACGAGTTCACGTTCGTAAGGATGAGAATGTTGAATCCTGGGGGTGGACCGTCAGTGACCTATTGCGCCGAGTCATCGACTCCGAGGGGCAGAAATCTACCTTTAAGACAGTGCTACGCACGACTCAGTCCAATTCGATAAGTTTATTTAATTTCTTCAAATTATCTTACTATTTATATTGATTTTATATTTGATATTGTTGTGAATTAATTCTTTATTTTTCAATTTGATTTTTCAACTGAAATCCAACAATCTAAAGGTAGAGTAATTCATACTTGATATGTCACTTGCTGTAGAAAAATTTAATGAAGAGCAAATGTGTGATAGCATGCATAGGCTTGAGAAGCATACTGCAAATGATGAATCTAGACCATTAAATCAAAATTGGATTGTGGTAGATGATAATTACTTTTCCGTGGTGCCTGATATGAAATTTGTGATTGAAAAAAATGAATGGGTGGTAGATTCTGGTGCTTCAAAACACTTCTGTTGCAATATAAATGCATTTCCTCTTATACTTCGATCAACAAAGAAATAGATTTGATTTATCTAAGCGATTCCAAGCCTTTATATATTTTTTGCAAAGGAAACGTAAACCTAATGTTATCCTCTGGAAAAATATTATCTCTTAATAATATTTTTCATGTGCCTAAGATTTAATTCCATGTAATATATGTGGCTTTACTTGTCAATGCGGGGTTTAAAGTTACCTTTGACTTTGATAATATTGTTATGACTCAAAATGTCCTACTTGTGAAGAAAGGAACTCTTAAAAATGGTTTATATTGTTTAAATATCTCAAACGTCATAAATAATAAGGCTAGTACTTCATTTGCTTACTTGTTAACGATGTTGATTTATGGCATGATAGATTAGGGCATGTCAATTTTTCTTATATCAAGAAAATAAAGGAATTAGGTATTTTGAAAAATATTTCTATCTCTGATCCTGAAAAATGTCAAATATGTGTTGAAGCGAAAACCACCAAGAAACTTTGCAGCCTTATTCCTAAAAGGCAAAGTGAATTATTGAGTCTAATTCATTCTGGCTTGGATGATATGAACCACTCCGTCTAGGGGTGGCAAATGTTACTATGTGACTTTTATTGATGATTTTTCTCGATACTGTTTTGTATTTCTACTGAGATGTAAAAGTGAAACTGGGGAAAAATTTATGAAATATAAGGCCGAAGTCGAAAATAAATTGGATAGAAAAATTAAGAGACTTCGATCTGATAGAGGAGGTGAATATGTTTCTGGACCTCTTAACGTTTTCTATGAAAATAATGGTATTGTACATGAAGTCACACCACCTTATTCACCTGAGTCTAATGGAATAGCTGAAAGAAAAAATAGAACCCTTAAAGAAATGATGAACGCTATGATGATTAATGCTAACGCACCACCAAGCTTATGGGGGGAAGCTATTCCTACTGCTTGTCATATCCAAAATAGAATTGTATTTAAGAAGACTGGGAAGACACCTTATGCACTTTGGGAAAATCATTTGCCAATTCTTAAGTACCTTAAAGTGTGGGGGTGTCTCGCTAAGGTTTTATTACCTGAACCTAAGAAGATAAAAATAGGCTTTAGAACTTGTGATTACTCATTTGTTGGATATGCCGAACATAGTATTGCATATAGATTTTTAATTATTAAGAGTGATGTCTTAGAGGCTAACACTATAATAGAATCGAAAAATGCTGAATTTTTTGAGAATATATTTCCTATTAGGGATTCAATAGAAAGATCTATCCTTATTTCTCATGCTGAACGTGATACAACTGAAAATGTTGATGATGAACCTAGAAGGAGTAAGAGGATTAGTAAACTCACCAACCTAGGCGATGACTTCTACACATTTCTAATGGATAATGATCCCTTAACTTATAGAGAAGCTGTGTCATCACCCAATACTCCTTTTTTGGAGGGAAGCTATTAATAGCGAAATTGAATCTATAATGGCAAATCATATTTGGAAATTAGTTGACTTACCTCCTGGGGCAAAACCTATAGGCTGTAAGTGGATATTTAAAAGAAAACTTAAACCTGATGGTTCTATTGATAAATTTAAGGCAAAATTGGTAGCAAAGGGTTATACACAAAAGAAAGATCTTGATTATTTTGATACATATTCCCCTGTGGCTAGAACTTCCTCAATTAGAGTTTTAATTGCTCTTGCTTCAATTTATAAACTTTTGATTTGTCAAATGGATGTGAAAACTGCTTTCTTCAATGGTGATTTGCAAGAAGAAATTTATACGAATCAACTTGAGGGTTCTATCGCACCTGGGAATGAGAAAAAAGTTTATAAGCTTGTTAAATCTTTATATGGTCTTAAGCAATCTCCTAAGCAGTGGCATGATAAATTTGACTATGTGATGACATCTAATGGGTATCATGTTAATGAGGCCGATAAGTGCATTTACACGAAATTTGATGAACAAGTTGTTGGTGTGATTTTATGTTTGTATGTGGATGATTTTTAAATAATGGGAACTAATCTTGGTGTGATTAATAATACAAAGTTCTTTTTGTCATCCTATTTTGATATGAAAGATTTAGGTGAAGCAGATGTAATCTTGGGAATAAAATTAAAGAAAATAAATAATGGATTTAGAATGTCCCAAGAACACTTCACTGAAAAGATTTTGAAAAAGTTTGGTTATTTTGATTCCAAACCCGTGAGTACTCCTTACGATCCTAGTATGCATTTAAAGAAAAATCTGGGTGATAGTGTATTACAATCTGAGTATGTTCAAATAATTGGGAGTCTTATGTACGTGATGAATTGTACGAGGCCTGACATTGCTTATGCAGTGAATAGACTTAGTAGATACACCCAAAACCCAAAATAAGGATCATTGGATTGGACTTTATAGAGTTCTTAAATAACTTAAGGATAATTTAGATTATGGTTCATTCTATTGTGGATTTCCTGTTGTACTAGAGGGGTACAGTGATGCAAATTGGATCTCTGATTCTGATGAGACGAAATCCACAAGTGGATACGTGTTTTCTCTTGGAAGAGGTGCAGTATCTTGGAAATCATCCAAGCAAACTTGTACAGCTCGGTCCACTATGGAATCCGAGTTTATTGCCTTAGAGAAGGCTGGTACTGAGGGTGAGTGGCTTAGTAACCTCTTAGCTGATATCCCTTTGTGGGTGAGACCGGTGCCGCTCGTGTTTCTTCATTGTGATTGCCAAGCTGCGATAACGAAGGTAAGAAATAAGACCTACAATGGTAAGAGTAGGCATATTCGTTTGAGACACAATATTGTGAAGCAGCTGCTATGTGATGGGGTTATATCCCTAGATTTTGTGAGGTCAGAGTGAATTTGGACGATCCTCTCACTAACTATTTAATAGAAAATTAGTGGTAAACACATCGAGGGTGATGGGTTTGATGCCTATTTAGAAAGTTAACAATGATGGTAACCCAACTTATGTGATTGGTGATCCCATGAAGTAGGTTCATATGGGTAACAACAAGTTATTGATTAATTTGTTGAGACACTATCTACTATGAGTATGTCCATCCCTATGGTGTGAGATAGTGTATAACTGCAGCGTGTGAGGTTGAGCAAATGCTCTTAATGAATTCATAGCCCTAAATTGGGTGGCGTGTTTGACTGAGGTACACAGTTGATGGATTCACCTATATGAGTGTAGAGTTGGGGCCACCTCTTATGAGAACTTGGGCATGTTCTCTAGAGCACTTACGAAGCCGGGAGTGGCACATGGCCGTCAAAGTGCCAAATCACGTGAGTAGCCTTGCTTAAGGAATGTTATGTGAGCAATATGATGATTGATTCACGAGATGGGATTAGGTTCATAGAAATTCTATATTTCACCAAGTCCCTATGAGTCACGTCTTATTTGCTCTACACATTGGCTCATAGCCCCAAAGGCACCAATGTTGATGCATTGCATTCTTGTATATATTTCCTACATATGTCATATCTCTTCGTGTTGAGTTTGTCTTTGAAATATGTGGGGGATTGTTGTAATTTTGTAAAATCGATATTTCAAAGACAAATAAATATCTTGAATTGATTGGTCAAACCTTCCTTCTTTTGGAGAAATATCTAATCTCCTTAAAAATGCAGCTTTATTTTATCCCACAAATTTTGTCAAAATCAATCCTTGATTAGTGGACCGTTACTCTAAAATGCAGTCAATTTGTTCTCCAAAACTTTGGGTCACGTGGTCTTATCTCTGCCTATAAAAGGAGACAGCCTCATTTGTTTTAGAACACACAAGAAAACCACAAAACATCCCCTTTTTTGCATACAAAATATTTTACCCTCGTTTAAGCTCATTTTCTGTCATTGGTTGGAAATAAAGCAAGGCTACTCGATTTCATTCTTACGTTATGAGTGTACGTTCGTAAGGACGAGACTGTTGAAGCCTGGGGGTGGACAGTCAGTGACCTATTGCGCCGAGTCATCGACTCCGAGGGGCAGAAATCTACCTTTAGGACAGTGCTACGCATGCCTCAGTCCAATTCGATAAGTTTATTTAATTTCTTCAAATTATCTTACTATTCATATTGATTTTATATTTGATTTGTTGTGAATTAATTATTTATTTTTCAATTCGATTTTTCAATTGAAATCTAACAATACTCTTGTGCAAGCTTCAATATTGTTTCATCCGTATACTGGCAAAGTTAAATCATCGTCATCACTCTCACAATAAACCCTGTAAAGCTGGAGATTCCCATGCAAATCATCATGAAATTGGAACTCTGTGGTAGGCAAAGTCGTGTTTCTGATTCTTGGACACCTACTATGATTTGAAGTAGTTGAGACAGCTTCATCATATACATGAAAAGAATTGCGTTCGCAGTAAATACACTCAACCACGTAGTTGTTTTCAGGCAGTTGAAGAAGTGGGAAGTCATTGTTGTAACAGTTGAGTGTAAATCCAGGGTAGCCATAGTAAGTGTATTGCAGGCCTGGAATAAAGAATAGGAATATTATTACTGGGCCGTTGCCGCAATTCTCCGGGTAGCATGATTCGAACATAGAATCAACGGCGAAAGATTTGTGTTGTGATGCGAGGATCAAATAGAAGATAATTAAGAGTTTAAGTAGTTTTCTAATCAGCATGTTGTGTCGAATATCTCTTTCTTGTTTATAGGGTGGAAAGTAAAGATATACATACATATTTATTTGGTCTTATGGAAGTCAGAAGACCTGAGATTATGTTAGAAACATATTTACATATAAATAATTGCTACTGATTTATAATTATCATGAGATTGAAGTATGCTTCAAGTAGAGTGGGTCATGGGTAAATCTATGGTAGTCCTAGTGCAATGCTCCCGGTCACTTAAACACCATAAATTCAATTTGAGGTGGGTAATTTTTATAACCCACCACCTATATAAAAACAACCCACCCCAGATTGAATTTGTGGTGTTTAAGTGACCGTGAGCAATGCACTAGGAGTTACATAGAATTATCCAATGGGTCATCATATAAGAGTACTGATGTGGACGTAAAATATCACTTTCCACAAAAATAAAGAGGAAAACAGGCTAGGATGCAAGCTAGGAAGCAAGCTAGGAGGTGAGCTAGGAGGCAAGCTAAGGAGATAAATAAAAGGAGAGCTAGCTAATTCAAGGAAGGATAGCTAGCTATTAAAAAGAATCCATGAAGACCAAATCACTTATCAACTAGATTTTCTAAGAATAAGGAGATAATCCTCATACATCTCCACATTATCTGAAATCGGCTCCAACAACCCCAAAAGAAAAGAAAATTCGCCAAGGGGCCTTATAAATATGGGAGGAGTGATTCTTGTATTTTTTACATTCATTAGTCCTTAAAAAATTACTATATTCATTGTAGTCATCCTCCGAAAAATTCAATAAAAATAATAGTTGCGTTTTTCTTCTACTTTTAGTCATAAAATTCTTAATGATCCTTATTTTTCATAATTCAAGTTATAAATCGTGGTTAGCTTGACACTATTTTCTTGGTGTGAAAATCGAACCTCATCAAGTGGCGCCGTCTGTGGGAAATTTTGAGCAAAAGGCGTGAGGGTCTTTGAGCGCTGTTTTACGAAAATCAAGGCCGAATCTAGATTTACTTCCTTCTGTGTAGTTGTAGGTCTACCTGTGATATTACCAGTCCAATTGACATTGATTGGATCCGAGATTCGTAGATTTAGTTATGATTTTTTCACCCTAACTGTGCAGCCTAGTCCGCGGCCGAATTATGTGGCATATTGGTGAATATTTTCAGACCTTTATACTTCTGAATTAGGTCCCAACATCTTCACGATAATCGTAGGTCTTTCTTTTGGATTTTCAACCATATAAGATTCGTAGATAGTGGAGGATAATAGCTTTAGATAAGCTGAGTTTTCCAAAACTGCGCAAAACGGTTAGATTTGATTGAGGTACTTTAAATGGCTTCTTCCCAAGAAACCGGCGTTGAGCTTAGCTCCGTCATGCAGCTCCTCTCGGGGAGACTACCACCACCACCTCTGGTGACGGGAGTTGAGCTTAGCTCCATCATGTAGCCCCTCTCGGGGGACTACCACCACCACTTTCGGTGACCTTGGGATTACCACCACTACCGGATCCGTGTGTCCCACCACCGCGGGTCTACACGCACCGACAAGGAGTGCATGATATGGTTTCACCCACTCTACACGAGCCTCCGATGACCATGATTGATACCCCTTTAGGGGCAGTTTCGTCAGTCGCGATAGAAGTGGCAAATCTTGAGCCATTACCACAAGGAAATACGCTCCTTGGTGGCATAAATCAGTCAAGGGAACAAGGAAGGATGGAGACAGAACTATCCCTCACACCACCAGGGGCTAGGTTGGCTCTAAACCTACTTGGAAGTGTGACTCCTCTGTTTGAACAATGGGGGCGCCTTTTCGCTGCTTCAGTGACATCCATGTTCCAAAGTAACAGATCTCTATCATTAGCATTGCCACCGGAGGTGGCTCTGACCCCACTTCTATCAGCTATTCAGGATTAGCTATCTTGGCACGTCCAGGAGCTAGCTTAGGAGGATTACCATCAGCTGTCCCTCTGCCTCTTTCAGGGTCAGCTACCCTGCCATTTCCAGGAGCTAATTCTTGAGGATTTTCACTAGCTACCTCTGAACCGGCCCGGTACGCCCCCTAGTCAGTAACTATGGGAGCATTGCCACCCATTGTTCCGAGAATGAATGTGGAACTACCTTACCAATGGCCCCAGGGAACCCTCCCCCAGAGTTTTTCTCAGATAATTTGGGGAGGCCTTTTTTATCATAGACGACCTCGTTTGCACCTCCTCAATGGATATATTGGACACAAGAAGCTAGAAATAGCCCGCAGGGAGCTACTCAACACGGAGAGCGTCATAATGTCCAATGGAAACCCCAAGTTGATACGAGAGAAAGGTTCGAAAACTTACAAGAAAAAATGAAAGAAATGAGGCAACGGATGGATGGAAATGCACCCTCCTCACAAAAAGGGATTCCCTTTGGACCACGGGTGCTGGTTGATGGTTTGCCTGACAATTTCGGTCTCCTAATATCATAGAATATGATGGATCCTCCGACCCCACGGAACACATATGGAAATTTGAGAACTGTGCATTACTTCATCAGTACACTGATGGAGTGAAATGTCAACTGTTCCTAACGACCTTAACACGAGCTCCCCAGCAGTGGTTTAACCAGCTGGCGCCTAATTCCATTCATTCTTTTGAGGAATTCAGCTCGATGTTCTTGCATCAGTTCGCTAGCAGTAAGAAATATCAGAAAACATCATTGAGCCTTTTTCACATGCGTCGGGGAGTTAATGAGTTGTTTAGAGAATATATAAGACGATTCAATATGGCTGCCTTGGGGGTTCCATCAGCTAATCCCGAGGTGTTGTCTAATGCCTTTGCCCAGGGATTGAAAGACGGAGACTTTTTTTCGATCTCTAGCTAAGAATCCGGGATCCGACTTTGATAACCTGTTAGCTCGAGCCGAAAATTATGTGAACATGGAAGAGGCTGCGAGAATGAACGAAGCTGAAGCCGGTGGGTAAGCTAGGACCTAAATGGGAAGGTCCATCTAAGATCACTCGAATTCTTAGCCAAGGAGCTTACATGTTCGAGGATACGGATGGCAGGAAACTATTAAGACCGTGGAATGTGCACAACTTGTGAAAGTTCTACACCTAGCAAAGGATCGGGAGGATCTCAAAATTAGTTAGTTGTTTTGTTTCTTCTTAGTTATTGTTTTTCTTTGCTTTGATGTGTCTAGTTATGTTAGGATTAATAAATGTGTTCACTGACATTATGTGATGAGTTAGTTTTGTGATAGTCTTTTTGATGATTGTTATGTTAAGTGAAGTTAATGCATTATGAAAATTGTCTGGTATATGAATCACTTGTAGTTTAATTTTTATTTATACTCTGTCCTTAGCAAACTTTTAATGTGCATCAACACATGAGGAACATCTTTATTCATTTCATTATGCATTAATACATGACCATCTTCGTCACACCTAAAAAGCCTTGTGAAAACCAGGCGCCTAAAAAGCCCTGCAAAAAACCAGGCACTTAAAAAGCCCTGTGAAAAATCAGGCACCCCAAAAGCCCTTGATGCGGTTCGATTTTCACACCAAGAAAATAGTGTCAAGCTAACCACGATTTATAACTTGAATTATGAAAAATAAGGATCACTAAGCAATTTATGACTAAAAGTAGAAGAACATCGCAGCTATTATTTTTATTGAATTTTTCGGAGGATAACTACAATGAATATAGTAATTTTTTAAGGACTAGTGAATGTAAAAAATACAAGAATCATTCCTCCCATATTTATAAGGCCCCTTGGCCGAATTTCCTCTTCTTTTTGGGGTTGTTGGAGCCAATTTCGGATAATGTGGAGATGTATGAGGATTATCTCCTTATTTTTAGGAAATCTAGTTGATAAGTGACTTGGTCTTCATGGATTATTTTTTAATAGCTAGCTATCATTCCTTGAGTTAGCTAGCTCTCCTTTGTTTATCTCCTTAGCTTGCCTCCTAGCTTACCTTCTAGCTTGCCTCCTAGCTTACCTTCTAGCTTGCTTCCTAGCTTGCCTCCTAGCCTGCTTTCCTTTTTATTTTTGTGGAAAGTGATATTTTACATCCACGTCAAGTACATTATTTGATCTAATTTTAATTTTTTTTACTCAATTTAAAAATGGGATAAAGGCGTCATGTGGAATTTGCAGTGACTATACCACTAAAAATTAATTTAATTGCCATGAAACTATTGAAGCTCACTGGGACATATAGTTTAACTTAATCATCGTAACTCTGCCAATATACTAGGAAGTAAGCTTTGGTCCCCCATTAGATCAAGCACTATGGAATTCACCCTCGTTAAGTGGTGGGTTTTACGTTATCGGTGATGTTCGGTCATGACATTCGAGTGAACAGATAGAGATTTAGCTACTTAGATTACCGTGTTGCGGTTATTCTTTGATTTGAGGTGATGCTCGTGTTTAATAGAGTTATAGAATTTCCGATCGTCTACCCACAAAACAAATACATATGGTGATTATAATAACATAAATATTATTGGACATGTCATATGATTAGCAATACCAAATCTGAAAAAACAATTCATTACGAAATAAGTGGTATAAATCATCTTGATCATATGATTAATTGATTCGGATGGACTTATGTTTGGACTAGAGTTCTGGAAGGGGCATGCAGAGACTTTAGTAGTCAACGACTTTTCTTCATTCAAACCACTGACGCAGTTTAACGCACTTTAACGAATTGGCTGTGGCCTTGTCGCTTGTCTTTTCATGATGATCAGTATTTGGGGAAATGACAGAAGCGAAGAAAGAGGAAAGATGTTGTTAAATATCTTGTACTTAAATTGATATTTTGACGTAATGATATTATGGTTTCATTTTGAAAAAAAAGTATAAATTATATTTTAGGAGTGACATAATTTATCAAAGTCACGATATAATAATAATAATAATCAACGTACATAATAAATCCAAATACAAATAAATAATTACTACAAAAGGAATTATGATTATTCTGATCTCTATGAATAACTTCCTAACATCAATTAACCTACGTGAATCTCTAGCAAAGCTTCAAAATTTCTCTTTCAAATCACAAACACAGAAGGTGCATTGATCCAAAAATTTAATCCCTTTATAACTTTATCTGGAATAAGATTTTATTACAAAATCATATGATATAATTAAAGAAAAAATGTGGGAAGCCATGTCCCCTAAAGAATATAAATTATAATGCACTAAATAATTCAGTTTCCTTTTTTCCTCCCTCTCCCCCTATATACATCTTATAATATAGGGATAATTACACCCACACCCCCTCTCAATGATGGGGTAATTACACAAATCTCTCCTCACTAATTGATAATTACAAGCACACCCCCTCAGGGGGTCTATTTGTAAGGTTTACAGGGGGTGCAATTGTAAGAATTGTTACACACACATGGGGTGCAATTGTAAGAAATCTTGAATATGAGGGGGTGTATTTGTAATTATCAATTAGTGAGCGGAGATTTGTGTAATTACTCCATCATTGAGGGGGTGTGAGTGTAATTATCCCTATAATATTTCTACCTATTGAAGAGCATGACACTTGGTGCAAACCTCAAAAGCCTATCCAAGGCATTATACGTAAACTTTCTTACAAACAAGTGACAAACTTTACTTCTCTTCCCATTGTACTCACAATTGCCACTACGTACCACTCCTCAGCTTCTCCAAGAATTCTGGAGTGATATCTCTCCTAATAAACTTCGCGGGGTGGGGCCCCCCGCGATCGGTCAACCCAAGTCAACGACCTATTTGAATTCCTCTTTCCAAATTTCATGCTCCCAAATGTAGGCAAACGGAGGTGCCAACGGTCCAAGCCTATAAAGTGGAAGAAGTTTTATAAAAATTGATTATAAAATATAAAGTATGGATGGAGTAATTCTTGCTGGCCATTAATGTAGGAGAAAAATTAAAAATTTCCAATTCAATAAATTTATGTACGCATGACAATATATGTGGCACTAAGAGTAATAGTATAGTAATAATTTTTCAAAGGATTAAAGGAGGTCATTGCCTACCCAAACTTTGCGGGTTTTTACACTTTTTGGAATAAACTTTTTTTTTTACGCTTTTTTATCTCAACTTTATGGGTTTTACACTTTTCTATATACTACCTACCGGCCGCCGCACGAGGTATCCGCGTGTATAATGTATTCTTGAGTATGGTGTTATTTTTTTTTTTTCAATTTAACTTAATTATACTTGTTAGATATTATTATTGCTCTCCTAATTAAATTAGTATTATTATTGCTTTCCTAGTTAAACTAGTATTCTTATTATCTTTTTTATTTTTTATCTTCTTTATAGTTTAGGGTTTTCTTGTATTCTCTCTCTTGTAACTCTATAAATATGTTACTCAATAATACAAGTTCCCTACGGGGTTTTCTCTAATCTAACATGGTATCAGAGCCATGGCTTCGAGCCATGGTATCTTGATCTCTCGCTTCCGCCATCCTCAAGTCGCCGACCCCGTCCGGCGCACCTTATCTAGTTTAGTTTAGTTTAGTTTAGGGTAGTTTTTTTTTTCTCTTTATCTTTGTTTATGTTGTCGCTGCTCACCCTTGGAAAAACAAGGACTTGGAGTCGTCGCCTTATTTAATGGTTTTCAGACGAAACTGCTCCACATTGAGAAGCGTCTTCGTCGAACCGCCGCCTTATTTAATGATTTCCAGACGAAACTGTTCCACCTTGAGAAACGTATTCGTCAAAATCTCTCTACTAAGCATTCTTTATGCTCAGACTGTCTTAACATCTTTTCTCGATTTTTAGTTCAGTCTCAATGTTCAAGGCTTTCACGTTTCGACTGCGGGGGAGTGTTAGATATTATTATTGCTCTCCTAATTAGATTAGTATTATTATTGCTTTCCTAGTTAGACTAGTATTCTTATTATCTTTTTTATCTTTTAGCTTCTTTATAGTTTAGGGTTTTCTTATATTCTCTCTCTTGTAACTCTATAAATATGTTACTCAATAATACAAGTTCCCTATGGGGTTTTCTCTAATCTAACATGGTATCAGAGCCATGGCTTCGAGCCATGGTATCTTGATCTCTCGCTTCCGCCATCCTCAAGTCGCCGACTCCGTCCGGCGCACCTTATCTAGTTTAGTTTAGTTTAGTTTAGTTTAGGGTAGTTTTTTTTTCCTCTTTATCTTTGTTTATGTTGTCGCCCCTCACCCTTGGAAAAACAAGGACTTGGAGTCGTCGCCTTATTTAATGGTTTTCAGACGAAACTGCTCCACATTGAGAAGCGTCTTCGTCGAACCGCCGCCTTATTTAATGATTTCTAGATGAAACTGTTCCACCTTGAGAAACGTATTCATCAAAATCTCTCTACTAAGCATTCTTTATGCTCAGACTGTCTTAACATCTTTTCTCGGTTTTTAGTTCAGTCTCAATGTTCAAGGCTTTCACGTTTCGACTGCGGGGGAGTGTTAGATATTATTATTGCTCTCCTAGTTAGATTAGTATTATTATTGCTTTCCTAGTTAGACTAGTATTCTTATTATCTTTTTTATCTTTTACCTTCTTTATAGTTTAGGGTTTTCTTGTATTCTCTCTCTTGTAACTATATAAATATGTTACTCAATAATACAAGTTCCCTACGGGGTTTTCTCTAATCTAACAAAAGATCTACAAACCTTTAAAGTTATGTCTTTTGCTTTGATATTTTTTTTTCGCCGTTGATATATATTTACACTTTATTCATTTCTTTGAACTTAATTTTTAATTATCGACATTGTCTTTACATTACTGAGAAGTGAAAAATAAAAACATAATTTGTAATAATGAAAACACTACAAATAAAATGAAAAACGAATGAGCTGCACTCCTTAGGTAATTATGTAAGTTAATTTCATGGTTAGAATTAATTTCACAGTTTCAGAGATTGAAAGTTCTATATCATCATTTAATAGAATACCTAATACACATCCTAGACTCTTATCATTGTTCACTAAAACTTGTATTTAATTAAACACAATATAAATAAATGGTTGTGGTTTTTTTGTGGAAACTGCTGAAGAACCTAATCGTTCTGATGAAGGAAAATGTTGAAAAGATGAGCAGCAACCCCCATTGCAGTAAAATATGTTTGTATCTTGATTTGGTTCTCTTTTTCCTTTCCTTTTCACCGAGTCCAGAAAGAATGGATAATAGCACTTGTACACAAATAAGATTCATATGTCCTATATTTTCTTTCCACATACAACTATTACCAATGGGATACTAATGTTGTAATGACCCAAAAGCTTGTGTACCAAATCTGCTGCCTATATCAATTCAAATGTTGTTATCTCCACAACCTCTGTCCTCTGCCAATTTCCATCACAAATTCCAGCAGCCCATCTCCAAACCTACCCGAACTGATTTTATTTCATAGATGCCAATTATCGGCCGATCGCCATGTTATTGTACGTTTACTCACCATCTTCTATGCCGATGTATCACTCGACTCCATCATACAACAAGGACAATCTTCTATTCTTCAAGATTGTAACCTTTAAAAAAAAAAAAACAATAAATAACGTTCAGTTCAAAGAAAAAGCAGATAGAAATCGAAACTCTAAATAGTAAAGAAAAAAAACCTCTAAGCCACAAAAATGGTCATCCGCGCAAATCTTTAACTTCCTTCTGCTCAAAAAAAAGAAAAATTAAGAAAAAAGACAAATATAGATACACTTAAACAATAAATTTCATAATGGAGGGGAAAATCGGCACTCAAAAGTTTACCTGCAGATACAAAGCGTTCCATAATTTGCGTCCTTAAGAGTCAATTAAAAGTCTGCCAATACAGAAGATGAGCAAAGAATAATTAGCAAGAATTCTGCAAGGAAGACGGACCAATGAAGTTGGTCGATGGGAAGACTGATTTAAAAATGTTCCATTACGAATTTGACAAAAAATAACTTCGCGCATAAACTTCTCATTGGATTAAACAAATTAGTAGTATTTGCATATCATCGTGTTATTCAAACATTACATACAATTTGAGATTTATAATGACTGTATAAAATAAAGTATTACTCGGAGAAAAGGCAATGAACATTTGATTTGCTGCGCTAAAAATACATGAGCGTGAGCAAAGTATTTAGAATCTACTAAAAAAACAATTTTAATTTCTACAAAGTACTTAGTAGAATAAAAATTTCCAGGTAATGCACTCACCCATTTATTCTGTTGTTTCAATCTTCACACATACAGTCTCCTTCAATCACTATTTGCTATTAAACAAAATAGAAAATTAAAAATCTTAGAATATGAACTTTCCCTTCATTCTGAACAAAGATTATAAAATCGAATCTTCCAGATTAAAAGAAGTTCTCTCAAACTACAGAGAACACCTATTTAGAAAGAATTATGATTATATAAACTCTCCAAATTGTATGAGTATCAGTTATTTAATACTACTAAAATAAATAACGTCGATCTGTAATATGGCTCTGAATTATCTGTATTAAATCTATCACCTCTATTTATGTTTTGATAATCTCAATTTTCGTTTTAAGAAGAAATAAGAAAATTAAAATTTACTTTGAAATTACGAATGAAGAAAAATATTCTTCATTAAAATTGGAATCCCAAAAAAAATATATATATTAATAGAGAGGAGGTGGTGGAGAATTGGAAACACGCACAGTGGACTGTGGAAGTTAGTATGAAACTGTAAGAAGAATGTGGAAGACTGGAAGTTACTTTTGCACTTCGAAATTACTATTAGAGGCCCAGGTCAATATGTCGATTATGGATGATACTTGGTGGCTCCGGGAGTCCAATTCTCGGAGCCTATACACCACACAAAATGTATTAACACAATCGAATATATATATATATATATATATATATATATATATATTTAATTTGATGGATCTCACAAATATTTTAACACTGTTTGTGGCTGATATTTCCTGAGAGTTAGACTTCCATGAGCTACCAAGTATCACCGTCGATTATTTGATGAAGTTTGGGTAGAGTTGGAAGAAAAAAAATTGGTATCCCAACTGTCAAAACATGGTTGTGATTTACATTTTTAACCTTCATAGTAGAGGGGCTTTGTCGCTAGTCTCCAAAATTCATGGGCAATTTTAGTAAAACGATCTAAAATAACTTCTACTTGTGAGACAAAAGTGGCTTTCTTTTTATAATAGTATAGAAGATTAGCATATTCTGGCGGATAAATAAGTTTTTATCCAAATTTTATTTTTTTTTACAATTTTTTATCTCACCCCACCGCAAGTGTTGAAACTCCGGCAGAATATTCCGCCGGAATATGCCAATCACTACAACAAAAAGTAATATTTGTGACAAAATTTGAAGTGACAATGTTAAAATTGTTACTAGATGTACATAATGAGTGACAATAATTTTTGATTTGTCACAATAAGATTTTTTAGTAACAAGAGTTTCTTTAAAGTTGTCACTCTTGACAATTAGTGACACATGTATATATAGTGACAACTTAGTGACAATACAAATAGAGTGACAACTATAATTGTTGTCACAAAAGGTATGTCACTAATTGACAAATAAAAACTATAATTAAAACTCGGCCAAGATAAGGTGTTCATGGACCGATCCAACCCTTGTTAGTAAATATGGGATGGAAAAAATTAGTCATTTATTACGTACGAGTATATTACGAAATTTTCTTGAAAGTTACCGTGAAAAACTGGGCTAAAAAATACGTGAGCGAGAAATAAATAGATTCGTAGATGTATGAGTATAATACGTATACAAATGAATTATTCGGGAATAAAAATACGGCTTATTGTATATGAATTTGAATGATATATTGCTTTTACTTGCTTTTTTAATATAAAAATAATAGTTTATCCAAATATTGAGTGTTATACAATTAAAAACCTACGAATGTGAATAATCTATCCAAATATTAATTATTGTCAACTAGATACTCATATAAACTATTATTTTTATAAAATAAAAGCAAGTACAAACAATATATCATTCAAATTCATATGAATATAAGTCGTATTTTTACCCTCGAATAATTCTTTTGCATCCGTATTATACTTGTACATCTACAAATCTATTTATTTCCCATTCGCGTATTTTTACCTATTTTTTAACCCTACCTTTCAAGAAAATTTCATAATATACTCGTATGTAATAAATGACGAATTTTTCCCATCCCGTATTTAACTAACTAGAGAGGGAATCGGTCCATGAACATCTTAACTTGGCCAAGTGTCAACAATAGCACGTAGTTGCAGCCATTTTTGTGAGGATTTTTTGTTTTCAAGTTAAATTTTAGGCAATGTTTGGTTATGTTTCCATACCATGTTTGGTCCAAAATTCTCACCAAACCATGTTTGGCTCACAAAATATTTGGTCAAAAATACACTACTTTTTTGGTAAAAAAAAAACATAATAATTATTTTTCATCTTTCTACACCTACTTTGTCCCTACACTCCTCTCTATGTTCTCTCTCTCTCTTCTCTCTCCTCTCTAACAGACAAAAGTTTAATGATTTGACTGCTACAGCAACTTTTGTTCCCTCTGGAAACAAAACCAAACATTATCTCACAAAAAAAACACCCAAAAACCAACTCCCAAAATAAAACCAAACACAATCTCATCAAACACGCACGTGTCCCCATAAATTTCTCACCAAAATACCATCCCAAAACATAACCAAACATAGCCTTAATTTTTCGTAGAGAAAAAATGAGGTCATTCCAAGCATTTTTGGGCGCCAAAATGAAGCTGATCCAATTTTTTAGGCGGTTAAATGTAAAAATTCAAAAAAATGGCAAAAATTCCGAAAAAGGGACCAAAGTGAAACATGAGAATCTTAGTTGACCGGCGTATGTAGTACATTCGCTCAATTTCCGTTCAATTTCCACCGAAAAAGACTGAAGTGAGACGAAATTATTACTTTAGGGATGATAGTGGAACAAACTTTACTTTAGGGACGTAAGTGAGATAAACGTAATATTTTAAGAACTATAAGTGATATTTGTCCTTATTCGAAATGCTCCACGAAAGATTATTCAAATTGTGGGAGTAATTCGTTAAGATTTTTCTATACAAATTTTCTCAGTTGTTTGGTTTTTAGTGAAAGAAAACATGCATGAAAAGCATTTATAGTTTGATTCCATTGGTTCACATAAATAATAGAAGTGTCTTTTTCATTATCATCATTAATTTGGAAAAATATGGACGAAGGGGGAAAATATAGTTATTATATCTCTCATTGATTGATGGTAATTAAATTGATGTAATGATATAATCGTTTCATTAAAAAATTGGACCGAATTCAGAAGACTATTCAAATTTTCAGGGTATAATTCGTTTAAAAATTTTCTATACTATTTTTCTCACTTGTTTAATTTTTATTGAAAGAAAACATGAAAAACATTTGAAGCACTAGTTCACGTATATAATAGAACCGTCTGCATTTTATTAAGCTTGAAGATATATTTCTTCTATTATTGTGATAGAAGTTTATAAATAATTACACAGATCCAAGTTTAATTTGTGAGCCACAGCAAAAAAGACAAAATTTTCAGAGTGCGCAGCATTAAATTGCAATCTTGTAAAACATTTCATTTGTTATTTGGTTCACCTATTAACATAAACTCTCAAATAACTCAATAGTAGACTAACTGTAAAAATGCAAATATTTTACATTAAGAGACTAAAATAGAAAAATAAATTGTGTGTAATTATAAAACTCCGAGAACCTAAAGAAAAATAAAAATAAGCTGAACGTGATATAAATCCATGCAAAAAAAAAGAACCTTAGTAAACTAGTTAACTAGAAAATATAAAAAACTAAAAATAGTCAATTGCATTATAAAATAAAACCTTATCCGAAGTAGAAACTCACTTGAATTTGCTCCATGCATTTATATGACGACAATAATGAATAAATCCAATGAGTAGTTTCAAATGGTTCATTTGAAGACTCTCAAAAAAATAACCAATAAAATACTAACTAAAAATTTGAAAAATGTAAAGTAAAAAGGTCGTACGGTAGCGTACAAGGTGGCAACGAAAAAGGACGTGAAGTAAAAAAAATTGACTCTTATTCATAAGTGGATATTTTTACTATTTTCTTAGAGGGAAGAACGAGAGTGAAGCTTCTATAATAATATATGGAGTTTTAATATCAATTTTTTTTCTCACGATTGGGATAAAATACAGTAACTTACTATATCGATGACTCGTAAGTCGAAACATCGACTTCCAGTCTAGTTGATGAAGATAAGTAAGGGTTAGGTGGTATCTGCAAGGAGTCCAGTTTTCCTTCCAACATTTCCACCACCCTTCTCATCGACGGCCTATCTTTCGGGTCAGTTTGGATGCACCACAACCCGACAATTGTAAGTTTTCTTTTCTTGTCTTCCTCAACAACACCATCACGATCCTCCTCATCAGCATTCACTTCAATATGTTTGTACACCCAATGTGGGAAGTACGTCTCGTTCGTACTATCACCTGGTCCTCTATCGATGTTTTTCCTTTCTCCAACTATTTCCAACACCATCATTCCGTAGCTATATACATCTGATTTGTGAGAAACTTCTCCAAAGTTCCTACAAAATACTTCTGGTGCAATGTACCCGACCGTCCCTCTTGCCCTCGTCATTGACACGATGCTGGCTGTGTCGGGACATAGTTTAGCCAATCCAAAGTCTGCAATCTTTGGATGAAAATTCTTGTCTAAAAGAATATTGTGAGGCTTTATATCCAAGTGCAAAATCCGCATGTTACACCCTCGGTGTAAGTATTCGAGACCTCGAGCAATCCCTACTGCAATCTCAGACAATTTTTCCCATCCCAAATGGCCTTCCTCTGATAAGAATTTGTCAAGAGAGCCATTTGGCATGAATTCATAAATGAGAGCTCTTTTAGAGCCCTCAAAGCAAAATCCCAAAAGAGTTACAATGTTTATGTGGGAAGTTCTAGTAATGCTTGCAACCTCATTCAAAAAATCTTCACCGTTCTTTCCAGATTCATTCAAGATTTTAACGGCCACTAGACGACCATCGTGTAACTTTCCTTTATAGACACTACCATAGCCTCCTTTTCCTAATTTGTCACTAAATGACTTGGTCATTTTCTTGAGTTGTGAGTATTTGTATCTTTGTAGTGTGAGATTACCGTGGTTCTTCAGAAAGATTTCCATGTTCTTGTGGTTATACGCATTCTTAATATTCTTCCTTCTCTTGATTACCATTACTAAGATTATAATGGAGGTGATCACGATCAGAACAACACCAAAACCTGTGGCGAGAGACCTTTATTTCCATAAGGCAAAAATAAATTGGGAGATTTGATCTTGCTGTAATGTTTAGATTTGAGATATTTACCTGTTAGTAAAATTAGTCTTAATTTGTGTTTTCTTGCAACTGCAGCAGAAGTCATCAAGAACACAAATCAAGCACACTTATTAATGAAATAAAAAATAATTTCTTTATAGTTTGATTCTATTCTCAATTGTCCATATATGAAAAAAAAAAACTAATTAACAAGTGTCATATATACACCTACATTGCAACAAAAAGTAGCGAATGTGTATGTGTGATAGTATTTATGCATCTTATCTCTATTATAAGACCACTTTATGCTTTGAGATGGTATAACGACAACTATACTGAAAACAGATGTACTCCAGTATTATCCATCAATTCTTCCTTGTCTCTATTTCTTTCAATCATATTTAATTTTATGTCCCATCTTTTTTTTTTTTTCTATTGTTCCCTTTTTCTAGTGAGTCGGTTGAGTGTTTCGATACATATTAAATATCAATCTTCATTCAACCTTTTAATAATTAGATACAATAAGTTATAATCAAATAACCACTTAAGAATTGGAGAAAGACAAACACGTTAGTTAGAGTGCAACCAAGATCTGTAACATTTTGAGCTCTCAGCTTCGTCAATACAGCTAATTCTCTTTGACTTTTGTTTCTTTCTCTTCTCACACCTTTTACTTAAAATTAATTTAATTTTTTATTAATTTTTATTTTTTTCTCACCATGTCCCATCAAGTGTGTCTCATCAACCAATTCTTATTACTAGTGAAATCTAACACACTTGATGTGTGTACACGGAAATGATTATTAAAAAAAATTGAGTTAAAATGAAGGAATAATTGCATAAGATCCCTCTTGATAAGCGAAATCTGCGCCAAACTACCTTGTGTTACGTTTTTTGCGTAGCGCCCCCTTGTGTTTTATTTTATTCTGCATACTCTCCCTTTTTTGATTTTTTTTTTGTGTTTTTTTTATCATAAATTTTGTAGATCCAACCAAAATTAAATTATTTATCTAGTAGAAATATGTAGGGAATAAAAATGCATTCGGACTATAATACCCCTTCTTTAGCTTAAAAGGGTTAATTAAATGAAAATTGTCAAAAAGTCATTAAAGACTTTGTAACAAACCAAATAATAAAGCATTCATAATGAATAATGCCTACAAAATAACTCTATGGTTCCTAAATTTAAATTAATAATGTATTTTTTTTTCTAATTTCATGAATAATTTATCATGTACATATATTAATATTTTAATTGTGTTATTTTTAATTCTTACATCATGTTCTATTTCTAAGGCAATATTCAATTGGTTTGTTTAGCACTTTTGTTTTTTACATCGCATTCAACTTTTGGTTTTGCTTTTTTGTGAATTAAGTCCAATTTATTTATACTTTTTTTTTCTTTTTAATAGAATAAATTTTCATTTCATTCAAACTAGCATTTTAACAGAGCCACTCCCCAAAAGGAGGAGGGTCAGATTTGTGGCCCAATTCCAACAGCCCATTACTCAAGTGGTCAACTTGCAGTTGACCAATGCTTCAAGGACTAATCTGCAAAAGTTTGCAATAAGTTTGCTAGTTTAGCAGATCAGAAATTTACTCTCACTACAATACAATCGCACACTAGACTTCTCCAAAATCTCCCTGATTTTCCTTTCTGCTCATAATAGTTGGGTTTTGTATAGATTAGTATTTGGATAAAGAGTTTTATAACTCTTTTTGATTCATAAAGAGTCTTTATATTCTTTGTTAGAATTGGGTAAAATTCTTCTCGGACTGTATTTGTATGGAGTACGTAGAAGATTTGAATTGTTGTTTACCTGGTGGTGAAGATCCAGACGGCAGAGGCGCTGGCCCGATCCCCGGCCTGGACCCAACGGGAGTTGCCAGTGCTTCTCGAATCCTAGTTAAATTATAAAAAGGATAAGTCTCATAGCGAAGGGTGCAGCTTGGCTGAATTATGCTCACACCTCCCGAACCACCACAACATACCAGAATACGTTGTGCAGCACGGATTAAACAACGACTGCAGTCGTCTGGCGAGATATCCGGTGAACACTGTAACAACCCGTAAATTGTTTGAAAATCACGGGCAGTCTTATTTCCGGCAGCCACCTTCATCAGAGACCCACCGGAAGCCGCCTGGTCCCGAAGTTGGTCAAGCAGCATCCTCACGTCCTCATCAAACTGCCGAGGGCTCGTCGCGTTATAAACATTGCGCGACATAACAGCCGGCAAATCAGCCAAGTCACCAATAAAATTCGTCGAGTTGTCTGAGTATCTTAACGTGCATAATTCTCTCCACAGGATTGCCTGTCTTTGATTCGGGCATAAATCTTGGAGCTCGATTGTAGCGTTCTGGATGCAACTACGACATGAATCGGGCTGAACGTCGCCTCTGCAGAGTGCTATTGCGTTGACTCGATCCGGGATCTGACCCACGGATGCGTTGTGGAATCCTTGATTGGACATGTTTGAGGAAAGAGATGAAAAGATGGTGTTGAGGTTATTGTTGTATGTACTGTTACTGGTGTAGTTACGATTATTGAGGCAGTAGTAATTCTGGGCTGTGACAAAGGTTGATGAGATGTTTGTAAGAATGAGAAAGATGAAGAAGGGAAGCCATGTTTCAGAACTCCTCATTGACTTTATTGGTCTTTCTGTCTCTGCTTTTACAGAAATTTGTTTAGAGATTATTATGAATGCAAATAAAGAAGCACATAAGAAAAGTTGAACTAGCTAGAAACGTGTCCCAATTTCCCACTCTTACTGAAAAAAATATACGAATAAAGAGTGCGACGGGAGTGGACAATTAAGCCCGGTAGGATAAAATGTTATTTTTCATTTCTCATTGTTTTTAGAAAAAGTATGAATTTATTTTTAAGGAATTAGAGATATGATGGAGGAAATGTGTTTGAATATGTTTTTTTTATAAAAAAAAATAATATAATAATTACGTGTGATGTGATATGTCTTTTTTATAAGAAAAGATTTTTATGTTTTTTTTTTTGGAAAATTGTCATGGATGAGTTTTTATTTTCTAAGAAAATTTGGACGTATTTAAGTTATACTCATCGATTCAGTTATACAAACATATTCAACGTAGATCTTATTTTATACCTTACATCATTTCGAAGCAAGATATGTAATAATTTTGATGATTATGTTGAGATATTTGCAAATAAAGTTTTTTTAATTGTTGGGTGAGTTATCTAATCATGAATAGTAAAAAAATCTGACTTTCCTGAGAAAATTTTGAGAGAAATGTCACTTAAACCTATTTTTCAAGGAAATTTAAGATTTTTAGAGAAATTGAGTGTAGAATTTTCATTGAGATATTTTTAGGAGATATCAAACAAATGTAATTTTGACAAAAAAAATCTCTAAAAAATCGAAAAATGGGAAATGACGTACCCTTCAATTGGAGCCCTAAGGAGGTAACAAATATATATATTTTTCCCCAATCATGGACCATCTCTGTGACGCCCCACATTTCGAGCCATAAGTTAGTAAGGCTCTGTTTGGATGTATTTTTATTTCATTTTCAACCGTCAATTTCTAAAATGTATAGAAAAATGAGCTTTTTGATTTTTGTATGAAAATAACGACATGTTTGGTTGTGTTTCTGAAAATTGTTGGAATTGATGATTTGATGTTGTGTGAAATGATTGAGTTAGTTAAAAGTTATGATTATGTATATAGAAGGGAAAATTGCACTTTACATCCCATAACTTTGCCCGAATTCCATTTTGGTCCCACTCGTTACAAAAATATCACATTGAGTCCCATATGTTACAAAAAATCTCAATGTTGGTCCCATCCGTCAATTTTCGTTAATTTCTAACGTCGGAAGGCATGTGTCTTGCACATGGACCGTTAGTCAAAGCTTTTGACCGTGAAATTCACTTGATTTGGGCCCCAAAACAAGGAATAATTACAAGGGATAAATTACAAGTTGAGGTTTTTTTTTTTGCAATTATCCCTTGTTTTGGAGCCCAAATCAGGTGCATATCACGGTCAAAGCTTTGACTAACCGCCCATGTGCAAGGCACATGCCATCCGACGTTAAAAATTGACAAAAATTGATGGATGGGACCAACATTGAGATTTTTTGTAAGTTATGGGACTCAATGTGATATTTTTGTAACGAGTGGGACCAAAATTGAATTCGGGCAAAGTTATGGGATGTAAAGTGCAATTTTCCCTATATAGAATAGATAAAGTAATATATAATTTTATATTGATTTAATATATTTGTAAATAAAAATAACAAAAATTGACCCAAACAAGCATTAAAAATACTCAAAATGGGGCTTAAAATGTGCACAAGACTATGTAGGTTAATACTATATATTTTATTCTACTATAGCACCACAATTATTGC
Organism: Buddleja alternifolia; assembly: GCA_019426215.1. Taxonomy (NCBI): domain Eukaryota; kingdom Viridiplantae; phylum Streptophyta; class Magnoliopsida; order Lamiales; family Scrophulariaceae; genus Buddleja; species Buddleja alternifolia. The sequence goes on from CM033394.1 coordinate 41,929,941, forward strand.
CGAAAAAATGAATTTTTAGAAGGAGATGTGAGAGAAAGAACAAGGTGGATGTGAATTGGTAAAGTAAAATGTGATTATTGGAGAATGTGAAAGTAAAAATGAAAACAAATGTATTTTCAATTGAGAATAGTATAAACTGTGTATTTCCATTTTCAACTGAGAATGAAAATGAAAATGAAAATCTTGATCCGAAAACACAACTAAACATACCCTAAACTTATATATTTTTTCAATTTTGAATTGTAGATTAGTTGAGAATAAAAATGGCATCGTATTGTTGTCATTCAATTAAGTATTGCGTAATTTCATTGGCTTCATTAATTTTAGTGGAACTTATGTGCAATATGTAAGGAAGTTGTTTTTTAACATTTCATATTGTTGGAGTTTATTTTGAAGGATTTTATTTGATTTTTGGGTCGAAGTGTAGAAGCATGTGGAAATCGAGGATTAATAACAAAACTAGTAAATCTCAAGCACTATCTCGAAAGTCTTTTGGGGACCTAGTGAAATAAAATTTGAATTTTACATTTAACCTGAACGTCAAGCTTCGTAAAGTTTAGGGGTCAAAGTGAAAATACCAAAAATTTGAAGGACTGATGTGTAATATTACAAAAGTTCAGAAATAGAATATATCACAGTTGGGCTGGATGACACGGCCCACGTGCTGCCACAACTTGGATGATGCTTGATGACTCCTGGGAGTTGGACTCCCGGGTGATCTACACCATTCCCAAAATGAATATTCACATGGCGCCCCTCATGTGCATATCGACATGAATGGTATGGATCATCCGGGAGTTGGACTCCGAAAGAGTCACTAAATACAACCCCCACAACTTACCTTGGAAAGTTGCCATCTCATGTTTCTTGTCGACATAACATTACATACATACTATGATGCACGGATACTCCTAAAATTCACGAAATGTAGTGTCGGACACTTAGGGGACACGGATACGCCTCGGACACGTCTCGGACACGTGTCCGACACTCCACATGGCGTGCCTGTCAACTAAATTCAAAATAAATAAATAAAGGGACACTGTGCCGGACACAGCTACATCCGTGTCGGACACGTTTAGGACACGGCGCTGTCTTTTTTATCATTTTCAAATCATTGAGGGGCTGAAATTGTAAATTCTTCCTAAACAAAAGGGGCGGGTGGTGCCATTTAGAAAGGGAAGAAAGAAAGCTAAAGGCATAAAGAAAGAAAGGCATAAAGAAAGAAAGGCAGCAGCATCCACGCAGAAAACAAAAACCCTAGTTCCTTCATCCTACTCTTCACACTTTGGATCAATTTTTTTTGTTGCAAGTATTTGTAGAACTTTTAAAAGTTTCTTAGTTATTATTTTGTTTCACTTTGGTGCATTATTAATGTTTATGTAGGTATTATATAATAATATATGCATTATAATATATAGGGAAAATCACATTTTTGGTCCCATAACTTTGGTCTTTTTCGATTTTGGTCCCACTCGTTAGGGATTCTCATATTATATCCCATAACTTTCAATATTTCTCACATTTGGTCCTATTGAAGGATTCCGTACGGTCAACTGCGTTAGTCAACATTTTGACCGAAGTTTTCGGGCACAATTCGTGCACGAATGCACTCACACACGAATTATATTCAATATCAGGATATTTTTATTCAATATCACGTGAATTCATGCACGAATTGTGCTCAAAAACTCGGTCAAAATGTTGACTAACGGAGTTGACCGTTAAATATTGGATGGAATCCTTCAGTGAGACCAAATGTGAGAAAAATTGAAAGTTATGGGATATAATGTGAGAATTCGTAATGAATGGGACCAAAATCAAAAAAGACCAAAGTTATGGGACTAAAAGTGCAATTTGCCCTAATATATATTATTAATTATTATATATAGCCGTATCCTTGCCGTGTCGTATCCTAAATTTTTTGAAAATTCGTGTCGCCGTGTCCGTGTCCCCGTATCCCCGTGTCCGTATCCACGCAACCTGTATGTATATTAGCGTATAATATATATACTAGCAAAATTTACCTCTTTCTCAATCAGGTACGCCTCTTTCTTTCGCTGCTATTTAGTAATTTAATTAGTTTAATTATTGATTAATTATAGATTAGTTAAATAGCTTCCTCCATCACCGTTATTTATTCACAGAATAATTGTTTATGGTTTGTTTTACTTAGATATTATTGTTGGATTTTATGTATATAAAAGTGTGTTGGACACGACTTATACATAAGAAATTCGAACACCGTAAGTATCCGGGATACAAAATATTATTGGATAATATTAATCTACGTTCGGAGTAGATAAGTTTAGCATTTCGAATTTCTCAAATCGGATTAAAAACGAATAAGAAATTAAGTGCTAAAGATGGGTGTTTGAAGTGTGTTATCCCACATAAGATATGGATCATTGTTTGGAATGGTTTATAAACCATTGCCTTAAGACAAAGGGTTGGCCCTTTGGGTCATAAGATTTTTGTGGGCTTTGTGAGAGGGAAGGACCTAGCCATGGTCCGGTTCACTACACACGCGCGCGCGCACTGCCGTCCGTCCGTCCTCCCGCCGGGATCGAGTTCGGGTCGTGGGCCTTGGATTGATCAAACGCTGGCCACGTTTTTTCAAGATAGCTTTCTAGAAGGTCTAACGTTCGAACTTTGACTGCTTCTAGAAGAAAGATTTGGAACGTTTAAGCCTTTTTTGCTGCTTTAAGTAACAGAACACGTTTTGACCCAACGTTCGAACGTTGGCTGCAGTTTCATTCTGCTATTGAATTCTCGCATTTAATTCTCGGGATTTTCTAAGCCTATATAAAAGCCCCTCCAGCAGCATTGTTAGACACACCAAGGCAATCTGCTTTCTCTCATTTCTCACTCTCAAACATTCTCTTTCAAGAGTTCTAAGTTGCCTAAAGTTCGGTGGTTCTAAATTCGAAGTGGTCTCGATTTTAGAACGTATATCGTTGTATCTTGGGACGTTTGTAGCATAAACTCGTACCACCTAGGTGGGGCAATTTAGCGTTAAAGATAGAGAGTTCTCCCTCGCCTCGATATAATCCTTCTTCGATATTATCCATTTTGATACGATTGTGAAGTTTTGATCCACCAAACTTAACGCTAAATTGTTGTTGTTGTTCAAAAGCTTTCACTTGTTCAAATGGCTAATGTGAGAGATGGTGATGGTGCTACTCTTGACTTTGGTCTTGGACACTGCTAATCTTGGTCTCGGTATTGGCTCCGGCTCTGGTGGAGGTTCTGGTTTTGGTTCCGGTTCAGGACTGGGTCCTGCCTCCGGTTTTGGCATTGGCTCTGGTGGGGTTGCCGGGCTAGGTTCCGGTTCAGGGCTGGGCCATGGTTTCGGTTCTGGCTCTGCTCCGGTCCCTCCATTTGTTCCAATGGCTAATCCGGTTATACCGGCTCAGGCTGAAAGGCCGTCGAAGTTCAGCGGGGCTGACTTCAAAAGGTGACAACAGAAGATGTTGTTCTACCTCACAACTCCGAACCTGGCGAGGTTCTTAAGGGAGGATGCTCCTTATGTCCCCGAGGACTCAACCGACAACCAACTAAGGGTGGCATCTGATACCTGGCATAATAGTGATTTCCTTTGCAGGAATTACATATTATGCGTGTTAGACGATTCACTCTACAGTGTCTATCTGTCGGTAAGACCACTAAAGGCCTCTGGGAGGCACTGGACAAGAAGTATAGAACTGAGGACGCCATATTGAAGAAGTTCGTGGTCGCAAAGTTCTTAGACTTCAAGATGGTGGACACTAAGTCCGTCACAAGCCAAGTCCAAGAGCTTTAGATAATTATTCATGAAGTTCATGCTGAGGACATGGCTTTGAGTGAAACTTTCCAAGTAGCTTCTATCATTGAGAAGTTACCACCGTCTTGGGGAGATTTCAAGAATTACTTGAAGCACAAGCAAAAGGAGATGAGTCTAGAAGACTTGGTCGTCCGACTCAGAATTGAGGAAGACAACCGGGTTTCTGACAAGAGTCCTCCTCGTGCAGGCGATGGCAAACATCGCAGAGGTTCCGGAAAGTTCTAACCGGAAGAGAAAGTCCAAAGGGAACTCCCAGAAAAAGAAAGGCAAGTGAAAACAGGGAGACGACTGTTACAACTGTGGTCGTCCTAGAGGCTGGGTTGGGCTCAGTAAAGATAGACCTAATACCTATTTTAAATTAAATTGGGTTGGACCCAGCATATTTAAGTTTAAAATGAGAGTGGTTTTGGGCCAGCATATTTTAAATGAATTAAATTGGGTTGGACCCAATTGATTTAATTTATAATAAGTTAAATTGGATTTAACTTATTTTAAATTGGTAAATTTGATTAAATTAGATTTAATCATCCTATCAAATCGGGTTTGACCCCGATATTGAGAAGCACAGGCGAGACTACATGGCTGTTGTTGTAACAGCAACCTCGCGATAGTAACGATGGCACTCGGAGCCCCAAACGTTCGTCGGAGACAGAGCTGTTAAACACCGCAACAAGTTTCGTCGAAAATGGCTGAAATCGCTATTCGAAGAGTGAAAGATCGGACATGGTCTGATCGAAATTTATCCGAAGTGATAGAGGTGGAGAATACGGAGCGCCTTTTGATGAATTTTGTACCAACTCTGGAATTATTCATCAAACGACGGCACCATACTCACCTCAATCAAATGGCGTTGCTGAACGCAAGAATCACACTCTCAAAGAAATGATGAATGCGATGTTGTTAGATTCTAGATTACCGCAGAATTTGTGGGAGGAGGTGATCCTCTCCACCAATTATTTCCTTAACAAGATTCCCCACAAAAGTAGGAGTGAGACTCCATACGAACTTTGGAAAGGTCAAAAGCTTTCTTACAAGTACCTCAAAGTGTGGGGGTGTTTGGCTAAGGTAGAAATACCCAAACCCAAACAAGTTAAGATAGGGCCTAAGACTATTGATTGCATATTCATAGGTTATGCACTTAATAGTAGCGCCTATCAATTTCTGGTACATAAATCAGAAATATCTGAGATTCATGAGGGTACTATCATGGAATCTAGAAATGATTCGTTTTTCGAGGATATCTTTCCAAGTAAGGAAAGAAATGAGAAAGTTCCTCTTAAAAGAACATTTGATGAGTCTATGAGTATTTCTAATCTCAGGGATGAAGAACCACGTCGTAGCAAAAGGGCAAGAGTTCCAAAATCATTTGGTCCCGAATTTGTATCATATACATTTAGGGGTGTTCACGAGCCGAACTTGGCAAAATTTCTAGGCTCGAGCTCGAGCCAAGAATTTCGAGCTCGAGCTCGACGAGCTTGAAAAAAATGAGCTCGAGCTCGTTCGAACTCGAGCCGAGCCAAGCTCGAGCTCAGAAAAAAAAATTAATTTTCTTTAATTAATATATATTATTAATTTTGTTTTAATATATATATATATAAAATTAAATATATTCATCATAAATATTTAATATTTAATAATTAATACATATATAATATTAGAAGATATTATATTATATGTATGTATATAGTAAAAAATAAATAAAATATTATATGATATATATATATTAAATTTTTTTTTATTCAGGCTCGCGAGCCTTCGAACAAGTATAATTGGGCTCGAGCTCGGCTCGACAAAAAAGCTCGGGTCGTTAGGCTCGGCTCGAGCTCGAATTTTCTCGAGCTCGAGTCTAGCTTTTTTCGAGCCGGCTCGCTAAGCTCGCGAGCTGGCTCGGCTCGTTGCATTCCCCTATATACATTAGAAGGGGAACCAAGAACGATTAAGGAAGGTATGTCCGGTCCATATGCTCAACTCTGGAAAGAGGCTATCAATAGTGAAATCGAGTCTATCTTGCACAACCATACCTGGGAGTTGGTTGATCTTCCAAAGGGAAGTAAGTCTTTAGGCTGTAAATGGATTCTGAAAAGAAAGTATAGGACTGATGGAACTATTGATAAGTATAAGGCCCGTTTGGTAGTCAAAGGATACCGACAAACGGAAGGTCTTGATTTCTTCGATACTTATTCTCCGGTAACGAGAATAACATCCATAAGATTATTCATCGCTATTGCCGCATTGCATAACCTTGAGATACATCAAATGGATGTTAAGATTGCGTTTCTGAACGGAGAATTAGATGAAGAAATATACATGGAACAACCCGAGGGGTATGTTGCTCCTAGAAAGGAGAAGAAAGTGTTTAAACTTGTAAAGTCGCTATACGGACTTAAACAAGCGTCAAAATAGTGTCATGAAAAATTTGATAGCACGATGTTATCAAATGGTTTCAAGATCAACGAGTGTGATAAATGCGTGTATGTTAGACAAACACATAACGCATACGTCAAAGTGTGTCTATATGTAGACGACATGTTGATAATGGGTAGTAATCATGAAATTATCATGAATACTAAAGGAATGTTAAAGAAGAATTTTGACACGAAGGATATGGGACTTGCAGACGTCATCTTAGGGATTAAAATCCTGAGGACTTCTGAAGGACTAGTCTTATCGCAATCTCATTACGTTGAGACGGTTTTGGAAAAGTTCCTTCCGAGCGATAGTGCACCTGTCAAGACGCCAGTGGACTTGAGCGTTCATCTACGCAGGAACCATGGCGAACCCGTATCGCATTTAGAAAATGCTAAGGTCATTGGGAGTCTAATGTATATCATGAATTGTACTCGCCCTGATCTAGCTTATTCTATGAGCAAGTTGAGTAGGTTCACGAGTAATCCTAGTGTAGAGCATTGGAATGCTTTAACTAGAGTTCTTAAGCATTTAAAGTATACTAAAGAATATGGATTACACTACTCAAGATATCTAGCTGTAATAGAGGGATACAGCGATGCTAATTAGATATCAGACACAAACGACTCTAAGTCCACAAGTGGGTATGTATTTACCGTTAGTGGAGGAGCAGTGTCGTGGAAATCTTCTAAGCAAACTTGCATAGCCCATTCCACGATGGAATCAAAATTCATAGCTTTAGATAAAGCTGGTGAAGAAGCTGAGTGGCTAACAAATTTCTTAGAAGATGTTCCCTGTTGGGAAAAATTTGTGCCTTCGATTTTGATTCATTGCGACTGTACGTCGGCAATTGGGAGGGCTCAGAGTAGTATGTATAATGGTAAGTCTAGACATATTCATCGTAGGCATAATACCATTAAGCAGTTGATCTCTAACGGGATTATTTCCATTGATTATGTGAAATCAAAGGAGAATATTGCAGATCCTTTGACGAAAGGATTGCCTAGAGATCAAATGTACTTCCTATCAAGAGAAATGGGATTAAAGTCTACAATTTAAAAATAGACACAGTGGAAACCCAACCGTGTTGACTGGAGATCCCAAGATCATGGTTCAATGGGACAACTAAGTTGTGAAAATTCAGTATGGCACTTAGGAGTTTAAACTCCAAACCCATTGCCTAGGATAAAGAAGTGCATCCTACAAATGTAGCAAAGGCTAAGTTTTGAACTTTTAATGATTCCTATACTGTCATGAAAATGAAGTGGAGTATGGTGGGATACTCTTAAAATAGGAGATCATCTATGTAAGTGTGAGGTGTAGGCCGCCTCAACATTAAGTAAAATGTTAACACTTATGAATCCAAGAAGGGGTGCTACGGCCAAAATGGACCCAACAGTGAGAACTGAAGCAACTGAGAAATTATCATCTGAATATCATTGTCTGGTTTTACACAAACGGCTGACCAATTCAAGACATCATGTTCATTGGGGAGCCTAGTAAATCCGATGATATCTCACTAAGAAAGGTTCAAAGCCAAAAGTTACCTCTTCTGATGTGATAAAATTTTGTCTAAACTCTTGAGATCATGCATTGCATTAATTTCATTCGTGTGGGGGATTGTTGGATTTTATGTATATAAAAGTGTGTTGGACACGACTTTTACATAAGAAATTCGAATACCGTAAGTATCCGGTATACGAAATATTATTGGATAATATTAATCTACGTTCGGAGTAGATAAGTTTAGCATTTCGAATTTCTCAAATCGGATTAAAAACGAATGAAAAAGTAAGTGCTAAAGATGGGTGTTTGAAGTGGGTTATCCCTCATAGGATATGGATCATTGTTTGGAATGGTTTATAAACCATTGCCTTAAGACAAAAGGTTGGCCCTTTGGGTCATAAGATTTTTGTGGGCTTTGTGAGGAGGAAGGACCTAGCCATGGTCCGGTTCACCACACACGTGCGCGCGCGCCGCCACCGCCGTCCGCCGGAACCAGGCTCGGGCTAGGGCTCGGGACCAGGTTTGGGTCATGGGTTGTGGGCCTTGGGCCTTGGACATGGATAGGGCTTGAATTGTATTGGGCTTGGGCTTGCAATATATTAATTTTTTGGAGAAAAATTAATTCCACAAAATCTGATCCATTTTTATTTTATCCAATAGTTGGAAAAAACTGAACCATTAAATGGAGATTGATCAAACGCTGGCCACGTTTTTTCAAGATAGCTTTCTAGAAGGTCTAACGTTCGAACGTTGGGTTCCTAACGTTCGAACGTTGACTGCTTCTAGAAGAAAGATTTGAAACGTTTAAGCGTTTTTTGCTGCTTTAAGTAGCAGAACACGTTTTGACCCAACGTTCGAACGTTGGGGTGTCAACGTTCGAACGTTGGCTGCAGTTTCATTCTGCTATTGAATTCTCGCATTTAATACTCGGGATTTTCTAAGCCTATATAAAGGCCCCTCCAGTTGCATTGTTAGACACTTCAAAGCAATCTGCTTTCTCTCGTTTCTCACTCTCAAACATTCTCTCTCAAGAGTTCTAAGTTGCCTAAAGTTCGGTGGTTCTAAATTCGAAGTGGTCTCGATTTTAGAACGTATATCGTTGTATCTTGGGACGTTTGTTGCATAAACCCGTACCACCTAGGCGGGGCAATTTAGCGTTAAGGATAGAGAGTTCTCTCTCGCCTCGATATAATCCTTCTTCGATATTATCCATTTTGATACAATTGTGAAGTTTTGATCCAACAAATATTTTGTTAGATAATTCATTAATTGATCAGACTAAGTTGCTAGCAAGTTTTAAAGAGAGGAGAATCTATCAGATTAGTGTATACTGCTATGCTTCTTTTGCTATCTACTTGCAGTTCTGTGAGTATTTTACATGTACACTCAAGTTTACTCATTTATGCTGCTGCCGTGTGTGTATAAGAATGTATCTTTTTTTTGCAAATTAAATGTCTCTAGGTGTAAGGCTAATAGAAGGTGTAAGGCTAATAGAAAAGAATTAAACAAAAGTAGGAAATAAAATATGAAAAATAAAAAGAAATGGAAAAAGAAATGTAAAACCCTTCGTGAATTATAGTTTAACCAAAATAGTAAACTGGACATTTTGCTGGTAAAATAATCTTAATGTAAGATGAGATCATGGACAGATTATTTGATTAGCCATTCATTTGGCTGTTGAGTCAAATAGCTACTCCTTACGAATTATTTGTCAAGTATTATACTCATTGATTATTTATCAATGTGACAAGTTCAATATTGATTAGAACAAATCACTTAATCAATGAGCTACTTTGAGTGAATAACTAAAATGTGACTTTAACTAAATAAATGATTCAACTAGTTTAGTTTAGTGAATTTGCCTATAACATGTGTATTCGCTTATAGGTAGTCGTGGCCAGCGCACCAATTCTTGTAGGCACCTTGTACATACAGGATTAACCTAGAGATTATTTATACTCGGGCAACATCTTCTTATATCTGTGAGCGCTTTGTTTATTAGTTATTTCATTAAACAATATTTGGTGTCATTGTCATTCATGTAGATATTAATTACATCGTTGAAGCAACTAATATACATAAGTGTCAAACACATTTATTTATATAACTCAGGTGGCGTACTTTATCACAACTTGGGACTGTGACATTATATCTAACTTTGTTGGATATTGAAATGTGTGAAGTCTCCCGCTGGTATGGGACAGTGAGGAGACGGATCATAATCTATGTGACATGATTGATATAAGCCTGGCGTAACACTTTATCTCGCCTGTGCACGAAATGTGGCATTATATTGATTACATGAATCTCTTATGTGGATTTTTTATTACTTATGAGCCCAAATTGCGACATGGAGGTTTGTGACCCGTGCGGACAACATCGGACTTGTTGTAGTTCTTTAGACATGGATAGGGTCATAGATTTAGACATGTACCCAGGCATGTCGGTTGTTAGCAAAGTCGCTCCTTGCATTTGGTGAATAAGGTAGTTATTCTAAAGCGGGAGTAATAAGGAGGTTATCAACATAACCGCATCCTTCATTATTTGATAAACCTCAATTGAAAGTGACGGACCTAAGTGCTATATCGTGACCTAATCTCAAAGACCACTATGAGTGACTCTAGTACTTTGCTGAGTTAAAGCCAGTGCTAGCCACTTCTAGATTCCCTCACTGACAATTGAGTGTTATGTGTTACTAGCTTTTCTTATTCATTTATGATTATTGCATTGTTTGACTATTATTATATTATTATGATCATGCATACATCATAAGATTCATATATTATGATATTCATGCATAACCCCGCACTTGTAAACACTGCACTCACTAGGCTTAGTAGCTCACCACTCGTGTCTCCCCTTCCCTGGAGTAAAGATGAAGATTGTTGAGGAACAGATGCGACTTATCAGAGTCATGAATTCGCTAAGGTGTCATAAGATGGAGGTATTAAAATATTTAAAATCATATTCAATTATATTTTATAAAATAAAATTTCATCTCCGATTTCACTAAAGGAGATAGGGGTCCCTTATCTAAGACCTCACAATGGTTTGAACCAGTCCGTCGCTTCCTCGTTCCATAAAATGGAGAGGTTCACCATAATAGTGCACTCCGTAATGAGATTAATTCAAGTCGAAGGGAACCCTATTTCTCCTAACACATTGTCCAAAAAAGCCCAATCAATTTTATCATATGCTTTTTCAAAATCAATTTTTGTTATAAAGTGACCCTTTTTTCCTTTGGCTTGACTGAAATTATGGAGAATTTCTTGAGTAATAATAATATTATCCGTTGTGTGTCTCTCTTCTACAAAACTTGACTGAGTGTGAGGAATAAGGATATGCATCAAATTTTTCAGTCGATTAGCCATAATCTTAGTAATTATTTTTAAAATAACATTTGACAGACCAATTGGGTAAAAATTAGACAAAAGTGTCGGGTTTTTTTCTTTGGGGATGAGCACAATAAAAAATTAAAAAATCTTGGTATCAATAATACTTGTGCGGAGAGCCTAAGTCACCGTTCTTACCACTGCATCACCCACCATGCTTCAACATTTCTAAAAAGAGATGGGTTGTAGCCAGTTGGGTCTTGGGGATTTAGTGGGGTGCATGTCCCAAACGGCTTGTTTGACTTCATCTTTGGTAACTGGTGTTTGGAGCATATCAGACTGGGTTTGGCTAAGCTTAGGGAAACCTTCCGTAGTCGTATAAGCTGAGACAGTGTCACCCTTACCATAGAGTTGTATATAAAATTTGACCGCCATGCACTTCATAGCAACCTGATCTGTTTCCATCATACCATCTTCACATTGTAGCCGTTGACGCCGTTGACTTCATATAAAAAATTTGACTTATTCCGACGAGCCATTGACGTCATATGAAAGATACAGGTATTGAGATCCCCTGCTTTGAGCCAATCGACCCGAGATTTCTATTTCCACATAAGTTCTTCTTGCTTCAAAAACATCCTGGTAATGCATAGTAAGCTTAAGCTCCAATTTTTGTAAGTATTTACTAAAGTTTCGGCCTTGAGCTCTTTGAATCCCATCTATTCTAGCTTTCAACTCTTGTTTTTTTCTAAAAATATTTCCAAAGACAACTTTGTTCCACTCCGTTATTTTGGTGCTAATGTCATGCAGCTTAGTATGGATCCCCTGATTAATATTGTTATCCCAATTTTCCGTGATTAGTTTAGTAAATCTCAGGTCCACAAACCATGCCAGTTAAGTTCAAAATCTAATGCTCTTGTCGTTCCATTCAGTTGCCACGGATTTGTTTGAGTAAGATGGGTGAATGGTCTGATTCGATCCGAGGAAGGTGGCAAACCGAAGCTATGGGAAAGAGGAGACGCCATTCACTATTACATATAACACGATCCAATCTCTCTTGAAGGCTCATGTTTCCACCATTTGCCCATGTGTATGGATTACCATTGAATTTCAAGTCAATCTGATCACATTCATTAACACATTCCACAAAATGACGACACTTATTAGGATCCACCGATTTCTCTTTATCATTTACAACAACGTTCATGTCCCCGACTAAGAGGCAAGGTCCCTTGATAATTTTGGCCATGTGTTCTATGTATTCCCAAACATAGTCTTGAGTTCTTTGTTGGGGACTAGCATACACGTCAGAAAGAATCCAATCTGGATTCCCCGTCTGTCTGACAATACCCGTTATACACTGATCATTATCATCTAAAAGCTCAATACTAACTTCTTCCGAGTTCCAAACTAACCAAATTCCACCTGGCATCTTTCCTGTGTCCACCCATTCAACTCTATCAAAATGGCTTCTCTGTATAATATTATTTGCACGATGGATTCGGACCGGTGTCTCCATAAGAACTAAAATGGTTGGCTTATGTTCTCGCAACAAATCAAGAAGTGCGTATGTGAAGGTGGGATTTCCAGCTCCCCTACAATTCGAAAAGATGCAATTCATTAAAAAAATGATTATAAAAGTGTTAAAAAGAACACTAACGATCATACATCAGGGGGGGTTAATCCCCCCATTGTTGGCTTTATCCGTGACATCCGCCACTTCAATAACGACGTCTGCTTCGGTATTGTGTACTATCGGATGCATGCTATTGTTTCTTCGGCAATGTTCATAAGTAGGGTTGGTGATGACAAGTTCATTATCGCCTATAGTATGTTGTCCTTTTAGCCAATCGTCTTCCTTATCTGTTATATCATCTATCTGGATAGGCATGTGATCAGTAGGAGTATTGTTCCATACATGTTGTTGGTTCTCCCTTAGGGTCGCAATCTTTCTATTTAAGTCGCTCTTGTGAGGAAGTGTTTTCCCTGTCGACATGTTATGGGATGTTCCAGCTTTAAAGTGGGCTCTTCTATTAGTTGTGGGTGTTATGGCGTCAAAAGAGTTAATTGATAAGTATTACAGATAAGAGTCATTTTTACGTGTTTTTAAGCTCGTTGCGTTAATGTTTTAGGTTCATTTATTGCTTGATTCCTACCACTTGTGCGGTTAATTCGTACGTTAAGTGATTTCAGACCTTAAATGGATGCAATCGAAGAAAGAGCAGAAAAATGACGTGTAGAACAAAGTTCAGGCCAAAATGCTTCGCACTACCACGCCCAGGAGCCCCTGATCCCACGCCCAGGCGCTAAACAAGCCAGAAAATGGACTAAGCCACGCAGTGCGGTGCTTAGGCGCCACCCTACTCGCGCCTAGGCGTCATATTCATCGTGCCCGTGCGCCATTTCCTTACGCCTGGGCGCCGGGTCACTTATCCCCCAAGTCAGTTACACCACCTAGACCGCGCCCAGGCACCGATTTGCTCACGCTTGGGCACCGCTGTAACGGTTTTGATTGAGTATAAATTCAAAAATCAAAGGGGAAGGAAGGAGTTCGGATTTCAAGGCAATTTTGGGATTTTTTGGGACTTGAATCAGACTTATCATCAATTTTGGAGAACAAGAAAGAGGATTGACTCTCGAGATTGAAGCCTTCAACCCGGATTCATCATCAGTCAAGCGTATTAGGGAGTTTTTAATCGTTTTTACATTTTTGTCTATGATTATGTATATAACTACCTTAAATTCTCTTGTACCTTTGATTATGAGCTAAGCTTGTAAAACTAAGGCCATGTAAAGGCCAATTTGTGAAGTATTCTTATAATAGATGATTGTTTGAATCAATTCATATGTTGCTATGTGTTGTGAATGATTATGCTTCTTACATGTGCTTGATCACCATATGTTTGATTAATTGCCTAGATTAATGTTTTGAGAGAGACTTGAGCTCGGTTAACGAAAATTCATAACATGAACCGATTAATAGGAATTGCCCTAGACATAGGTAGAGATTCCAGGGTGAAGTAAGTCGACCTTAGTCAAGAAAGTTCTACCTTAGTGCGTGCTTGATAATTAAATTCCCAAATAGACATATTTCGGGGACCGTTATTTAGGTATAGGATTTCTTATATCGTGAGAGATCGGATAGTTATTATCATAGGATCTTCCACCATAGCAACTAGGGGTGTTCACGAACCGACCGAACCGACCGAGAACCGAAATTTCGGTTCGGTTTTCGGTTTTTTTTTTTGCAAATTTCGGTTTTTCGGTTTTCGGTTCGGTCGGTTAACCGAAAAACCGAATTTTTTATTTTTTTTATGTTTTATATAGTATAATATAGACCAAAAACTATAAAAAAATGTGTTTGCTAGTGACAACTTATAGGAAAATAAAGAAAATGAATTAAAATTAGTCATAATTTAATTTCAATTATTTTTTATATCTAATTTATTTATTTATACAGAAAAATCGAACCGAACCAGTTCACTTTTTAATTTTATTATGTCAATTTTAGTTGGCTGTGCTAAACATAATTATAAATGTATGCATTCCAAAGAAAAAGTGAACAACAATAGCCAACAAACAGTAGCTAGTGAGATTTTTGAAAAAACATAACAAAAAAAAAATCGGTTTTAACCGAACCGAAAAAAACCCCGACCGAACCGGTCGATTTTTTAACCGAACCGAACCTGTTTGGTTCGGTTTTCGGTCCGGATTTTCGGAAAACCCAAATTTCGGTTAACCGAAAATCCGGTACGGTTCGGTTAAAAAACCGACCGATGAACACCCCTAATAGCAACATAGGTCTAATGATTCAACAAGCTTCTTTATAAGGTTAACAAATCAAATTGAGCATGCACCTTAGTTACCTTTCATACTTGAAATTTCAATCATCTGCTTGTCCTCGCTTTTGTTCTTTGCAGGTTTGTTTGAATTGAATTTACTCTTTACTTTAACTGTTTGTTTTATTACGAAATCTTAAACTAAAATACTTGTCCTTGTGGTTCGATATCCAGACTTTTGTCCACTATTACTACGTACATGACTAGAGCACTTGCTATAAAACCACGTTAGGTTCTAGCATGTCAAGTTCCGTTGCCGGGATCAGAGGCGCCTGGGCGTGGGAGTGCGAGGCCTTTTGGCCTGAACTTTGTTCTACACGTCGTTTTCCTCCCTTTTTTCAATTGCATCCATTTAAGGTCTGGAATCACTTAACGCATGAATTAACGGCACAAGTGGCAAGAATCAAGCGATAAATGAACCTAAAACATTAACGACTCTTATCAACTACCTTTCCCAATAGTAGGTATCCATCCTTGTTTTAACTGGGCAGAGTCTTGTGGGCTTGAATTTTCTTTGTCCAATTTCTGAAATATAGTCTGACTCAAGTTGGGCTTTGGCTTTATCTTTCTTCTGCGTAGGATTTCGATTATAATGTTTATCTTTTGGACTTGATTAATTGCGTGCAGCCCATAGTTTGCTCTTCTATATTTTTATGCATTGCCGGGTCTAGTGGGTCATCTAAGCCCTCTTCATCAATGAGAACATTAAAACTCGATCCATTAGAGCTCTCTCCCAATTTCTTCTGCCAACTTTTGGTTTGACTTGGAGTTTACTTGTTTTTAGTTGACATGTTTTCCTTTTGCAGTGTTATCCCTTAGACCTTGTCTATTCCTTTTATTTTGCATGTCTTTCCTTTCTACTCTGGACGGCCCAAAGGTCATAGCCATTGGGATTGAAGATTCTCCCCCATTTACTTGATTTCTTTCCTTACTTGTTGACATATCCTCCCTGTTTCTAGGTTGGTGTTGGCGACCTTTCCAATTTTAGACAATCATCCACGGCCCATATGTGGTTATATTGAGTTGCTGAAAATTTATCTAATTACCCTTGGTTGTATTCCCACTTTGCTGATCGTGATTCGCTGTGCTCGCCGGAACTTCAATGTTGCCAGCATTACTATTCTTGTTGCATGTTTTTTTGCTGTGAACATACGATCCGCACTCAAAACAAATTAGATGCAATCCTTCATATTCCACTGCTTGTGGATACTCTTCCACATAGATGACCGGGGTTAGAGGTTTAGCTAGATCAATTTGGATGCCCATACAAGCGAATCTTCCTCGTATTGATTCTTCTGTATTTTTGTCAATCTTGACTACTTTCCCAATCTGCTCTCCCATTCAGCCAAGAAGCATAGGATTGCAAAGTTCGAGAGGTATATCCGAAAAAAGAACCCATGTTACTGTCGTTTCGATGTGTACTTTGTTCGCTTGAAACGCCGGTTTCCACTTCCTTACCGTAAGGTAGTGTCCCAATACAACCCAAGGTCCACCATTAAGCACTCGATCATAGTCGGATTTGAGGTAAAAATGTTCCAAGTAAAAACCGTTACTGAGATCTATTGGTTCGAATTCTTCCCGAAGCCTTTTTATATGGATCTGAGAATTTACGCAGCTCTTCCATTGTCACGTTTATCTTAACCTTTTTTCTGCCCACCGGATCTTGAGCTCTCAAATATTCAGCCAAGGCATCATCCCATTCTTGGTCTGCTTCACCCTTACCGGTATAGTAAGGTTTTGGTAGTAGAGCTTGACTCCACCTGTCTTGAATTTTGCTTTCTTTCCATGCATTAGATGGT